>OY757268.1:12437303-12565965 GCA_963584085.1 Pyrausta aurata | reverse complement strand
TGGAGCGAGGAGGGCGGCGCGGGGCAGAGCGTGGAGGTGCGCTGGCGCAGCGTGCGCGAGTGGCGCGCCGACGACGACGCGGCCGCGCTGCGCCTCGTGTACGCGCGCCACGACCACGCGCCGAGGCAGATCGCGCTCTTCACGCCTGTGGTGAGATGCGTTTTTTCTCTATTTACCGTCAGGTGAGATTGGAGCTAATTGAAAAAAATATAATAGAAAATATAACAATACTGGAGAGAGACGCGCTTTATGTTATAATAATACTTTCGGCGGCCGATCTCAACTAAGTTACGACATACTGTAACGCTCACATGCGCTAATGTCGCCCGGCTGTTTCTGCGTAATATTACAGCTTTACTATCTGTACAGAAAAAATGGCAGCCAAATTGAGATAAATCTGCCGAAACTCATTATTGACATGGTTTACATAACATAACAATCAATTTTGTACGGAACTTTTACTTCGTATTTAAATGTAATTATTTGTTTCTTCCAGTACCAATTCATGTGCAACTGCATGGACAGAATAGCGGAGGAAGCGAACTGGGCGGACACGGGCGAATAATAAGACTTATCAAGATAAGTACGCATCGTCTAGCTCACGCCGCCATTTTGTCATCGCTACGACGCCATCTTGTGAAGCAACATATTAAACTTAACGCAAGGAGAACGGGTATATTTTCGCTCGTCACGAAGACGAATCAATGCATTATGACTTCTTGACCGTGCAATGTTTTCTTCACCTTTGTTAGGCCTTTCCCCGAGATTCTTCATAAAAGGATGAACTTTTATTTTATGTACACAAAAATATCCTAGGGAAATATCGGGAAATGCCCTTGTCACGCGTTTTGTATTTACTATGAAAATGTAGGTTCGTTTTCATCAAATTTTAACATTTATGGAAATTATTTAAAAAAAATGGAATGATAAATAGGACCTTACTCGTCCAGTCTTGTTGTGAAAGACTTCATTTGCCATATTATTACTAGAAGCATTATTAAATAAAACTACTAAATTGGTAGTTTTATTATACGGTGGCAACTCATAAAATGGCGGCGTCGTTATCTTACTGTTATGTATTTGGAACTTGTTCTGTGTATGTAAATATTAGTTTTGTATGTTCGTCTTGCGTGTAGTGTGTTGTCAATTAAATATGGCGCGCCCTCATAGGCAAGACGGTTATGATTCGCTTCGATTTTAAAACCAGGTTTTAAAATTGTGTTGACGTGATAAAAACATAATCACCTGTCTTTACATTTTCTTCTGAACGTTTAACTATTTTGTTTCGATTATGCCTTTGTTTTTGTTGTCTATAAATTTAATTTCATGATGCATATATACAATCTTAAAGATCTGTATAATCTTTAACTTGTTTCAGTACTCTCAAATGAGTTTAGTACCCAGTTCCTAGGGTTTTAAAAGGAAGCGAAATACATCTCTGCTTAGGACTCTATAAACATATAAAATAAAACAGTACTTACATTAATTTAAGTAAAATTTACATAGTTTTTTATAGATTATATCAAAATATGGTATGACACTGTACCTTAATATCGCGTCTATTGTTACTGGCATCTGAATTACATTTAATATTGCAACTTTTTCGTAATCATAAGGGTATCAAATTTGAAATAACGTCGGGCCATTATAATATTAAGTTACTAAATAATACCTACAGCAAATGCTTGTAGTTATCACTCGACAATTATTCTAAAGTGAAATTCTACTAAAGTTGGCATCTCAAAAATATTTAGGCTAAGCGTAAATAAATTATAATGGAGATGTAAAATATTATACACTATAGTTAGGTATTCTTTTTCGAATAACCGCCTTTATAATCCTAATATAATTAACTAGTAAAATAATTATTAAAACTATTAGTCGTGATTGGGATTGTGGTAGCAAATTTTAGTGTAATTGTTAGTAGTATTCGCATTTTATTGGCTGGCAATGTTTGCGTAGTGAAATGTTGTCATGTCGAACGGTAGATTTAGTTTTTCTCATATTGCCAGCTATATGACATTCGCTTGTAGCATCCATTTATATAATATCAATCGTTTATGTCATTTGTGCCGTTTACAAAATATTCTTTACATATCCTTAAAATATTTCTTGTGGTGTATAATGTTCACATTGTGTGTGAAATACGTTATATCGTGTGGCTAGTACAAATATATGAGTAAATATGTAATCTGTAGCTTAGTGTGAAACATAGTGAGACTATAATCTTTGCTGTGTTTCAAAGATGGTTCTTTTGATGTTTTGACACATCAGTAAATTGAATACTAATACTGCCTGGTCGTGTTTGTCTCACGGGAACGTTTATAAGCAATCAGAAGGAAAATAATGTGATATGATGTTTACAAAGAGCCTTTTTAGCAATAAAATGGGGCAACATATCTTTTGAACAATTTATTTCACTTTGAATACTGATGATAACATTTTTTATATATTTCTAACAAGTCTGATCGTTTGTGATTGATCTCCTTAACATAAAACATTATATTCATTATTCATATGATGCATATTTTAAGTTGAGACCACACGAAATCTCTTAGCAGTTTATTGTAATTCGCCAACGCGATTCTTCCGTACTTACTTTATTTATTTATTTAGTTAGTTAGTTAGTTTGGCTGGGGCGTTTTCCGCACTTAGCCTCACGATTGGGCCATTGTACGTATGTCCCTTCTTTTCATTCTAGCCACCCCAGGCTCTCCCAGAAGGCTAGCAATCTGCCTAGATTGCTAAAGGCCTCTGGGAATGTAGCCGGGGATTTGAGAATGTTTGCCCGTTGTTCCACCACACTCACGCACTCCATGAGCACATGCTGTGGTGTTTCTTCTGCCTCCATGCAACCTCTGCATAGGGGACTGTCTGTGACACCTATTGTGAATAGATGTTTGTTTAAGAGACTGTGGCCAGTTATAGTGCTTATAACTATGCGCAATTTGTCTCTTGGTAACCGGATGAGGTTACGGGCAAGCCTTTTCGAAGCTTCCGGAATTGCGTCTTTTGTTTGCCTGCAACCTTCACCATTTCTCCACTCTGCTTGGTGTGCTGCTTCGGTTTCTGCACGTAGCCAAGTTCTTATTTGGGCCTGCGGTATAGGTAGTAATGGTTCCGGGCCATATACCGTTGTCGCTGAGCCCCTCTTGGCTAGTTCGTCGGCTGCGTCGTTGCCTAGTGAATTGCTGTGTCCTTTGATCCATTGCAAGGTTACCTTATTTGTGTTTGCTATAGATTGGAGTGCTTTATGGCACTCCCAAATAAGGACAGATTTGATGTTATTGTTTTGTAGGGCCTGGAGCACCGATGCGCTGTCCGAGACGATTTTAATGTGTTGTTCTTTTACATCTCTGGCTGCAACCGCCTGTGCTGCCCTAGTGATGCCGATACATTCTGCTTGAAAGATTGTGTTTAGTTTGTCTAGAGTTGTTGATATTTTAATGTTTAGGTCATTCGAGAAGACTCCAGCTCCTGTACCCTGTGAGGTTTTGGAACCGTCTGTGTATATCCTAACTTCCTTTATACCTGAGCTGTCTCTAGGCTCTTCAGTGAGTTGGATATTGTATCTTCTGTCGAAGACATGTTGGCTTAGTGTTCTGTCCATGGGTGCGTCCAAAAGCGGTTTTTCTTTCAGGGTCCTATCTAGGATTTTTGAATGTGTAGTCACTGTGTTTTGTTTCCATAGCCCGTTCGCTCTGAGTCTAAGGGCAGCTGCCTTTGCTTCCTCCTGGATTACCAGATGAAGCGGTCTTAAATTCAGGAGAAACTCTAGCGCGACTGATGGAGTGGTTCTCATACATCCTGTGGCTGCGATGCTTGCTAAACGTTGTAGGCTTTGAAGTTTAGATTTGATCGTGGTCAGTTGTGTTCTGGGCCACCATACAACCGCTCCATAGGTAAGCGAAGGCCTGATAACTGATGTGTAAAGCCACAGTGTGATCTTGGGGTTAAGACCCCATTTCTTGCCAACAAGTCGCTTACATTGGTAGAAAGCTTATTTATTTATGAATATGTAATTTCTACATTTTAATGTAATTATAATTATAATACACACGAATTAATATCGATAATAGTTGTGTAAGGTTCCGTTCCATAGCTTGGGATATATCCATAAAATATATGAAGTTCAGTATTAAAATGGGATGATTATTGGTGCCATAATGCATCTTCAAACTCAAATTCATTGTATCTTTTACGATAGATTTAAAGATTTAATTTCATTTATTAGAAATACTTCTTGCATGAAAAGACAGTCTGGTTGACATTAATTAGTATGCTAAATGGAAAAAAAAAACTAATAAATGAAATTAAAGACACATTATTTTTAGCTATTACACACAATCCTATAGTTAAACTATCATTCATAGCGTTACGTTAGTCGTTTTAAACTAGAACATGTTATAGTTGTAAGATTTTTTATTGGCATGTTACTACAGTGATGATTCGCTTACAAATGGTTTTATACGATGTGATTGTTTTGAGTATAGATATTTATGCTTTAGTGTAAAACGTAACACTTGCAAGAAGATGGTGTGTTCGAGTCATATGAGGCTCTTAGGTTTAGTTAAACAGCTTATACAGGCTGTATTTTTGGTAAGTCGCCATATAAAAAGGTCTATGTACCCATCAATTTATTTTTTTGGAGTTAAGGGTCAAATCCTGAAATATGTTTAAATTAAATTATTAAATTTTTTAAACACTGATTAAATATTCTGCATTCCTAAGCGGTTGACTGGTAGAGAATGCCCTAAGGCATTAAGTCCGCCAATTGTACAATTTACAGTGCAATAAAGTTTAAATAAATAAATAAATCACTTGATGCTGACTTATGATCGTGATTAAATTAAAACATTAAAATACTTTTTTTATGTGGGGACTGTTTATAACACAGCCTGTATGTAAGTGTATGATTCTCAAATTAGCAAAATTAATGAATGGAACGAAAGTAAGGCTTTCTTGCAGGTATCTTCTAACTAAAGTTATAAAAAGTTGTTGCATGTTATTAACCATGAAATCAGCTGCGCAGTCACAATTGTTTTAAGCTATTTTGTACCTTATTTGTATGGTCACAAAGAACAGGCATTAAATTATTGCGTGACATACTCAGTTACATTTTCTAACTTAATGTTTAGCCGTTCAGATTATGCTATTATGAAGATTTCAAATTTGACAAATAATATAGAAAATATTTCATATATTTTGTAAACTTTAAAATAGCGTTATCTGAGCGACTAAATATTAGCATAAATACATATGGGTATCGCGCAGCAATGGTAAAAAAAGCCCACATAATAAAATTATTACTTATACATGACAACCGCTGGTGACAAGTACTTAGTACCTAGGTTATTATATTGTTTATCAATAATAATGCTTTTATTGAATTATTAACATATCGAACATGTTATTGTGCTTGGCAAAATTGTAATAATGTTTTTTGTATGTGCAATAAATTATGTATTATCGTTGCAATTTATTCAATGTTTTTCAAGTGAAAAATCGATGTTTAGCCGTCTCGTCTGTAGTATAACATTAAAGATCTAATCGTTTAATGATTTTATGTGTTTGTGTAAGAGAAGATATTTTGATAATTTTATTTATTGAAACATGTACGCGCTGTGTTTTGGTCAATTCTATATACTTTACCTTGTTATTTAGTCATCAGAAAATATTCTTAGATTTTGGGATGTTTCTCCTTCATGAAAATTAATTACCTTTTAGTGTCACGAAATGTATTAAACGACATTCCATTCAGTAGAGTAGTATCATCACTCGCGCCGTACATATAGTATGCGATAAGTAATATAGTATGTTGATCTTGATCACAGTTGTTTGTGTGACTAAATTCAGTATATTGTATAGGTTTTGCTTTAATAAATAAAATATATTGTAATCTTTGCGATTGTTTTCGTAATGTCCTTTAGCAGGTAAATTTGATGTTAATTGATTTGATATTTTAAACCACTCGAAATGTTATCCAATTTGCTTTGTTGGTGTCCTTGGCAACCATTATTTTTGTGTAAAAATGATCCATTAAGTACTTAGTAATCAGTCAGGTATCAAACGACTCCAGGGAGTCGCATAACAATGGAATTTCTATTGTGTCTCGTTCACACATACTTGACGAGTTAAATGAGGTATTTTTACATTTAGAAAGAAAATAGCCAGGCGACCATATGACAGACACCGCTCTAAATCTTAATTAAGAGCTCGTGAATATTTAAGAAAAGACGAATCTCTTGGTAACAGAAATCGAACCCCAAACTGAGCTCTATTCTGTATGATTCTAATGACCGCGTCATACAGAATATTAATATGTTATACAAACAGAAACGAAGCGCATGCGTCGCTAAATAGCGAGTCACGACGCGCTAAATGCGTTTGCTATTCCCTATCGTTGCTTAGCTGTGTTTGAAATGATACAAGGTAATGATGACAATGTTATGAATTAGAGATGTGCCGACTATGACTTTGGCCGACTAGCCGACTAGCCGACTAGTCGGCAGCAAAATGGCCGACTAGTCGGCCGACTAGTCGGCCATGCCGATCATTACTTTCGGTAAAATCCGGGTGACGACGATTTTTTTTTATATTACAAGATTCACAGGTCTAGTTATTTATTAGTTACTAGCGGCCGCCCGCGACTTCGTCTGCGCGTTTTGATTTACTTCGATCCCGTCGTAGCGTAACTACTGTTTTATAACCTGCAGTCATTGAACTACCTTTATAACCTTACTATGTAAGCCATCTAACTCACACTCATGATTCTAATCGGACCAGTAGGCAGATCCTGGATTAGTGCTTGCAAAGTTGAAAACTAACAAAAAATATTTTTAACTTTATAATATTAGAATAGAAGTAAAGATAAAATGTTGCCAATTTTATGAGCACATAGCTCGGCCTTTAATCAGGTGAAAGTTACAAATAGGTATATCTTTGTACAATGAAATCGGAATACTGCACCTATCGTCAATTGTTTATCTTTTGGTTGCTAGAATTTTTCAGATTTAAGGCCGGCCACTCTGGAGCATATAACAATGCCACATAACTATACAACAGGCCAGTGCCAGGGAGAAGCAGCTTTCCCTCAAGTCTACTCCCACTGTACCTATCTTAAGAGTTACCGTTGAGCTTTATCATTGCTATTAAGTTAACGCCATATTATAATGTACAACCTTTTTTTTTTATAATGGTAATCACAAAGTTTATAAATGTGACGGAAAAACCATAGAGAAGAATAGACTACTCAAATGTCAAAACCAGGCGCGTGAATAAATTGTCAAAATAAACAAAATAGTGATGTCCTACTTATTGCAAGAATTTTTTTTATATTGATATCCGGACTACAATGCAAAAACATTTTAGTTGATAATTTTCCTTGGTTTTGTCTTAGTGTGTTCACCTGTCGTTAAAAAATTCACCACTAAAACAAAACCAATGTAAACTTCTGTTTGTAATCAACAAAAGCGGCTAGACGAGTTAAAATATATTTATTTACTTAAAATTGATTTTAAGTTGCTCTTATTTCACACTTCACCATACAAATTACCTGAAACATATAATAATTAATTAATTAAATTTGCCTTTTGCTAAATTACTTTTTTATAAAGAAAAATATTCATACTCGAAAAAGCAGCAAGTTGTAAACATTGATCAAGTAAGTGCATTTAGTTAATTGAGATGACCTGAAACAAAAATTATGCATTACTTGTTCATTTCATCTAAATAAAACATTAAAACATAGGGATATACTTCAAATCTAAGCCTCCTCCTCCGCCACGGCTAAGATGACCCCCAGATCAAGATATCGAACAAAACATTACGCATCACCGCACTATTTTATAGTATAAATAAATACGTTTTAAAATATTTAACTTGATGCTATTTGGTATAAGAAACGCCGCTACTATAAATTAAATTTCAATAAACTACTTACCGAACTTCATTGATATTATCATCATTGAAAACCCGCGACAAAATAATGTTTTGAAGTCTTTTCGTTCTTTTCATCACACATCTCACATTGTCTCAAGCTTTTTACTATCAACAAACACGACCAGATTTGCACATTAATTACAAGAATATTATTTTGAGAGAGTAATTTTCTTTAAATTTATTGGAAAACACGATTGAAAACACAAATAATATGTACCCCATTGACGTTTCGTGACTTTGAATTTGACAACTGAGCGAGAGGGACGGTAGTAGATGTGAGTGAGATGAAAGTAAAAAGAATCAAAAGCACCGAGAAGTATTGATATCAATTTTGTAGCAAATCATCCCCGAAATAACTTTCTACCGCTTTTTAACCCCATCACAAGATAAATTTCAATAAAATGCGATACACATATTTCATTAAATTTCTTAAAGAATGTTTATGCAAAATTTGAAGTAAATTGGACCAAGGAATCACGTTGTCCCATACAAACTTTGCCCCCCTTTTTTACCCCCTTAGGGGTGGAATTTTGGAAAATCCGTTCTTATCGGATCCCCACGTCATACTAAGAACACACCCTCCAAGTTTCAGGTCTCTACGACCAGCGGTTTAGGCTGTGCGTTGATCCGTCAGTCAGTCATTCAGGACAAAGCCTTTTATATGTATAGATTATATTACCGTGTAACTAAACTTACAGCCAATAACGAATCTACATTTTAATTTTCAAATTTTATACATCGACAATCTTAAGCAAATAAGTAAGTGGGTTCTATTCACACTGTGTGTTTTATTGGTGTTTAATGAAATAAAGAATATATAACGTTCAATTACTAAGCTAACACAGTGCAAATAATTGAATTAATAGTGAAATTAACTAAATAAGATTGCGTCATGTCGAAAAAGAAATCACGCATTTGGATTTTATTTTTGACGAATTGGAGGGAGAAGATAGCAGTAAAGTGAAGTGCAATCAGTGTCAAGCAGTTATTTCTCGTGGTGGTCAGGGGGAAAAGGCAAATACTACGAGCAAACATTCACAACTGATGCTTCAACTAGGTTCTTATTAATCCTTATTAATTTCGAGATTGAATAACTTTGGGATGTCAAAGAAAGAGTTCCTATTTTTTATGTTATAATTGAACCTACTTATTACCAAGGATTATTTGCTTTAACCTATATTTTGTTATTTTATAAAAGTCTAAAGGGAGAGTTCCTATTTAATTTTTCTACCAATTATTAAAATGTATTGTAAACTGAAACTGTTATTCTTATAATAACAAGAGTAAGGATACAATTTCATTTCAATCACTCATTTTTTTAAGCATATTAACATGAGTCAGAAGCGGGCCGACTAGTCGGCGGATTTAGCCGACTAACCGCCGACTAGTCGCCGACTACAAAAATGGCCGACTAGTCGGCTTTACCGACTAGTCGGCGACTAGTCGGTACATCTCTATTATGAATTCGTTGGGTAAGGTTTTCTTAATAGCTAACATTAGTAATTTAGTTTATGATGAGAGAACTGCGAGATCCATGAATTACTTAGATTACTTTGCCCTTAGCTACATATAATTTGACTCGTCTCTATTTTTCGATGTCAAGGAATTTTCGACCCATGCCATTTCAATTAAAGATCATAATTTTAGTTTTTACGCGTAATTTTTGTTTTTATTACATGTTAAATTATTTATTTGTAATCTGCAAATTAAAGGAATCGCGTTGGTAGTATAAAAAAAATAAGGATTTTCCATGTTTCGTTTTTCAGTGAAAATTCATTTTCAAATTTAGTTTTTCTAATCTTTGATAAGAAGGATTTTTTCTCATCTTCTACAAGACTTATTTGCACATCCCAATCCGTAAACGCTTAGCTAATCGTTTGCTCATCTTATCTCTTATCGGCCCGTCCTTCGTGGGATAATACGATAATACATTGTTCCGCTGTTATAGTTGAAGTATAGTTGCGGTTAAAATTAATGCTTCCTCTCAGACTATCCGGGATTCATGTTACGTCTGATACCTAATTTATACGAGCACTCATCTTAAAGACTGACCTAGTTTTTCTCACGTAAACATGAAATGACGAAAGCTTAAAAAGGAACGTAAACTTATGAATGCTAATCGACGACTGCTGGAGAAAATTAAGAAACATATTTAAGAAAATATTTTAGGGTAGGTCTGCGGTACGTTTGACATTATTTAAAAGTAATCGTAACGTATTGTGCTCCGTTTTAAATCTAGTTCGAAGTTTATTTCTCCTACTTTGTTCTTATCTAAAAAGTGACTTGGGAATCTAATAAAAGTAATAAAATTTGGTGTGTGCCTTTTGTTCTATGTAAGTTGCCATAGAATAGGTACATTTCACACGACGGAAAATATGACCGCAAGAATTTCTGATTTCGGTAAGGTCACACCCAATACTTTTCATTAAAGAATATACATTCGACTTTAATATCTAATATTTATTAATTAATTGGTTTTGGTTTGCAGATTCAATTACGTTAGAACAAAAATGGATGGTGACGTCATTAATCTAATTATATAAGAAAATATTGGTCGCAAAAACATAGCTTCCATACCTTCTTTCACAATGAGCCTTCATTATATGGTGAGTGCGTTTTATTTTATATTCCTGCCTTCTTAAGCAGGTAGTCTTCTTTAGAAATGTTTACCCGGTTGTGGTTAAATCTACATTAAAATATGTATTTATTATTGTCTGAACTTTCCTTCTATTACTTTTTGTAGGTAGGTTAAGTCACAGGAAAAATGCTAAGCAACATAACGTATGACGGTAATGTCTACGCATCTAATGTGAATGTACACAGCACTCAACTTTGTGTACACCACCTCAACCTATCCAAATCGTAAAAATTACTCACTCAAACTTGAGCAGTATGTTCTTAGGGTTAAAGATGAAAATAGTGTTGATATTTTTCTCAATTTTGGGGTAGGTGGACGTGTCATCGTGTAGCCAGTACGCCGATCGCGAAGTTCGCGTAAACGCAGTAAATGAGCGGAGTAGCGCGGCACCGGCGCCCGCGCAGTGTAGTGACACGTGAATTTGGACTTGCTTGGAGTGGCAGGTATGTGGACTTTTTAATATTATTTTGTGACTTGGTCTCGGAAAATACCATGCAGGTAGGTAGGTGCCTCCTACCTTCTTTTGAATGATCTTTTTAGTGGGTAGTTAAGGTTAAATATAACCTTTTTCCGCGAAAAGTTAAGAATTTCTTTAGTTATAGTAACTATGCTCCACATCCAAATCCTACAATTTCTTGCAGTTCTTACTGAACTAAACGTAGGTATTTCGGCTATGTGTTACGTTGTTACAAGTAAAAAGATTCCATGTTTAGGGAAATCAGGCATTAAACGTAAATTATACAGCTAGAAAGCGCTATTAGATAACGTGAAAAACTAAATTCCTTGAAAAATTAAGCCTATACATTATTTTATTTTGTTGAGAATGTGGTATTATTACCCTCACTCATACAACTATGCATACATAATATTATAAATAGTTATTTTTAAGAAGTATGGCATGTAAAAGATTAATAGGTAATTTTCATACAGGAAGTTCTATGTTCACGCTTCTTCTCGTAAAGTTGTATTTACAATTTTTATCATGACTCTTCGTATTTAGTTAAAAATTGGATGATCAAACGAACTTACCTGTAAGTGAAGTTCGATCCAAATTGTCCTGACTTCGTCGAAGAGATTTAATTGACCATGTAGTAGGCCCTGCTACGCGTCCATTCACTCGCACACAGGTTTAGCGCAAGAAAGAGAAGGTAAAAAACTAGTATCCCTCCCTCCTTCCTGCGCCTCACAGCACTGCCAGCCGCCTGTCGCTCATTCATTTCAGAGCAAGGAGACTGATGTTCCAGATGTACAACATTGATTTATGGTACGGGTGGCAACAATTTTTGCAGAAAATACACGTACCTATGGGAATTGGGAAGGGTGGGAACTTAAATCTCTTCGACGAAGTCAGGACAATTTGGATCGAACTTCACTTACAGGTAAGTTCGTTTGATCATCCAATTGTCCTGCCTTCGTCTCTGAGATTTAATTGACCATGTAGATGTTCGGAGTAAATCAATGTTGTTACAAAAATAAGTTGACACCTCTATAGTTAGTAATCTTTGATTATTAAAATGATCATTTAAATAACAAAAATGTTTTATGTTACCATGTTTGGCATTATGCACTATTGTTATGGGTGCATGATAATTGATAAGTAATTTCTTTAATGGGAAAGAAAGAAGATATTTATTAGTTTTTTATATATATATATATATATTTTATTAATGTTAAACTCCAAGAATATGTAAATACAATAATAATTTTAGTAATCTTAACTGAAATAGGACGAAAATTTCTTAGTTCCCTTTTTTTTTTGGTCTGTTATAAAAATTGCAAATAAATACGAAATACGTATTGTTGAGACAGATTGCGAAAGCTACATACAGAAATACTTCTCATCCAGCGCCCTATCTATTTTAATGCACTTAACGGGCGTATTGGAGAGTCTTTTTTTGTCTTGCAGTTTTAACGTATTTTACAATCATAGATTTGTAAAAAATACACGCATGATAGGTATTCGATTACTTTTAAGTATTGGGTATTTATGTATTTATGCAGCTGTTTGAAATATATTCAGCCGTATACCGAAAACAAAATACTTATTATTCGAATTTTGAATTCTAAAGAAAATGTTTTGTTGTAATAAGTGTAATATGATTGGTAAAAAAAAATAGTTGGTTCATTTGTGGGTATATAAGATTTTAGATGTATTCATCGGTGTATATCAACGCTATTATTATTTTCTGGGTTACAATAAGAATACGATATTTCAATGAATTTGAAATATTATCGTTATCTTAACTTGAAAGCATTAAGGAAGTAGGTAATGATTGAGTGATTTAAATTTTTTCTAAAGAAGCTTGGAAACGACCTCTGGGGGCGTTGTGGCTTTATAAGGTCATACGAGCGCAAACGATTTCTCCGATAGAAGTTTTGGTACCACCTAACCCGACGTTTGCCTAATATTTAACTTATCAACCAGGCGCGGAAGTCTCGACATAGTTCCTTGTAAAAAACACCAGTTGGCGCTCGAAAAAAGCTGAGACAAAATTGGTATTTTCGTGTATTTACTGATTGAGAATAATGTTTTAATCAAGCTTAATTTTTTTTTTTTTAGATTTACTAAAGATTTAGCTATGTAAGTTAGAAGGATATTAGATGGAGTAGAAAATCAAAATATTGAAATTATCTACGCGAAATATTAAACATGACGCTTCAGACTTCCAGCACAGGAATGTTCGCCGAGTATTCGATAGTCGGCGCATAGTCGGAAAAAAAAATACTCAAAAAATATTGACTGGATAAAATATGTCTGAATTACTGAGGGTTACATTACAAAAAAATGCGATCCTATCTTATCGATTTGGTTTTGATGAGATACTTTATTTTTATTTAAGTTTATATTTTCTATGACAAATGTTTGACAAATATTTGTGACTTATTCTTCTTTTTTGGGGGTAATGGCAATGTGCATTTCCGCAATTATTGTGCCGCCAATGTATTTGTGTCTTATTTGGCTTCAGATGGGACTTGTTTCAATATTATGAGCAGTGTAAAATAAATCTTGATGATTCAAAATTAGGGTACCTATTGTGACAAGAAGTCCAAAAGTAAATGAATATGTCGTGTTACAACAAGTATGTCATAGATCGATGTCACCAGGGAACACTGGTTTTCATACATATTAAAACACCCTCAAATATAAATGATAAATAAAAAGATTCAAGCATTATTCTTTGTAATAAATAAATTACTTTCAGGTTTTATAAATAAATCGTCGAACTACTCGACGTCTTACGGCGCAAGAGTATAAGAACGAGCGTAAAAAATAACATTTGCAAAATGTTAAAACTTGGCAGACCATGATTGGTTATTATTTTGTGGCCGGCAATTGTTTCACCATACCTAAGTAATTGGTGAATATTAAGACAAGATTTCCTTTGAAAATTTATTTAACATAGTATATTCAATACTTTTAAACATCAATTAAACGATACAATTCATAAAATAAAATAATCTGTTTTATAGTTAATGCCGCAATGTTTCCATATGAATGGTTTCATAATATCATAGTGGCTTTGCTGGGGAGATGGTTGTGGAGTGGGTGTATGTGATTAGTTGGAAAAAAACTGATGATGATAGAAGATATTTACTCGATAAAGTTAATTCTTAAATCACAGAATATAGTGGGAAAAATATGCATAGTTTATATTCCCAATAACTCAAATTAGATGCTTGTAGTGCAATTTAGGTTTGATGCTGCGTTGCTGCCTTTTTTTGTAATTTGTACAATAATGACCATGTCTTTTATTTATCCAACCTTTAACGTAGGTGTGTAAATAGTGGAATAAATATAGCCAAAAAATATAAAGAATAATAATAGTACTTCAAACAATAGGTCATTCTATGTTTGAATTATTCTTCGGTGGTGTTTGTGGTGGTAAATGGTGAGAAAAAAAAAACAAGCCCATAAAAAACTAAAGTCAATTCAAGTTGACCTATGGTTGTCACAATTTTTTGTTGGCGGTGGCTCAGGCATCGCCTTTTCTGAAGATAATGGACACAGATCTTTATTTAGTTTTTCAGACTCCACATTAAGTACCGAACTTTGCGACGATTTAATCTAAGAAGCATACATGAAAAGTTTAGTGCATATCACACCATATTTTTCGAAAAATAAAATAGCATCTAAAACAATTAATTACCGTCTACATATTTAAATCGAATATGACGGTAGTGCTATATTGATTTCGCAATTTAACAAGAAAACTCATTGGTATAAACCAAAAACACATTACGCTTTCCAGCTGGTTGTTGTTACGTCGGTTAATAAAATCTAAGCTGTACCGAATTATTAACTGAGGAGTGAAACAAATCTTAGTTGGATTTCAAGACTGAATAAGTACCTACTGTAAATATTCCACCATTCAGAATCATACAAATGCCAGAGCAAAGCTCAATATTATTAGCATAGCTATTTGAATTGTGAGCAATAAATAAATGAGTAAATAAAATCATTTTTACATAATAATAATTCTTATATGGACCCAACCATATGCATTGAGTAGAAAACAGAAATGTAAGTAAGAACTTGCTTACTTAAAAAATAATAATTGTCTTCTTTTTATACAATCCGTAAACTTCGATATTTAAGTAATGTTAAATATTTCATTTAATAAGCGATGTTATGTTTTCCATAGCATTGTCTAGCAAGACAAGTTTTATAGCCATTAGCCAGAAATAAATAAAAAAGAGTTGTAATCAATTGCAGACATAGGACCATAATATTGTGAGCTATGTAGTATCGATGTATACAGTACCGTTTTTAGAGCTTTGGGAAAAAAAATAAGGAGCGTGCACCGCATCGCAGGTGGCACTATACGTACTTATGTTTATCAGTCTAGGCAGTTATAGTGTTCTTAAGTCTTTCATTTTTAAAATTTCAGGTAAAAATGTACAAAATAAATATAAATTTATTAGATTTGAAATAAATCTGCTGCCACTATTGTTTTTCGGTGCTTACAAAAAAGTACTTAGTAAAACATATATATTGCTCCTTTTGTTTGTAAGTGTAAAAGCTCACATTAAACTCAATTCCAATCTATGTCAAAAGATTGACTGAGTCAAGTGTTCGGTCGTGGTTTTACCACGAATGGAATACGGTAGCCCGTAACATGTAGTACGGCTTCAAGCTTAGCTAGCTTTAATAAAAAAAGACCTTACCTTTATTTGGTCGGATTCTGATTTCGAGCGCGAGACGTTGAAGCGCTAGGATTGTTGGACGGTAGTTCACCGTAACAAACAAGCAATTCACGGCGCATGGCGTCGCGTTGGCACAGGCAGGACACACTATGATGCCTGTTGGGGCTCGATGAGTGTGGGCGAGGAACGCTTCACACTGAGAGGCCCTGATGGCGCGTCGTCAGCGCTGCTTAACATTTTTAATGAAATGCCTTTGTGGCCCCATTAGTTCACATTTTTCATTTGTCGAAACGCAATGAAAATAAGGGTAGGTTTATTGAAAGCAACGCATACCATACGTCTCGATTCAAGATAATTAGGACTGGCTGGCATCACGTGCCAGCTCGGCCAAAAAATTGCTACAGATCAATATCGCGTATTGATTCGGAGCGTTAAAATGCGGACTGGCTAGTATCTCGTAATAGCTCGGCCGTGAAGCGTAAAGCATGCATGTAGCAGCCACGCTGGGTTATGCGTTTAACTTCAGTTCACGTTCACAATTTAATTTTTTCAGTATGAATATCACAATAAGGTAACTTTCGTTTAGCACGAAATAAAAAACTTAACGGTTTTTTCTTTTTTGCTGTGGTTACTGCGTGCGTCGGAACGGCGCGCGCGCACGGACACGAATGAGCGACAGGCGGCTGGCAGTGCTGTGAGGCGCAGGAAGGAGGGAGGGATACTAGTTTTTTACCTTCTCTTTCTTGCGCTAAACCTGTGTGCGAGTGAATGGACGCGTAGCAGGGCCTACTACATGGTCAATTAAATCTCAGAGACGAAGGCAGGACAATTAACACTTAGTGATACATGTAGTTCAAGTTCAGTTACTTGGTTGAAAGTTGACATCTAATCTTGGGTCGTTGTCTAAGGACTGACTTAGATATTTTTAAAAGACTGTCTCCTTTACGTACTTAGAACTAAACCGGATAGTTTGCTTATCATTACCCAAGAGGTCCCGGGTCGAATCCCGGGTCGAGCCGAAATTTATTTTTGGGGTTTAATGTATTGAAAATTCTCGGAAACAATTCAGATTCTAAGTTGGTGATGATCTCTCATCGGTCATGTCGGACTACCACCGAATTAATGAGAGTGAAGGAATAGAGAGTGCACTTGTGTATTGCGCACACATCTGGGCATTATAATATCTCCTGCGCACTGGCCTATCTCTGCTGAGAGGGGCCGCCATTGCCGAAAATCGGTAGGAAAATATTATTATAACTAAAATGACAGTAATCTTAGAAATTAATATTTTTAAAGAATTGTATCCTTTAATTAGAACTGAAGGTATAGGATAAGCCTCCGAAATCTTGGAATAAGGCCCATTTAGATGTTGCGAATCAGTGTAACTGGATCTTTGGCATTTGATTGATTGTTTGTTGATAAGGGCTGGTTCTTGTATTTCTGTATCGTATGTAAACCAGTATAAATCAAAGCATATCTAATAGAATAGTAACACGGGTACGTATAGTTCCCTCGAGCCCGTATTAGTATGCACGAGATCAGCTGATATTGATCTCCGCGGCGAAATAAAGCGCAAGCCACATAGCTCAGATTTTTTTTTCATTTTATTCTTAAACTGTATTAAGTTAAAGTTGAAAAGGAAATACATTTCTAGTATAAGTATAGCTTGGTGCTAAATTTTAACGTTATAACCACTTGTAACTTGAAAACGGGTGGACAGATTTTCATGATTTTTACTCTGTTGGATTCGTCTAATAATAACCATAAAATGGGGCCGGGAAAAACGATGTTCGCCGGGACCGGTATTATTTTAATAACTTAAGATGTATAAATTGCACTTGTAAAAGGCAACTGTGAACCTGTGTGTGTGTGTTCCTCGTCTGTCCTCGTAAGTGACAAAACACTATAAAAACAAAAATAAACTTAAGATGTGTTTGCCATATCCTCTCACACGAGCCACAATGTGATAGCGCCATTAATCCGCAACACATTTGCATGCGCAGTGGCCGGCGAATGCTAATTAGATGCAACCGTTTATTATGCTTAAGAGCGGTATGACATTCTGGAGATCCTCAGATTTTACCGAATTTATCAATGTGTGTGTGCGATTTTATATATCCGGGACACAAAAAAATGTCTACTGTAATTAAACAATTTTGATACTTTATCTCTAGGTAGTAGGCTATGCGTATGATGAACACAGAAAATGATGTCATGTAAAAGTCGATGTGATAAATTAATGTTATTACCAGTTTTTTTGTATTTAAAATACCTATCACGAATACAGTGAATACAGTTCGGAATCAGGGCTCGCGTAAATTCCGTTCACGAATATTTTCCTTTTGATAATTATATAACTAAATTCACAGATTTAAACACAAACGTACAGTTATAATAACGTGAAAAACTTACAGCATAGAAAAAACAAAATGCATCTAAAGAGTGAAGACATATAGAGGCGGGTAACACGTATTGACCTGCACCGACTAACCAGTGATGTGGCGTGTTGGCTATTTCATGGAATTGAAATGCTTCGTAGAGACTCTTCCGACTCAAGTCTTGATTTGAATCTTGTTTTAAAACAATATTCTAGTGTCAGTCGGTCCTTATTTGGATTTTTGTAACGAATTTCCAAAATATTTCGAGATTAAAAAAAGATGACTTGGCACATCACTAGTCAGTCGGTTCAGGTCGGTACCAGTTATCTGCTTCTTTGTGTCTTCACCCAAATCGTGACTCTGAAAATAGGTATTTTTTTACGAATGTGAACTCCAAGAGAAACGGGGACTAAGGTTTATTGGTGGATGATGCTGGATGCTATGAGGATTTATTTACACATAAATGCTTTTTAGTGTAACGCTGTTCTTTAATATGATTTGTATTTTGATATATGAAATATGTCACAAGTTACTATAGCTGTCATTCAGAAAATGTAGTCAAGAAGATTTCGATCAAGATTTCAAGTATTTCATGTATAACAGATGATAAATAAGATAATTTTTATTTAATTATTTGGTTTACGCCGGTTTTATATCATATTGTCCATATAAATTTTTCAATAATGAAACATTATATGAATGTGAACTTGAATAGAACCATGGAACTTCATGGCATTTGCGTACAATTTAAATACAAGTTCATATTAACTACATAAACATCACATGAAACGCTTCTATTAAAACAAGCGTTTTACTATACATACAAGTTTACAGTTAGGTTGTGTGTGTGTAGATTGTGGTAGAAAGAAAAGTAATGTTAAAAAAGCAAAAAATAGGTTTAAACCATTGAAACACTGCTACTAGCGTATGGAATTAATGCCATGAACAAGTCCCACGCAGTATGGAATTGACGCCAATTGCCAATGGTACGTACGTACAAGTGCGTATCAAAGGTTGTGGAACTAAATAACGCCTCTTTACGGTCCATATAAAGAAAAACTGGCCTTTTACTTTTTGTCGTCCGTTTATTCTTATTCAAAATCCAAAGCACGAATGATGTAAGAAAATTTATAAACACACCATGTTTACTACTCAAAGTCAAATACTTAAAACAAAAGCCCTTATTGGTCTTTAATTTTGTTGGGTTAATGGTCACTTCACTATTTCAATAAAACCGACTTCAAAAACAAAATACATTAAAAAGTCTGAAATAACTCTTGAAAGGACTCCATTTTAGGCAAACTATTTCTTTTTGGAGTCTATGCCCAGATAGATGTCGCTTAAGATGAAGCTTAAGAGAGCACATGCGATGGCACTTTTTAGTAAAAAAAAATATTCGACCACAGAAAACTTCGCTTCATATTCACCCTCGGCGCGCCCCAGCCCTGTTTTATAATAACTTAAGGGGTAAGAGGTAAATACTAATTCAACAAATATCATGAAAATCGGTCTACCGTTGTTAAACTATAAAGTAGTGTTACTGATACTACTTTATTTTATTTATATAAGGTTATTATTTGCAACCCCATACATATGCAATAGAATTGGTACTATTGCCTATTCTTGGCCTTATTAATTCAGTATTTGTCTAAAATTGACATTTAACTGTTTGGTGATAGAAACAGTTTGCTCATCATATACCACAATTTTAATTTGTAGTCAATTTTTATTTATTATTATTTTTGTCGATAATTTTGGTCCTAGTATCTGCACATTTTGTTTGATCAAGTTTCGAAAATACAAATTGTATATGATAAAAGATCTTCGTTATAACTAAGAACCTCTTGAAATAGTCGCCATACATACAAATCGTTTATAGTATTAGTAAGGATTCCTTTCTATGCAAGTTTACATAACATTGATAAATCATTGAAATACAACTACAAATCGATACAAAAGAACGAATACTTTTTTGTTATAATTAGAGACCATCGACGATCCAAATGCACTATATGGCTTTATGCCTGTTGCATAAAGCCTCAAAGCGAATTGGTCGCCGTATAAAAATTGTGCAAAGCGTGATATTTTCAAATTTGGAATGAGTATCATACACGAAATAAAAGACTAGCAGCGAAGACAACGAGCGACACACCCTTCCCCTCCGAGCGCTCGGCGCTGTCTGTCAAATGTCGATCGAAGATGAATGTTCGTGACAGCTCCAAATCTCAAATTTATAGGTTACTTTAGTAAGATATTTTGAATATATTGCACAAGATAAAATCAAGAATTTAGATGCTAAGTCAAAAATAGGAACCTCTATAACATTGTTTTATCAAATAACACACAATAAGTGCAATGTATCTCAGAGATAATCGCCTGTCTTGAGGTGCGTATTTTATGCCTAAACATGGTTTCAATTTTGTCTTCATTTGGAATAACTAGAGCAATAAATAAAAAAAACAGAGTCGAAAGCTTGTAGAGGAACGTATTTCCTTTCATGTTTATGTTATTTCGATAGCTGATGTCAACAACTGATCTGGAAAAGTGCACCAGAAAAACCGTCAATTTGGCTTCTATGATTGCAAGTTACAGGCATTTTAAAGATTGAATCAAAAATTCAGAGTCGACATCTTATGGAGATAGTTCATTTCTACACAATTCATTCAAAAAATGTAGTCAGTTTAGTCATTTTTGGGGAGAAAACTACACTTGAACTTTGTTAGAAGGTAGGTGACAGCAGCCTTAAACATATAAGCACGCGCTCACTGATTGACTTAGTTATCGTTATTATAATGCATGTGTTATTAATTAATAACTTAAGCCACTCCGTTTGATTCGCCACTTAAATATGAATATTTTAAAGTATAAGCAAATTGCTATTGTGTCTCTCTCTCTAGTGATGTGATTCAACCAAGGATCATAAATTCTATCAACAATTACTTACAATAAGTAATAAAAATAATATAATGAGATCAACTTTAACCACATATGAATGTTTAAAATGTTTTTTATACATCTATACTAATATTATAAAGCTGAAGAGTTTGTTTGTTTGTTTGTTTGTTTGTTTGTTTGAACGCGCTAATCTCCAAAACTACTGGTTCGAATTGAATAATTCTTTTTGTGTTGGATAGTCCAGTTATCGAGGAAGGCTATAGGCTATATTACATCACGCTACGACCAATAGGAGCAAATATATAGTGGTAAATGTGTAAAAAACGGGAGAAATTATTTCATCTTTGAAGCCTTCCGTTGCGTGCGCCGGGAAAACGGTTCAAGATACACAAATAAAAACCGGTTAAGTGCGTGTCGGACCCGCGCACTGAGGGTTCCGTGCCACCCGTTAACTGAATTCAGGGTCCACTTACTTTCACTTAACGAAAACATCACAATATATTGCGACAGCAAAAATAATTTTGTTTTTCATAGTGTTTGTATGAAAGACAAAGTTATATTTGCGGTTGATAAAAATGTGCAATATCTCAAAAACTACTGGTTCGATCTCCTTCAAACCAATTTTCGTTGCAAGTTTTTGTTGAGATCTACATCATATATTTTTTTCAAAATTTTCACTTTCTTAGTTCAAAAGTTAGAGGGGGGGGGACGCCCATTTTACCACTTTGGAAGCGTCTATATCTCAAACCTTACACTTTTAGAAAAAATGGTTATAGAAACCTCAATATCATTTTAAAAGACCTATCCATAGACACCCCACACGCATATGTTTGAGTAAAAAAAAATTTTTAGGTTTTAGTTTCATGTATGGGAGCCTGAATCGGAAAGCGGTAAACAAAATACACCTACCTACCAAGTTTCATCTATGTAATGCTTATAGTTTCAGAATAAAGTGGCTGTGACATACGGACGGACAGACAGACAGACAGACAGACTTGACGAGACTATAAGGGTTCCGTTTTTTGCCATTCGGCTACGGAACCCTAAAAATATGTATTAATAAAGAATAATAGCTTAAAATCCCGCAAGAACGGGAACTATGTGGGAAGAACCAAAAATCTGCCGGAAGTCACTATTTCACGCGGATTAAGTCGCGGGCTAAAGCTAGTATAATATAAAGTGTAGCATATGGTGACCATCTCTGTGGGGTAGTAGCCAAGTACGTTTGGTTTCAAGGCGCATCGCCATCTCCGAGGTCCCGAGTTCGATTCCCGGTTCATCACAGCTATCATAGTTTTCTATAATGTCGCGGGTCTGGGTTATGTGTTAACATCCATGTTTCTGATTTGCATAACACAAGTGCATTAGCTGCTTACTATGGAATCAGAGCATAGTACTTATGTGATCAGTGTCCATTTTTATATACAAAGCTATCAAACTCCAGAACAATAAAATCATCGGCATTCCGCAATATTATCCTCCAGAAGTCTTTGAAATCGCTCTAACGATGCGGTAATGACGGCAGTTTAGCGGAATCGTCCGCCATTCTCGTGAACGCCTTTTCAGTCGCTTTGTGATTTACCTCGTGATTTGCCTTATTAGTTATCTACAGTAAGGACATGCTTAGCTGTTGTTTCTTTTAAAAAAAAAATCTGTTCTCAACATACCTAGTATCTTCAATAAGTACCTCGTAACTAAATGCTGCAAAACGGTGGTGAACGGTTTCCATAGTCGTGCGTGTGTGTGTAATATATGTATAATGTAGTTTAACTTTTTTTGTTGTGATATGAGTTCTTCACAGTGATTAGCCGTTAAGATTTTTGGTTTCATTCCAGTTAGCAAGGTATGCAATATATGTTTGTTAATTCAGATTTCAGGATAACAATTATCAATTACGGTAAGATGACCAGACCGGGTTTACGAGTTAGAGAACTCTAGGTTAAATCGTTATTCTGTTGCAGTCAGTTGTTATGGTGTTGACAGAGACAGAAATAAATTTTTACCCTCAGGTACGATGTTTGATCTGATCTGCGTCGTTCTTCGAGATGTATTATAAATTACATTGAAATGGAGGTTTTCCACAAAGGTTCATTTGTGCAGGCGTAATATTTACAATGTTAGGAGGCAGTACAATTATTTTGATATTTTTACCAATCAGGCAATCGAACCCAGAAATCTCAATTGTCTATAACATTAAAAAACCCTTCCAACCTTAACTTTTAATCTAAATGAACTGCGTGTTACAAAGTCATTGTGATTAAATTTATACTCTCAAATACATATGTGTTAATGATCTAACATTTTAAAAAAGTTTATTAAAATCTGCAGCCATAAGCAAAAACCGGTTTTGTCTCAAAACAAAAAATGGCTAGGTATCAACTTGCTGCGAGTGAATTTTTTACATAACTTTATGTTCGCTTGCAAATTGAGTCTCATAATCGAATTGTATATTTAGCCAACGAGGAAGGAAACAATATATGTTATCGGTCACTATTTGTTATGGATGTGGTCCCGTATGTTTTTGCTAGTTCTGAAAATTTTCAATTCCAGTTCGTAACGATTCAATCAAAACTCTACAAAAAGTTTAAAGAAAAGAAAATTCAAATACAATACAAAAACAAAATTTTGGATATGATGTTTAATATTTGCTCACTCAAATTTTAAGGCTTATTCTTTCAATAATGATATTATAAATAATTTAAGTAAGTACACATCATAATGTCTCGCTCATTCTATCAACTTCTGCAAATCAATCAATATTTTAATTCGTTTACAAACAACTGCATATTGAAAAGTACTAATTGTTTAAACGTTATTATTTCAAATGGCTCGTAAGTACATAGGTATCTCATTAATTTTACGTCTTCACAATAAACACTTGCCTATCTGATGATCATTTCTAGTGTTCAGCTTATAAATAGTATTTGAAGTGTTACATACCGGTAAAACACTTGACGAAGAGAACGCCTTATGAAATTATAAGACAAAATAACTAAATAAGTGTTATCTTAATATTTTAAGGTATGATTGTTGTTATTTTTTTAATACTTATGTGTTAATATTTAAAGTTATCGGGGAAACAAAATCAGGGTTCTATGTGGTTTCAGGCCGTATCATCCATTCTATATTATTTTATTGATGTTGAATGTTGATAAACCACAGGTATTATTAGGTAAGGTATTTTTTCTTCGAGCAGGTTTTGTGTCTTACTAAATTGTGCCTTACTTGGAAAATTGAAAAAATTACAGTTTTTTTTTTCATATACCTTAAGTATATCCGAAATATTCATTAGATTTACCCAATTTATGGTTCGATAAACTACCAACAGGACCCTGATATCGGCAGTAATGACTAATTTAACGCCAAGCCTACAAAACCACAATTACAATTTGTGTTTTAGTTCAAAACAATTTGTCGCGACCGAGACACGTTCACTAGCGCGACTCGCGGCTTTGCTTGTGTTTTTTGTGAATATTCGCTAGTGTTTTGAGGTTGGAGCGTCTATTTATCAAAGGCACATTTTAGTAGTAAGTTAATTAAACTTAATCGATTCGCTACCACTCGTGTAATATTTGCAAGCAAGAATTCTACCCGTTACATTTTAGGTCTAAACACAATTAAAGTTTGAGTAGCGGTCAGAATATATTGCAAATTCTTAAACGCTCAGGGATCGGCCGCCGGCGGTCGCGTAAACAATATAATGACAAAAAAATTATAGACAAATCATTAAGGGTTTTAAGTTAATTCTAAATCACAGGAATCAAATTGATAACCTTAGGACGCAGATCTTAAATACGTGTGATTGTCATCATACATAACCTACATCCAACCAACCTACCTTCAAAATTCAGCATAATTGAATTTCAAAAAAATTAAGAAATTAAGTAAAAATGAAATTATCTAAATATCTTACAAATCACATCACCGCCAAATGAATCATATTCCCTATCACGTGCGTCTAAAATCAGCCTGCTTAATTATCGCCAATTAAAAATTAGCATCCGTTTAAGAACCTGCCAAATAGTTAACGATTTGGTAATTGGTCCCGTGATCATACTACCTGACGTTTAGTACAGAGCACTGATTTGTATAGTACACAATGTTTCTGAAAGTGTATTTAACCAAACTATTGAAGTAAGGTCTCAAGAAATACAAATATAAAAAATATGGGGCTGAAATATCATAGTTTGTTGGAAAAGGGTGTGCTATCTTGAGATTCAGTTGAATTTTAGAATAAACATGACATACTGATCAATTAAAAAGCAGTTTGAAGTTTATGAATTTCATAACTTTTTTTGAAACGGCGTCGAATCTTTGCAAAAACTCTTTTAATGTAGATCCGATTAAAAGTTAAATAATTAATATTGGAAATCGACATATTACATTTTATTCTGAAACATGCATAATATGGAACGTAACAGCCATCTAAAAGTAGCACCATTGCTTCTGACCAACATAATCAGAACAGGAAAACGTGACCTCCACGATCGAAACAGTAAACCATTGATTAAATAACATTGTCATGGTGCAGGTAATTTATAACAATCCAGTTTGTTTTAAAGAGCAAATAGCGTTAAACGTTGCTAATCTCAGTTGTGGATTAGTATGATCACGTCTTTACTAGTCGTCACTCCATCTAGCTTGCACGAATAATTATTGTATAATTATCCACATTAACGATTGTTTGACAACTTGCTTACAGTCAAACATATTAATAACGTTAAAATTCTTTTGTAAACTTATTATAAGTGTGTAAATTTCTAGTTAACGTCTCGAATTTCCTGACTTAAAGATTTGATACTAACTGCGGTTAAAATGCTTACGGCCTTAGTCCTAAAATTCGTAGAAAAGCAATTAGAAACGATCTAATTCGGTAGTTGTTGGCCTCGTAAAATATTTTGTGTTCGTGTCTTGTTATTAACTTTACAAACATATTGATTTCATCGAATCTACGAGTAGTACTTCTATCAAATTTCAAGCTCTATGATATTTTACTCTAACGTGTGCCTTGATAGATAAATACTCAAACATATTGTTTTCATCGGTTTTAGAACTTCTCTTTAATAACAACCTCTATGATTTTTACTCACTCAACGTGTGCCTTGATGAATACTCGTAGATCACCGGTTTTTAATCAGTGTTGCACTTTGTGATTAGATTACCCTCTTTTTCGGGCTAGTCGCAATAGGTTAAAAATGAAGTGGGACTGTGCGAGCGAGAACGTGAAGTGTTTTTGGCTTGTGTTTCACTTGGATTATTTGATTTACGCGCTCTTGGCCCTCGTGCTGATTGGACTGTTCGTCTATTACATGGTTTGGGGCTGATGTGATGATTCTTTCAGGTATTGTGATTATTTCAAATTTTTTATTGGTTTTGTTTGATTCCCTTGAAACAAGATTATCAGAGCTGCTGAACCTTGTTAAGGAGGTGCATGTGTTCATCAGAAGGTTACTTGATAGATACATTTTCAAACACACTAATAACTTGTAAATTCAAGTTTATAATTAAATTATATTATTGTTTTCATAGTTTTTTTGTCAACAAACTTAATAATATAAATTGCAATTGTAAAACAACTGTATCAGACAAGGAACGAACCTGTGTCTAACGCTATCCGGGCGCATGCCTATACCACTCGGCCACCGACACATTGGCAAGCCTGTTGAATTTTGCGAGTGTTTTCTTTAACGCGTAGGCTGTCCTTGTCTGACAAGGTTGCGTTTTACAAGTGCAATTTAAATAAGTTAAAGTTCAGCAATATTCTTGAAGTTCTAGATTATGTGCACATGTCTGCTCGACAAGCTTTGGGTGTTTGGGGTCTATAGAGGGTTCATAAGAGTCATGACTCGTCTTGAGAAGATCAACAAAAAATCATCTCATTATATACTAGTAATGGAATAATTAGCATAAGCATATGAAATTAGCATGCTATTTTATGATTAGCAATAATTCAATTAATTAAAGTTGCGAAATTTCGTGAATGCTAAAATTCACAGACATTGCGCGAATCGTAGCAGCGATGCGCGAAGCATCGTATAGTCGTCATATAACTTCATAGATTTGCACGCACTGCTATTTTTAGCAAGATTAGCAGGCAGGTTTGCTAATCCGCGTTCGGGTCAAATCCGAATGAAATACGATCAAAATGAAAGGGAAGGAAATAACATTTTTTCAAAATTCATTAATTAAGTAAAATGAAATTAAATACCTACTTACATCAAACAATTTATTGAAGTCAAATTAAAGTCTCAGCACTAACAATTTATTAAACTACATGTTTCAAAAAATTTTCATAGTTAGCATAGCATTCACGATTTCGCAATTTAATTAATTCGCTATTTCTCATATCGATAAAATTTCATATTAGCATAGCAATAGCACTTAGCATGCTATGCTATGGAAATTAGCATGCTAATTAAATTAACGAAAAATAGCAATAATTGCCATTACTATTATATACCGACAAAAAAAAGGAGGTATTCATAATACATAATAACAAATATGCGCCAGACAACACATTCAACAGCATTCCTTGTGTAACGGATAACCGCACAACGATTATGTTGGGGCGTCTCTCATAAATACTTAAATAGATCCATGACTTAGGTACAAAAGCTAGTGCTCAAACATTTGACTTGCGGGATCGGAACCCACTACCCACGACCGCTGGGATTGTAGTCCAAAGTGCGAACCTCTACACCAAACATGTCGTCAAATGCTACCTACCTACTTCCTTTGTAATGCCACCCTTGGTATCGTGTACAAACAGGTTTTGTCAAAAACTTTGTAAATGCGATCTTCAAAACTCGTTCATCCAAATCATGTATCATGTGTAACGTCATTCGCATACGCACAAAAATGCAAAGAGACTGTTTAATCGCCTGTGATAATCTGTGCACAAACAAGCTACCGTGCTCGGCCTCGTGTGCATAATCTTTTAACAAAACTCAGTGTGTATACGGCCTTACCGCGAAGAAGACAAGACTAACGATAAAGTTTTAGGTGATGATAATTTCTTTCATCCATATCTGCTCAGACGGGTTTAACTCATAACTTTTAAACATCTATCTACTTATGTTATGATTTTTTAATAGGAATGACAAGTGTTGTTTTGCCTTTTGTATGATGTTTTGTGTACAATATGGAGTGAACTTCTGTTTACAGTAAAGTAATACTAGTAAATATGCTATTTTTATGATTTTTCCGCAGTAACTGAATGCAATTGTTCTTCATGAGAAAGTTGTTCTCAATAATGTCGTGCATTTGACTGATGTCTGAATTTATTAACACGTTCCGGGACAGTGAAAGCCTACAGGCATGAAAACAATAAAACATCATATTGTGTCTGGAGTAGTGTCCCGGAACGTGTTAAACTTCCCAAAGAAATATGTATTTTAATTTATAGACATAATTTACTTTCTAATCGTATTTTAATTTGATTAGACTCTATTTTCGTCAGATCAAATTAGTTTCAAGTTTATAATCTTAATTGTTATACAAACCCAAAAATATTCATTGATAAAATGCTAATGTTTCAAAGTTTGTTAACCGTTGATTTATTGCACCATTCAAGACATCCTTTTAGAATTATGAATTTTACTATGAGAACAATGTAGCTGTTTACCATCGTCATGAATCACACCTTCACATATATGGAAGACACTAATCGAGTGGACGTCACACAATAAATGTTGGGAAACCACAGTGCCCCCAGTGCATTCATATAAAACACAGCTCAATTAAAAAACCTCTCTCTTTTCAGGCTACTATGAAATAGGAGATGGAAAACACAAGCCAAAATGACCCTTTCAAAGACGTCGTAAAAGGCCTCAATTCGCCTGAACTCAGATCGAATAGGAACATTCCATTCGTCGATGATTTTGTAGAACTAGATCAGATCAAAGATGAACCGATCCGTCCTCAAAGACTTAAAGACGTAGAGAAAGGACCAGATCATAGAGATGGGAAAGTCCATGCGTCAGATTTGGGTGCCATACATTCTCCTAACAGTGATACAATAGTGGTAGACACTCCTGAAGGAACGTTATACATAACCTTGGACCCTGAATCAGCAAAATCTAGTAGAACAAGTCCGATTAGTCCGAGTACTCAATCTACTGATTTGACAGATAGTGTGCCTAGTCCAAGTACGTCAAAAGCTGTTGGGGAAGAATCCCAAGCCCTCATAGAGAATGAAGTGGAAGTGGATGCTGAGCAGAGAAGAGCAAACTTAAGGAGGAATTCGATCTCCATGCCAACGCTTCAAAACCTGGAGCAAGAGGTTTTCAGACAGCAGTATTTGCAGAATCCACAAGATGAGGTAAGATTTATTGATAATGTTTTTATAATATCTATTCTAACTTATTTAACGTAACATTTGCTAACTAATTGAACCCTGAAAGTTTTATAACGGATGCAATTTGACAACTTTTTATATAAATATCATATCTTTGAACTTGATTGAAACGTTAATTGATTGAACGTGATTATTATAACAAAAAAATGATATGTAGTTAGTTTACTTTTCCTCATCATTAAAGTACCTGCGATGTAGAAACATGATAATCCATAAGCACGATGAAAATCTAAGCGCCTTAACACCCATATCATAATCATTAAAACCACACAATGATATCATTAAGCTAATCTATTAGCTATTAGACTCTTACGTTTATCGTAACTTAGCGGCATCTTTCAAGAGGTTTAATTGTTTGGTCTCAATTAAATTACCCACCTTGCTCTAATTATTTACTACTTAAAAGCACTCTCTCTCGCCAATTGAATTCGCTTCAACAATCACCTATCTCTAGATAACCCAAGACAAGGATTTGCTGGAGATTTGCTATCGACGTCACATGTATTTTATCATTTTAAAATTTTGATAATATGCCGGAAAGAAATTACTTTAGTATAATTTACACTATTGCCGTCAATACTTGTGCAATACTTGTGCACAAAAGGGAAAGTCACGTGGTCGTGTGAAGATAAAAGTGTTTACTTATAAAACATTTAATAAATTATTGTCTCGTCTCTGGAACTGATTTATTTTGAAGCAGTTCACGGAAACTGTTGTTACTAATGTGGTGTATAACTAATTCGAATAGATAGTGCTTATCTAGTGTTAGGTCTTCAAATATGTAGTTCGTTCGGTGTCCATATTTGGGGATTAAGGAAATTGCTGTAAGCTGTGTTTTTGGGGCTGAGCAAGAAGATAACGTGATATTTCAAGTGCCTTTTTAAATACTTAAAATGAGGGTTAGAAAGAAACCAGACCTTCGATTGGTAATCCCATCGTATCCACATGATTACGTTGAAATGCCTCCAGAAACAAGACGATTAATCCTTGAAGCCAACCGTACGCCCAATGATATCAGATTCATCGATGATGACCCGAGTCCATCTGATGTCAATAATGCTAAAAGCTTGAGGTTTGGGGCAATCGACCAAAGACCAGCAACTCCTGAAATAAAGATCATTGGTCCCGATGACATGACGCTGAATACAGATGGCAATCCAGAAAGTAAATTAGGACTGAATACTGCACCTGATGGTGAAGTTTATAAACCGATTAAAAGGTCTTCGATATCTCTCCCAGATGGCTTGAAAGATTATGAAATAGATGCCTTAAGGAGGAAACATTTGAAGAATGTTCGTGTAAGTAAATTATATGATAAAAATAATGTTTTCATAGGGAATGTTAAGTATGAAACGGTCAATACCATCTCATTCCACTGATAGACGTGTTATTTATTATTGATCATTTAAATGTTTAACTTAATAAGTCATTAAACGCCTTTTGTGTGATAAGTTATCAGTTTTGGTCTACATATTGATACATTAAACTTGATTTGACTAATTGGTTACTATTGATTTGGTGAATTCAATCACACTAGGTACTTTTTTTAAGAGATATCTTGTCTACAAAGTTTTCTTCTTTCTTTTTATTCCGAACCATTTTCTTGACCTGTTACTATGAGTTGACATCATTTATCTTCAACTCTTCCCTCTATCATGATGATCATATCAAGTCGTTCAGCCGTACTAAGATAAACTTTACAATTAATACTATAAAGCACTAAAATACTGTCTTTAACAAGCCGTTAATGATATTTTAATCGTAAAACCCGTCAGTTATAATGAGTTCACACAGCAAGTTTGTTAATTGGTGGTGTTTGATTAGCAAAACGATTCGGTATTGGGTCAAGTTCACACGGGGAGAGGGGGGTAAGCGACATTGGAAGGTCCCGCGTCGCCATCTAAATTGTATAAAGACATCCTGTAGAGATGGGCTACAGTCTCAATAGATTGGATTTTATCTTGGGAAGTTCACAATATTGTAGGTAACCAAGTCAAGGTATTTTATTGATGCACAATAGATACTCGTATTCAGTACAGCGTTTTCATGTTCGTACACAAACACATACCGATAGCCTTCAAAACTCGAATGAATATAAAAGTAGCTATCGGACAGCTCGCTTCACTATACACCACTTTTAAGCCTATCTGGATCAGACTTACTGTGATTAAAAGCAATCTCATTCTTATTAAAAGTGATAATAAAAGTAAAGTATAACAAAAGTATTTACTACTTATCTAGTGAAAGCTTACGACATTCCTAATTTTTGTCTTAAGGGTATAATACCACAATGCAACTTCAGAAGCCAATAAAATTTAGTAACACTGAGCAATACTTTATAAATTTTTAGTTCATGGCATTATATTCAGGATTAGATTGAGTGAATCTTATAATCTTGAGATAGGAAATAATTGTTGAGATAGAACAAGTAAAAAACGTACTTGCTTCGCTTAGAAGAAATAACATCTTGGATGCAAACTGAATGCAAAATAATATGTATTCATGTAAGTTGTTGTAAATGCGTTTTGGATTACAGGGGCGTTTCAGTGCGATTTAGACGCATTGTATGTAAAATAACACTAAGATTACTAATGCCTTACTATACGAGATTACCGTTTCGATAAGTCGTAATCATTCGCTAAATTGCGTGTTTTGTCGTTCTGACGGGCAGTTATCCTAACATTTATTATAAATACTCGTTGTATATTCTCTATTGAAATATTTTGTTTATAAGAATTTGACTTTATAACTTTTATCGATATCATGGTTGGCCACCCCACTGATATCCTATTTGCCTACATCCAATCAGTTCACCGTGCCCGTGATCTTACATCTAGACTAGTCCGTTAAAATATCATTTGATCTCCATCTATACCTTTGTATAATTCAGTCTGAAACAAATGACAATCGACCATTTATCTAATTGACAACTCAGCATAATAAATTTAAAAAAACATTTGAACATCACTTGAGAACGTATCAATCAAGAGGAATCTGAAAACGGGAGTCAACAATAAACAATTGAGCGTCGCTTTCAATTTGCCAAGAACCGAAAACAGTTGCGCATCGCATTCGAAACGAGGGCCACGAAAACAGACGAGCATCAACTTTTATTAAGGACGAAAAGTTCGCAACTGATTCTGGGAAGAGGAAGACATGGACAATGAATCAAGATTCAGTTCCTTCGCCCACAAGTTCAAGTACCGGTCTCCTCTTTGGATCGAGTCTGACTCGGACAGCAAGAGTTCTGGCAGCGGCGGCAGTGGAGGGCTGTGCAACAGCGATGACAGCATCGGATGTAGAAGCTCTTCGAATAGTTCTGGCAGCATCAACAACTTCTTGGACTCGAAGGTTGTCTTTGAAAAAGTCTACTCTGTGCTTGCAATGCAACTCTTCATGTACGATTTTGACATCTGGGCTTATTTTCATCGCAATACAACAGCTTTGCTGTGTTCCGGATACTTATCCGTATTTAAATTAGTATGATATGTAACTATGGATCAAAGCATGCCTTATCAACACTTTTCATCGAACAATAAAAAAGTAAGCGCGATTTCTATTGCTCTTTTATCTTCAAAGGTTTTCAAAGGCTTCAATTCTTCTAGACACTTCGCTGAAACTGTAACTTCAGATCTTCACTCCACTTGTCCTATTGTAATCGATATTTATGTGAATTTGTTAATCTGTACAAGATCTTAAATCTGGTTGCGATGATGTCAACATTCGAAGGAAACTGCAGAAAGTTCTGGCAACAGAAAATTTTTCCCACACACCAAGTTGTATAAAAAGACAAACAGTTTCCGCGACGTTGACCGACAAACTCGTGACGATGAATGTTTTATAAACATGTTTTTACCAAGTTATCGGGAAGCAAATAATTTATAACACGTAAGTCGGATAATGTTTGAATCACGTTTGAATGAAGGGACAATTTCGAGAAACATACTTTTTAAAATAAATTCCTTCCCTGGCATGTTCTATATCACATAACGTACCTTATTCCAAACTAAACTGCTTACCACGTGAAGTAGTTTTTTAATTTGAAACCTCTCATTTACATACTGTGGTGGCTTATAATTAAGTCACTGACTAAAACACCATTACCTACTGAAAACAATGTATGTGATTGTGTTTGGGTTTTAAGTTCTCACGGATGCATTTTAGTATCAAATGTACCTTCCTTCAAGTAAATCATGTGCCTACCTGAGTTATTTCATACGAAGTTTTCAGCGCTGATTATTTCTTTCTGTACGAACTACTTGTAGCATAACTTTTCATGAAACACGGCCTTTTTTATAAAAAATTAGAAAATAATCAATAAAGTTTTATACTCACTTTAATTTTAACTAAGTGCTTTGTCTAATTTTTCGGGTAGATTCTCACTCATGTTATTTTTTTTACACCCGGGGCATGGTTTGTTCTATACCTGTTACAACGGCGTGAATTTTCATTTTTTATAGCGGTAGGTAGGTGGAAAACGTAATCAACCCTACCGTAGACGGGCGACAGACATATCGTGATAACCTCTCAATTAATTAATTAACTGGCTTAATTAACGGCTAGTGCATGTGCAGTGAGACAGGATGCGTACGGGCAAGCGCCGGAGCGACTGCATTCCTTTGACTCAGGTTAGTGTTATTTAGGTAAACCCCAAACTAATCATAACATGATTGTTACTACTCACTGAGTTCAAAAGAAGATGCCTAACTTTGTGATACGATGTCCGGATTTACAAATCAAGATATAATATCCTCTGTTGCTGTTTAACTTTTGTCCTCAAGAAAATAATAAATAATGGCCATAGCCAAATATGCGGGCGAAACTAGAACTTTAGATTGAGGCACAATTTGAAACCTTAACTATAACAAACTCAGAATTTTGCACTAAAAACGATAACAACAAGTCCGCCCAGAAATTATACAAAGCATGATTTCTAAGCTCACAAAATTACAGTAAAAAACACCTTTTAAATTGTCGCTGCAAAACCTTTCTATAGAATTTTATTGAATAATACCAGCCATACCAAGATATCCCGTAAAGCCTTCGTTATGTTCTGGATACTTATTTTTACCACATTAAAAAAAAAATTGTCTGTTGTACTTTTAACAATAACTCTACTTTTTTTCGCAGTGTAAAATATTATTACATACCGTAATGATATTAAAGGAGGTAACATTAATTTCACCGAACTAACTTGTAATATTTCCAACCTTTTTCATGCTGTATTTTTACCTTGTTTGCCCGGTATCACCTCAGTGAGATAATGTCACTCACATCAGCAAACATACGTTGTACTATCTAATGTGATACTATGACGCATTGTAGACAAAACCATTGGAACTAAGTTAGATGAACAAATAAAATAATGACTGTTTGTATTGCAACCATTGTTATGTCACGATCCGACAACTGCATTAACTGTCGAAATTGTGTTATCAATCGTGTGATAAGATTTAAAACTATAGTTTAATTTATAATGTTTACATGTTGACTCTGATATTGCATTTGTTATTAATTTAATAGATTTTTTAGTAGAAAAGAGTGGCCGACTATGCTTGGGTGGGTATACCTACATGAACGGGCATAAAATAGTTTACTAATATAGAAGACTTTTTAAATATATTTTTTTTGCAATCGCAAAACGATCTCATATCGTTACATAAGATCGATTTTAATGTCATGTTTTCTTTGCTTTGTGATTTTGCCCTTTTCAGTTTTATGAATGTTAAGATATGGAAATAAACAACTTTCCTCATTAATTAGTGACAGTACTTACGATCAATAAATAAAATTGGAAAAGTTTGGTTATTAGTTATAACGGACTACAAAGGTAGAGGTACAAGTCAAATATCTCAAAATTACATGAAAGTTCGCAAATACAATGTCATATTATTACCATCAAATATTTATTTTAGTTATTTCGGTCATTTTAGCTTTGTTTTATGTTCTCATATTCACATCCCTTTGTTTGCAGATCTCATTATTATATGCCGTAGATAACATTTTAGTTTGGCGTGAATTGTTGGACTTGACAAATGTGTATCCGGGCACACAAATTTCCTTACATTTTAATTAAGTGATAAGTTCCTGAAGAATATTATGGGTCAGTTTGGCTTGAAATAATAATGTGAACATCTTGATTTTTACCAAAAGCGATTATGAATCTCAACGCCTTGAAGATAATTCGTGTGGTTAGTTTAATTATCCATCTTAATGTCAAAAGTTTTTAACATTCGCGACTGAGACTTTTCGCTACGTGAGTTAACCATCCCGCGTTACCAGACAGATTTTTCATAGAGAAATTCTGTTTTATAGATTCTTAAAAAACATTAAAGATATCGGCCTGTTTGATTGTTTTATGTATTTATAGCGAAATATGTACTGTCAAATTTCCGTTGTTCAATGGTGGATTCGAATCAAAGTCTTTTAGTTAGTCTTTTAAGTATGATAATGATGACTATGAACAACTTACTTTTTTTTAAATTGATACTGTAAAATTTTGGTGACCTAATTCCTAATTCTTGTGTGTGATCTGATTCGTAAATTCTTTAACTGTTACCACAGAGGCTTAGATAGAATATATAATATCTTTGTCTTACATGTTCGTATTTCTTCCAGATTCCTGAGCACCACCAGAGTTCAGCGTCTGGCTTCAGCGATGGCGACCCCGTCTCCGGAGACAACAATGAGATCCTCTCCGATGACAACACCACCAAGTTAGTTTTCAAGTTACCCACGCGTAATGAATGACGTATCCGCGGTCGGATTGACAGCATGGGAGCTTGATTGGAAATAGCGTTGGCCCGGTTAGCCAAAGGCTGCGGGTTCGAGTCCCACCCGAGCGCATTTTTAGGGTTCCGTAGCCGAATGGCAAAAAACGGAACCCTTATAGTTTCGTCAAGTCTGTCTGTCTGTCTGTCTGTCTGTCTGTCCGTCTGTCTGTCTGTCTGTCTGTATGTCTGTCTGTCTGTCTGTCCGTCCGTATGTCACAGCCACTTTATTCTGAAACTATAAGCATCACATAGCTGAAACTTGGTGGGTAGGTGCATCTTGTTCACCGCTTTCCGATTCAGATACAAAAAGTAAGAAAAAATAATATTTAAGGGGGGCTCCCATACATGAAACTAAAATCTAAAATTTTTTTTTACTCAAACCTATACGTGTGGGGTGTCTATGGATAGGTCTTCAAAAATGATGTTAAGGTTCCTAAAACCACTTTTTCTAAAAGTGTAAGGTTTGAGATATAGACGCTTCCAAAGTGGTAAAATGGGCGTCCCCCCCATCTAACTTTTGAACTAAGAAAGTGAAAATTTTGAAAAAAATATATGATGTAGATCTCAACAAAAACTTGCAACGAAAATTGGTTTGAAGGAGATCGAACCAGTAGTTTTTGAGATATTGCACATTTTTATCAACCGCAAATATAACTTTGTCTTTCATACAAACACTATGAAAAACAAAGTTATTTTTGCTGTTACAATATATTGTGATTTTTTCGTTAAGTGAAAGTAAGTGGACCCTGAATTCAGTTAAGGGTGGCACGGAACCCTCAGTGCGCGGGTCCGACACGCACTTAACCGGTTTTGTTTCTTAAGTCATCTTATAAGAAGTTTACATTTGATTACCTCCTTGGTGTAGTGGCTGAGCACGCTTGTTCGATTCCCGGTCGAGTCGGGTCAATGCAGAAATCATAATTTTTTATATTGTTTAAGTTTAAGTGTCGTGGTACCACCGTTATTATTGATTCCTATAACACAAGTGTATAGCGCTTACTTTGGGATGCGAGGATGTATGTGATTGGTATATTTATGTATTTTTTCATTAATTTTTATCGGCAATTTTTATCATATCCTATTACTGTAGGTAGAGGATAAAAACGGGGAAGTAAGCAAAATTAAGAAACAGTTCCTTTCATAGGTTAGTTAGACTATTTAACTGTTATGTGGTTAGACAGCTTGTTAAAGAAGTGACTTAGGTTAATTGATTACGTGGACGTGTTTATAAATACGGAAGCAGCCGCTTTGTGTATTTAAAAGAAGTGCTGGTCTCATCGCCTAGGTGCCCTCAAAATTAAACATTGAAAAAAATATAGTTATCTAGAGATACATTATATTGGTTTCATCATGCGCTAAGCCAGTCCTAAGAAAACTACAAGCAAAGGCAATCCAATCAATCCTTCGCGTAGGTCCCTCGTCCTACTAAGTGTCTACTGAGCAGTATTCACATCTTGGAGTCCTATTTTTGAGTCACTCGCCGGAATATGGAGTGTATTTTTTTTTTGATAAATGCTTAGTTCTCGAACGAAAAATCAGTTGAAATCCATACGACAGTGACTCAAAAAAAATATGACTCAATTTTGTAACTACTTGTGTCCACATTTAGCGTGAATTTCGTTGACATTTAATTGATTTTCGAACAAATCATTCGACATATTGACGCGAGTTCAAGCGAGCTCCAGGAGCTCTATTTTTAAATCACTCGCATCAAGATGGCGAGTGATATTCAATGATTAAAGTCGCATTTTGGAATGAAAACCAGTTGTAATCTACACAAAAAGGATTTGACAAATCATTGCTCAATTTTTTGAATACTCACGTCTAGATTTTGAGTGATTTCCGTTGATTTTTTTATGTGTTTTCGAACGAAAATCACACGCCATATCCAAGAGAGTGATTCAAAAATTGGGGCCCTGATCTCGCATTCGCGCTCTGATTCGCCGGTCAAAGGTCCGCGTGGAACCGACGCCGCGACGGCAGCCGCAAGGGAGCTAATAAGGAAGCGCGGTCGACGACCGGTGCATTGCGAAATGCCCTGATGAGATGCACAATCTGCATTAGGGCTAGCGAGATGAACTTAAATGCGATATGAATTCAGTTGAAGAAGTTAGAAGAGAAACTACTTACATAGTCATTTGCACATAGAAATATTAATGTAAAAGTAAAAGTCGTTTATTTTTGCATATAGACCCACTGGGGGCACTTATACACGTCCCAACATAGACCCTACCACAGCTTCGGTACAATTGTGGGCTAGTGCTGAGAAGAAGCTGCGCAAGAAACTCAGTCACTATTGTCAATGCCTCTTTTCAAAAGTTTTACAATGTTTGTGGTGATCATGCAAGTCCATACATTATTATCTTTTAAATAATCATCTACTTTTTAATACCCTTTCGTCATTAGGGTTTCTTTAATAACAGTTTTAAATTTAGTAATGGAGAAATGAAATGAAATGCTGCATTTTCAGATTTCTTTGTGATCGTTTTGCTAACTAAATAGGAGCACATTTCGTCAGTACGTTTTGATTTTATTCCGTTGTCGTGGCGTAATGTTCCAATAAAATATAACAATAAATATCAATTTAGAAGTTCGTGATATTAACGCTGTCCAATATACAGAATAACTCTTCATCTTTAAATTATTAGCATATTAGGTTACTGTTTTTCCTCGGCTAACTTGAAAGTGTGAAGTAGACTTTTAGCTTGGAGAATATTGTAAACAATCTTGACATTCTTTTTTAACGAAATAATTCATTTTAAAACAAGATAATTACATAACTAGCAAACTACATAGGTTATTCATCAGTGAACACGAGATCTTTTTAAATTAAATTATTAGATTGTTAATTTTATTCACTGCTATTATTTTTATTTAAATCTATAGAAAGATAATTATTTCATAAATTTATATTTTAGTTTAAATTAATTTGTATGTAAATGCAATTGGGATTCATAATAAGTCTTTTCAACATTACGAACTAGAAATATTATTTACAATATCCGCCAACCAAATAAAACTGACCTTTAAGGTCATCCTGGCCTAGAAAAGTTTATTATTAAACTTTATTGCACTGTGAATTGTCGAACTTAATGCCATAAAAAAGTTATTAAATTGAAAAGTTAATACAGTTTAGATCTGTGTGTCCAGGTTTATTATTAATTTAATTTAATTTAAAAACTTTATTGCACAAATAAAAGTGTACAAAAAGTGGACTTAATGCTAAAAGCATTCTCTCCCAGTCATACCTTTAGGTCATGCAGAGAGATTGTGTTGTTTATACTAACTTAAATTATTATAAGTACCACATCTTGGTATTACCTTATGAATCACCGCAGGCACAGCCCTCAAACTAGTCTCTTTGTGTCAGGAACGAGACACGAATCCCACGCCTCATTTTGATGCCCTATATACAGGAGTTACAGGATCTCTATCCCATAGCCCAAAAATATTTTTTTTTACTTTTACTTAATTGTCCGACTCAAAAAAAGTATTTTCCCCTTGTTTTCTGTTTCACACAAAGAAAAGCACTATATTAGTCCCCCTAGCCGATTTCGACTACGGTGGCCAGTCACAACGACTAACCGACTGCGCGGGACATTATATTATAGTGCACAAGTGTGTGCGCAAACACAGGTGCACTCTCTATTCCTTTCACTCTCATAGCCCGATGGGACAGCAATCTGACACGACCGGAGAGAGATCAGGCGCAGGATCAACGGCTTTACGTGCTTTCCGAGGCACGGGGGTGAAACACCGCCAACTTCCAAAGTTCCGGGCTTCCCTGAGAATTTCTGAACCGAAAAACCCAGGTACATATTTTTGGCCCGACCCGGGAATCGAACCCGGGACCTCTCGCGCAGCCGTCGCTTTAAAATACGACCCTCTAACCGCTGCGCCACCGAGGCAGTTAAAAGCACTATACTTACATGGTACTTACTTCTGGGGATCCGTTATGAATAACGATTGTGACGTCATAATTGCATAGGGTTCAATTTGAGCATTTGCAATAAATAACCAATTGACACACATTGCACCGCTTACGTTGTCACTGAGAAAGATCATAAATTATGATTTATTGACCGGCCGATCTAAGGGGACTGGGGCATTTTAGCATATTGAGTAATCTAAATAAGCCTTCTTATAGGTCAGGCTAAGCATCTACGTAAACTTTGAAACACTTTAGTGAAAACGCCTGGTTAGGAAATTAGAGCAATGTCCATAGAAATTGCTAAGATTTTAGAGCCAGGCGTTTGCTCTAACTAAACCATTAGCAATAATGCACCTTTGGTGCTAGTAAAGAAAAATTAATTGAAAGCGGCACGTACACATACAGTCGACATCAGACTATACATTTTTGTTGAAAAATAGCCCTTATTCCAACAGCATAAGATATCGCAGTGTTATGCTTGACGTGCTGTCGTCTGTACATACATTACAGTTTCCTACTCGTATATTTCTATTATCCGCCCTGATACTTAAATAGACAAGTACCAACGTTGCAATGCAGAAGCAGAAGTACAATGAATAAATAAAAAATAAATATCCAATAAAAAGAAGAATATGTTTTAAAAATACAAAGCTCAAGACGCTGAAAATGATACTAAACCACGCGTATAATACAAAATTCCGTATAATACAAAATAACTTTCCGAAATACCACAGAAGTACTTAATAAAATCATATTGATGAAATTAACTTTGACGTAAATATGGTACCTATACCTAATGAATTATTAAACCTAATACACCCAGTTCCAATAAATTATACGTAGGTATTGTATAAGATAAAACATGAATGAAGATGTATAATTTATGGCATATAAATAAAACTACAGGCTTGTAATTACCACTTCAAATCGATTATGTAAGAAGCCAACACACGCTTAAACACTTTTCGCCTTATACAGCAGTACAAGTTACTAGAAATGTCGCGAAGAAAGATAGATTCTGTGTTAATAAAGAGTGCGAAAGTTAAAAACACATTTTTTAACCCTACGATCATAATGATATCTTATTATTTAATACTCGGAAGTTTTTTTGGTCACCACCCTCAGTCAATTTGCCGATAATTCTAATTTAGGTTTCAAAATGTTTTAAAAACAAGGTTAACTTAAATTTTTTTTCTTTCCTTCGTACGTATACCTAACTTACTATTAGATACTAAAATGATTAAAAAGTGATCTGGACATTATTGAACTAAATCTAATTGATTACTTCATAACAAATATTTTATCTTATTTCTTAATAAACTAAAATTCAATAAAAAACACAAGTGTCAGGGGTGAACTAAAAAAAAACACCGCACACTAACCTCGCGAACGATCGCAAGCGCGTCAGTCATCGTGCGCACGCGCAACGGACGCGACTCGCGCGCTTTCCATTTTCCGATAGATCGCGATCTTTAGATCATTTGCAAGTGACAGTGCAGCTGTTTTTGCAGGTGTGGGAAAAGTGGATATTTTTGAGTGTGTGCTTTGACGGATTTGCTTTGATTTATTTGGGTGAGTGATTTTTGTTAGCAAAATTCGAGCAGGTATGCAATTTATTTTTGTAAAGTTGCGCAGGAGCTTGAGTTTGGATTATCTTACCGTGTATATTAATTAGGCAATAATTAATATACACCAGTTGTAAATAAAAATTACCGACGACGTGGGTATTGTAAAAATAATTTCCGGTTCTATTGTACATACATTATGGCATCTTTGAGTTATGAATGCATTTCTAGATTTACGATCTATGCTGCTATCTGCTAACGTTTTGATTAGGCCACCCAAACTTCAGGCCGCTCATATAAATAATACCCACATATTTTTAAGGACACCCACACACAGATTTTCAAAACCACAAAAATACAATCTTGAGGCTCAAATAACAACGTGTTTTATTTTTTGCAATTCTTTTTATGAGGGCGGTACTGCAATAAAAATATCACTTCCAAAGTTCAAGATTGTTGAAATTCGTGCGACAAAATGTGCACTTTACTCACTTTGCTGTTTCCTCATTATCACTCAGATGTCCGATGCACGTTTCAGTGCCAATTTGAACTTATTTGCTCTTAAAATAAGGGTCAGACATGGTTTCCAGCTTCTAGGCAAGACTGTGTTATCTTGAGGTCGCGGTAGTATGGTTTACGGTTGTATTAGGTACATGATATTCAATTTTGTGGGATTGAGTTAACCTTTCTTACTTACTGCCGGTAACTTCATATTTTTTGTTAGATTGCGCTAATTAGAGGGTCTAGGCAGGGTTTATTGACGTAGAAAAGCTTTCAATAAGTATTCCTCATATCTCCTTTTATTACGGTAAAATACTATCACATTGAGATATTTGTTTATCACAAATAAATATTTTAATCAATCGCCACACGGAATTCATATAGTCATAGGCGTCATTGCACAGTGCACATCAGTGGCACAAAAGTGATACGTATTTTGTGACCGTGGATAGCTTAGCTTCTATTAAATAACCTATTCCACTAACTAACTACTACACTAACTTAGTGTCTTAAGTAATCTCGATTTTCTCTTAATAACAATTATTTGTACTATGATCTGTGATTGGTTGAAATAAAGTGATTTTAATTTTAATTTAATTTTTTAATATTCCAATATCTATGTAGAATATTCTCTGTTAGTGGATATAAAGCCATAGCATAGTATAGTACAGCTATACCTATCAACATAATAGCAACCCAAATTCACCAGAATCAAAGGGGCACTAACAACTTCGCTGTACGTGACTCAGTGCCCAGTGTGCACTAAGTGACACAATTGCTTTCAGTTTATTCGTGTCCAGTTCCTGCCCCGTACGTGTAGGTTTCAGGAATTGCGGAAACTGCTCAGCTTACATATTTGAGATGTGACTCATGAGGACACGGTCACCAAGTACCTACAGTCGTATATGTTTGATACGAGTACGTAATATTTGATAATATTACCAAAAATCCAGATAGTGTCGCTTCGGATTAATTATGAATAGAAAATTATTTTGTGTGTAAAAAACATTTTTATGAACATTAAAATAATGGTTAATGAAGACATTAGGAGCATATTGCTCCTGCATACCTACCCCTTTGAAAACTATTCCTACACCTAATTCAAAATGTTTAACAATTATGTTGAATTTCTCTAGGCCATATTTAATCATGACAATATTGTTTTCATGGCGGAAATCATCTCATAGAGAAGTGAACATTTGATCGGAAAATCCGACACTCTATTTCCTATTATTATTTTCGATTTTCCAATATTTTGTTTAGAAGTATGTTTCTATATAAGATTTTATTTAATTTTCAGAGCCCCCCTCCGCTCCCCGCGCCGCACGCCCCGCCGCCTGCGCTCCGAATTCAGCATGGACGACGACGACTACTCTCCCAGCAACTCCGTCACGTCGGTCAACTCTCTCGCAAGCCTGCTGAGAGAAAAGCTGCAGGTTAGTATCGGTTTATTTGGCCCTTAAAGTTGTCTTAGTATTTTATTCACCCTCACGAATATGTTTGTCAAAATTTTCTCATTCTCTTGTATACGTGACCGCCGGTGGCCTATCAATCCCTGTGTGTTTAGAAAAAAAAATCCTTGCTGTACCGCTGAGATAGAGACGAAAATTGCGGACGACTAATCGCTATACAAAGTGATCAAATTGTCAAGAAGGGTTTTGCATAGCTTGACGCACACAAGAAATGCGGACGAATTCTTGCTATACACATGATTAAATTATCGAGACGGATTCGAATGCTTTAATAAACAAAAACAATTTTTGAATCACTCGCGTCAAGATAGCACTGCATTTATTTTAGCACTGCACTGCCATAGCGTGTGATATTAATAGATTAGTGTCAAATTAGTATAATTTCAAATGGGAGTGATTAAAAAGAAGATAACTTGGAAAGTAATAAGGTATATATTTCGCATTATTTCCATTGATTATTTTATTCGTATTCTAACAAAAATAACACGCCATGTTCAAGCGTGTGATTCAAAAATATGTCCCCAGGTGAGGTCGTGCGTCACTTATGTTAACCGATGTGGATTGAATGTTATCTACTTACTTACAAAACAACAACCCATTTAATTTAGTGTTTATTACTAACTTGTTTACAAAATAAACAAGAGTGACTAGAAAATAAAATGACTTTCTTTAATCAGCGCTGGCATGCATGCTGTGATTACAAGACAGGATTTTAGTTGTAACTACATTTAATTTCTTTAAGCTGCTGATTTTCTGGCACGAGTTGTTTTAGCGATGCAAAATAAAAATTACTCGTAAAGATACACACAACAGCGTTCACGCGTTAAACTAATTGACAACACGCTTTGCTAAAGGTTCGATAAAGAAATAACCTATAGTATGCATATTTGCATTTTGTGAATGGTGTTCTAAAAATTAACGTTTGAATTAGGTCCATTTGAGCGGGTGCATCCTATTGATAACTGAGAAAATATGATTTAAATATACAGGGTGTTTCATGTAACGTGTCAAGCCGATGCGTGGTAATAGGTGAGTACCATACCTATCCATTTCACCCCCATGTATATTAGACAAATATTTATAGTTTAGGAGTTATAATTTTTTTTCGATATTTTTCATGATGCACCTAGACGATATCTTAAAAAATTATAACTTTTTTTTGGGTCCACTTTTCTCAGATATTTTGATCTCAATAGAATGTCCATTATTTGCAAAATTATGAGTAAAATAATCGCCATCCTAATTTAGACACAAGATACAAAATTATTGATCGATAGTAAAAAATATTGCATTAAACAGAACCGAATAGAATTTTCAACATAAATTTTAAAATATAAAAAAGGTTTTCCATAGTTTATGACTAATTTTAAAAACTGCTTGACTTCATAAACTTTCATTACAATACAAAAAACGATCTACTTAATGGGTAATTTTTAGCTTAAATCGGCCGTTGAATGTGGCATATCGGAAATATCTTGAATTTCATATTTTTTATTTTTATTGTTACCTTTGCATATTTTTATCAAATCTGATATTTAGTATCCCTCTATGCTTAAATAGAGCTCATTTGATAACAAGTACATACATTATGTACCTACTCTATCTTTAACCACGACCATATGAGTTAATGAGGGATCCAAAATTTTACTTACATTGCACTCAAATTTCGTACTTTATTAACAACAAATAAACAAGAAACAATTGAAACTAAGACATGCATCATAAAAATCATCTACAACCCATTTATTCACAAACTAAATCATTTCCTTGAGGCTTGGGAAAGCTCAACTAATCCTTTGAGCTAAGAACTAGCCAGCTTTAGCTTTTTGCCCAAGCAGAATTTTCATTTTGGGTCGGGCTCAGCCCTCAAAGCTGGAGCAGTTAGTGACTATGTGATTGCGCCAAAATAAAATGCTGCTACTGCCAATAATTATTAGTGCTCGCTAGTCCCTACCTTAAAGGATTAGTATAGCTATCCCACGCCACAAGGAAATGATTTAATTTGTGATTAAATGGGTTGTAGATTATTTTTACGATGCATGTCTTAGTTTCAATTGTTTCTTGTTTATTTGTTGTTAATAAAGTACGAAATTTTGAGTGCAATGTAAGTAAAATTGGATCCTTCATTAACTCATATGGTCGTGGTTAAAGTTAGTAGTAGGTACATAATGTATGTAATTGTTATCAAATGAGCTCTATTTAAGCATAGAGGGACACTAAATATCAGATTTGATAAAAATATGCAAAGGTAACAATAAAAATAAAAAATATGAAAATCAAGATATTTCCGATATGCCACATTCAACGGCCGATTTAAGCTAAAAATTACCCATTAAGTAGATCGTTTTTTGTATTGTAATGAAAGTTTATGAAGTCAAGCAGTTTTAAAAATTAGTCAGAAACTATGGAAAACCTTTTTTATATTTTTAAATTTATGTTGAAAATTCTATTCGGTTCTGCTTAATGCAATATTTTTTAGTATCGATTAATAATTTTGTATTTTGTGTCTAAGTTAGGATGGTGATTATTTTACTCATAATATTGCAAATAATGGGCATTCTATTGAGATCAAAATATCTGAGAAAAAAGGACCCAAAAAAAAGTTATAATTTTTAAAAGATATCGTCTAGGTGCATCATGAAAAATATCGAAAAAAAATTATAACTCCTAAACTATAAATATTTGTCTAACATACATGGGGGTGAAATGGATAGGTATGGTACTCACCTATCACCACGCATCGGCTTGACACGTTACATGAAACACCCTGTATATTCAAAGTTGGAAATAATTTTATTTTATTTTTAATTTTTTGGAAGACTTACAGCTAAAAATAGATTGAATTAAAGTATAATTAAAACGAAAGCTACTTACATGTAATCAAGAACTCTAGCGTTTGTCTCATAGATATTTCGAAACAAACGTTAAATGTATAGTGATTTTCATTGACTTGCAAGCAAAAGCGAAATGTCAAGCATAAGACAAATCGTTCGCTTCAGACTGCGGCCGGTGCATCTTCGTTCTTATACCTGAGTGATATAATAGGCATTCTCTCGAATGCCCGGACCAAGTACAAATTCTCGTCTCACTTGACTGAATACTAAAGTTTAGCCGCTCAGATACTGCTATTTTGATGTTTTTTTAGTTTCGATAGGAAAATTGACAAAGTCTGGAAGTTTAACATTCCTTCCATTCATTTTGTATCAAAATTAAAAAGGTCAAAATAGTATTCTTGGACCGGCTAAATTATAATTTAAATAATAAACCCTTTTTATCTCACTTTCAGAGCATCCCCCAAAAGATCCGTAAGAAGCCGACCGACTACAAGCTCCGCGCGTTCGTAGGCCTCATGTTCCTCGCCGTGGCCTTTTTCGTGGGCTTCGCGTACGTGCTGTACCATCAACAGGCCCTTACAAAGGCCTACTTTAATAGTGTGCAGTTCAACGAGCCAAAGAGGCTGGTCAGGATCTTTAATAGCGACGAGGTGGAGATATTGAAGGCGCGGCTGGGTGAGTGTGCTAAAATTAATAAAAACTAACTAAAACTTTCAATAAGTCTTTGATTAGAAAAATAAAAGCTTTTTCTTTTTTAATAGTTAGTTTGAATAATACTTTAAAGTTCCATATAAACCATAAAAAATTTTTTACGGCTATTTTCCGCGAAGATTTATAAAATTTTATATCCCGATGTTTCGAACACTTTACATTCTACCTGTGAACACGAAAGTATTCGCGTAAACTTCAGAAACAAGGACATTTTAAAAATTCAAAATTCAAATTTATGTTGTTGGTTATTGTATAAAATAAAAAAAAATATATTGAGCATTTTCTTTGACCCATTTTAATGCTCGCATGATGAATCACAGAGATAGTCACGAGCCGATCAATTTAGTCACAAATAATGAATAAAAACAGCGCAAAATGTACCGATGGATCTTCCAAACGGGAATTTACTTCAACCCTTATTCATACTCTTCCAGCGGTTAGCATACCTGGCAAAGGCGAAGTCTACCCGTGTCTGCCGGAACACCGGCACCCTGATGGCTCCATCTGCCTCGAGTGGCTGCAGCATTTGCGCCTCTACCTGCGAAGCCTGCCTCGAGACCCGGCCGTGGATAACACGACGTGCTACAACGTACATTGGAAGTCTTTGAGCCATGGTGAGAACCATCTTCATGATATAGTTACGTGGCTCACGCCTACGTCGCTCTTGCTCTACCCGCGCAAGTTTACGCGACACAGAACACTGCTAGCGTAGAGTCCATTTTTTTGCGACACACGTCCGTGCTTTATCTACTTGCGGGTACACCTCACGGGGGCGTCGCGCACCCTGCCCTACCCCTTCCTGAGCCCCGCGTGTAGCATTGTTACAACTATTCACTTTCATCTTAATGCCCAGTCTCAGTGAAATACTATATCTTCAGCCATCTGCCAGTACTAACGAAACAATTCATTTTAAAATAAGATAAACACAAAACTCACCATCTACATAGGTAATGAATTTTTAAACACTTTAGATCTTTTAAAAAAAATGTTTATTAATTTACTGACATTATTTTAAAAGTTATGAAAAGATTGTGTACAATATTTGACTAGCAAAGAAAACGGACTTAAGCCAGTGTCTGGTTTTGGAATGATGCAGCAGCTTAGCTAGTTGGTTGTTATTTGTATGATCTAAGCTTAAGCAAAATTATAAATATCTTGAATCCACGTTGAGCCTATTCTATTTTTAGATATGTCAATTTTCATTCGCACTGCAATGTTTAAACTATATTAGTAAATGATCAATTACCCTTTTAATTGCTGTTTAAGTAACTTTACATATTAACAATGTCTTAATTATTTCTCTTTATTATTTTCAGACACAGCACCTAACGACTGTTTTGACTGGGGCGACACCAACGTGCAATGGTACGGCGGGGGCCAGTCTATCAATGTGACTTGGCCCCTAAACGCTGGCTCGATCAACTACACACCCTTCGTCACGGGAGACATCCACAAATCCCAGTGGGGCAACGTCCTGACCAGATACTTGATCAACTCGAAAGGGGCAGCCATCATAATTGACGAAGAAACACCACTGCACATTTCTGTCAACGGTAAAGGCAAAGAAATATGCCTGAAAGCAAAGTACGACGACTTCGCTTACGCTAACAGATTCACAGAATACGCCGAAATGAAGTACAACATCTGCACATCGAAAGACATGAAGTCACTTCACTCCTCGATCCATAGTCACCGTAGTGCACCTCTATGGGACGGCCTCAAACCAGCCGATATGCAAACTCTAGAATCGTTAATATCCGAACCAGTCTGGCTAATAGCACCTCGATTTAAACACGAACTCCAAGCTGAAACTATCTCGAAATACACAGAAGATGTCATCAATTTGGGCTTCCTCAAACAAGGGCATGTACTCATCAACGAGTTTTGGCAAAACGAAATTGGAGATCTATCTGTGGATACACGCAGATTCGAAACATTGAACACTACAGTCGACAAGCTGCATAGACGAGGCTTTAAGGTCGCATTCACTGTCCAGCCGTTTGTAAGTACTGAGAGTGTGAATTTCGCTGAGTGCGTTCAAAAAAGATTGCTGATCAGTGAGAGGAACAGCGATAGGAGAATACCAGCTCTCACGAGATTCAAATCGTTGGCTAGTGCTGTTGTTTTAGATATTACAAATGAAAAATCAGTGCCATGGATTTTGAATAAGCTGCAAGCTGTGATCGACAAGTACCATATCGATTCGTTTTACTTCGACCTTGGGTTGGCTTACGACCTGCCGCATTACTACCAGTGTGAGAAGAGTCTTATCAACCCTGATCAATACAAGACGCACTTTACGAAGACGTTTGAGAAGACTTTGAACGTGATTGGGGTGTCATCGGCGGTATCGTTGCCGCGTCCGCCCATCTTCGTGTCTTTGCCTCCCTTTGAGTCTACGTGGGATGCGTTGAGATTGGTCATTCCGACGATGCTGACGTATGGGATCAACGGGTTTCCTTTCATCATGCCTGGAGCAGTTGGTGGGGACATCTACTGGCCGGGTAGCGAACAGTTCTTGCCGTCTCCTAAAGGGTCTATAGACGTTAATTCAACGAATAGTACGCAAGATAACGGCATAGCCCTACCGGAGAGAGAGTTGTACATGAGATGGCTTCAGATGGCCACTTTCCTCCCAGTGATGAAGTTCACACATTTGCCGAGCAAGTACAATGATGAGAGGGTTTTGGAAATGGCTAAGAACTTGACAACGCTGAGACAGAAATTGGTGAGTTTTATATTCTGTCATTTAAGTAATTGTAGTATTTCAGTTAAATACTCACTCAGAGGCTCAAGGATAAACTCTACATACCAAACATTTTGCTTTTTTAATCATGACAGTAATAAGATTGTGTTTTTTATTCATTTAAGTCAGAAAAAATATGCTAGAACGCTTGAGGATGGTGATGTATTTCGATAATTATTGTATTACAATTGTCAGTGCAGTTATGACTGTATTTCGAAAGCCCCGATGTAAAGTCAAGGTTGTTTACAATATTGGTCAAGCCAAGAAAACAGACTAAGCTGGATTGTAATCGCTCGCAAGCAATTTAGCTCACATTTTTACAAAGCCAATTCCTAACGTTACTTAAAAAGAATCCAATTCCTCTTTCAGGTAACCCCCCTCCTCCTCAAATACAAGCGCGAAGCCCTAGAAGAGGGTCTCCCCCTCATCAGGCCTCTCTGGCTGGTGGCCGGCGGGGACGCGGCGCTGTTGGTGCAAGACGAGTTCGCGATCGGAGACGAGATCGTGGTGGCGCCGGTGCTGCACCAGGGGCAGACTACGAGAGAAGGTAAGCGAAGTGTTTTTTATTGTTATTTTAATATAGCCAGCTAGGCATTCGGCCACGATCGCGATGACGACAGTGACAATGCGGCGGATAGTGGTTGTAATTGTAGATTGACGCTGTTAACTTAATTGCGAACGGATATACCTAATGGGGAATCGATTCTTTGATGCAAAATAACAAAACAGAATCAAATAGCGATCTAAGTGCAGTAGTGCCGTTGCATTTTTCGAAATTTTTAGGATTTGTCATACTGGTCAGCGGTCACAAAATTTTAAGACCTTAGAGCCTTATTGACTGGTTTCTATGTATGGCTCATATGTTTGAATAAAAAATAGTGTATGAAGGGAATGGTTATTTACAAAACATATCCGTTCATTGGTCCAAAGTGATATTTATTGTTAGATCGCAAATTTAAAAATAAAACATAAAATTCGAAGAGTTGCGTTGTGGCTTCTGAAATTTATTGAATAGGTTATCAACTTGCTTGGCAAAGATATTCACTGCTTGGACGAAGGGAGGCTTTTCAGGATACCACTTCTGCTTATAATGGCTTGGTAATGCAATGGCTTGGAAAGTACTAGCTTATCTTTCAAGATATCTCACATATGGTCGTGGTTTCAGTATACCTCCCAGCGGGACTGTGGCAGGACGGCATTGACGGATCTTTAAGGAAGGGAAACCGCTGGATGCACGAATATCGGGTACCAATCGACAGGGTCGCGTACTTCTTGAGGAAACCTGACGATATGAGGTTTAGGCGATAGTGTGACGTTCTGACGTGCTTTATAACTTGTTGCGTACAAGCTTTAAGGTTACTTTGCGAATCTAGCTGTCCCTTTCGCACAAGTTGGCGTGAATTTGCTATGAAAAGGGATGGCTGTATCTGAAAGAAGCAACGGGCAAATCCTTATAGATTAGGGTCTTTGATTGGTCTGCTTTTAACGAAAGCGCTTTGGGATGTTGCGAGACTAAATGTATGGATTTATTTCATATGTATTTAACTGGAGATACAGTTTTATACCTATCAGATTATAGTAACACAGTCTGCAAAATCATGGCAAAATGCCAAGGAGACTGAACGTTGAATATTCCATTTGTTTCACCTCCTTCCAATCTTAAAAGGTATCTTGCTAGAGCGTCAGTATTATGTATCAAAGCTCCAGAATTTTAATAATACAGCATTCCTAGTTTTGAAGGTACAAACGTTAAAACTTTGTTATCTTTATTATTATTTTTTTTTATATAATCATCAACAAAATATATTACATTAAGCAATATCAGCACTTATCTAATTTTAAAATGATAAATCTAGTGCCATCGGAACGTTTAAATGGATTACACCCTACATTTTTCAAAGTTAGAGTGTGTGAACAGGCTTCTTCTGAGTAAGCTCGCTCCATCGTCGTCTCTATCTTTACCACTTCTGGTCTAGTCTGGAGCCAGGCGCGAACCCATTTTTTTTTAAGTTGTACATTTTAGTAGTATCCTATGTAAAAGGCACTGAGACTACCTGTACGAGCAAAATATAAATTTAATAGTTTCTAATTTTATACGATTGTACTCATCAGTGAGTATACATAAAAGCGAAGGTTTTCAGATCGTCAGAGTCGTATTGAAAGAACTATGCACACAATCTAGTCCATTGAAGTAACACCGTTATTTACATAAGTTTCTTTTTTTTTCAAAATAAATATAGTTCATGTTTTTTGTTGGTTGTTGCTTCACGAATCGTGATAATTTTTTTAGTTATTGAATAGTTTGTGTATTAAGTCTGCAAGAGTAGACAGTTTAACAAAAATATATATATATTTTTTTTAGTTAGCTTTTGCCCAGCAGTGGGACAGTAACAGCTAACTAAAAAAATATATTAAACTCACTTTATTAATGGCGAGAAATATATATGCATTTGCCTCCGTATATAATTGTATGTTTAGGGAAAATAATTTTATATAATATGATTATAATATTAATATCAACGTAAGCTTATTATATTTTTAAGTAGAGATTACTTTCACCATTCCAAAAGTAGATAAGTATTTAAATTCGCGCTTAGTTTACTAGTAGGTATGCATTCATTAATAACGCTATGACCAAATTAAGCTTAAAACCCCCTTTTATTTATACAGGTTAGGTACAACCTAATAAAGATTCTCAAGTGAATAAATAATAATAATTTAATGGTAACAATTAATAGATTCATAGGAATAACCACCATTATCTTGACCATGTATTATACAAATAAAATATATTTATATTAATTTGCATATAAGAATACGTGACAGTTGTGAAATCATCACAAAATATAAAGATGTGTCAAACGCAATCAAATTGTGATAATTTATAGTAATAAAGTAGGTAAATATTGAAAAAAATTATGTGACAAATTAAGATCGTCGCAAGTTGTACCAAAGTAATGTTGTATTTGTTTTACGTGTGTACTATAAGGTAAGTAAGTTGCCATGAATAAAGTGTCTCGTTCTGTTGATATTAAATTTGACTCTTTATTTATCCCCGTTTAATAGATAATAGAGAGGTGCTTGTAGCGCATTGGTGGCAGCGCTTTGGTAGTAATAACGAAACTTACGACGCGGTCGGTGTTTGGATGGGTGACCATTCCGACCATATAAATTACGTATATCACGAGCATCTCAGAGCTTCGCAAAAGAACACGTTAAGCAGTTGGTCCCGGCTAATATCGTTAAGCCTAGTCAGAGGCCCTATGGGCGGCTTGATAAAATCTGACAGCATGGTTGGTCGCTTGCTTTGCGAACACCCCTCCGCCAATCCGTACTGAGCCCGCCTGGTGGAGTAAGCCTCATACTACCTCACATTTGAGGTAAGGTCTTTGCCCAGCTGTGGGATGCTTATAGGCTAACTTTACTTTACTTTTTTTTAATAGAAAGTAAGGTATTTTTTACCCACAGACGTAAAAAGAGGGGTGTTGTAAGTTCTTCGTCTAGATAAGGCATTATAAGTCTAGACTAGTTCGTTAAAAAGCTACGGAATGTGTGGCGTCGTAGGTTCTTAAACGGGTGAACCGATTTCGGTACAGTCTTTTTATCTTTCGATTTTATTATGTTAGGTTTTTTATTTAACATTGTTTAGAAGCAGCTCCAAGTTATTGTCGCTACAGAAAGCTGTGTAAATAAGAAAAAGTAAGTTTTTTTTCTGAAAGAGCATTACACTACTTTTTTAATGAAACGGTTGCTTAGTTTATTGGTACTAATTTGTAATTTTCGGGTCTCTACGTCTTCTAAAATAATAGAATGATAACGTTTTCAATATTTTTATTACTTTTAATGAGTCATACAATTTCATCAAACACGCTGAATGGAGAATAGCGACATGACTGATACAATGAATGTTTTACTTTTAAATTTTACATAATACATAATTATTACAAATCCCTAAGACCATTTAAAGGTTTGCATCATTATTTAAATTATTAAACATCTGAATCATATTGACGGTGGAATATAATTTTTAACGTTTTCTAGATAAATTAATGTTTATGTATTATGAAGTAGAGGTTCAAATAAAGAGCCATCGATCAGTCCCCCTAACCATTAAGCGTGTCTCATATTTTCCGAATAAACTATGACAATCGATTTTTAGAATATTACTATTAATCGATGATACATTTGATTTTGAAAGCATCAATATTTATTACGGAAAATAGAATACGTTCAAAAATAATTTACTTGCCTAGCACATCAGTTGTTAGCACCACATAAGCTTAAACACTGCATTACACCTACCTACCGACATCTTCAAATCCCAATTCAAAATCCTAGAATATTATACGTAAATCCAAAGGAACTAATTAAACTATCGTCAAAATATTACAATTTAGTTCTGGTACATTCTCTATTGTTACAAAAAAAAACACTTTATTTCATCAATTTCTAGATCATTCGGCAATATTTTTGTGTTAATCATAAAATTCCTAGTTACATCTATTAAAAAAATACTATTGAAATGTCTTACCATGATTTGATAGAAGCCAATGTTAGGGTCAACTAGATCATTTCTATTAGAATTACTGTCACGTGTATAATGTTTGGGAAGTGTTGGATTTTTTAATGTTCTTAAACTTTTATACAAAACTATTTATAGTATAAAATAATTTCTTTTGGATCTTAAAAATCAATTGAAATCAATCATTATAAAATTAGTTACTCAATAAAAGATTCGTTAACGCCCACAGACGGAAGAATACAACATTTAATAATTTCAATAATGATTTATTTCTCAGAGCTATTGATGTTCACTAAGCTGATACAATTCTTAATTTTAATAACATTTTAATATTCCTAATAATATGCATTAATTAGAGTTCTAGCTATAAAATACAATAGTAAACTTTTGGGTCAGGCTTTAGAGCCAGCTAAGTCGTGGATGCTGGCCGAAATAAATAGAAAGCCTATTTTAAAATCATTCAAAATATTTCTCAAAGCTTTATGTCACAACCAATGTATCTTTCACTGACGAATTACGAAGGAAGCTGCATTAGCTGGAAGTATTTATCAAATTAACGAGGCAATGAAGTAGATCGGTCTATTGCAAGAAGTGCGTCTTATTTAAAGACCATACTTTTAGTAAGAAATAAACAAAGCAAGACAGGCTATGAAAGCTACATTGGCGTTGACTCCGTTTTGGATCCAAGATTCATCTCCCTGTTTAGTCCCATCCACAATCACCTAAAGCATGAACTCACGATATCGAAACATAATTATTTATTGTGCTCACATCAAACAACACACAGTTAAACACATACTATATCATATCAACTATAAAATAAATTCTCATTCGTACTTTTACAAAGTATTACATAAAAATAAATATATATAATACCATATTTTAATGTATTTGTTAACATTTTTAGTTTATATTTTATGTTAATACATTGTGCTGGTGCTTTCAGATAGTACGAAATGTATTCGCTATTTTAACTATAGTTAGAAGGATGTTGGCAAAGAAAGCGATGATAGACAGTGATTAGACCGGCTTAATTCTATGGATGACTTAAAATTAATTGACTCAAACCAGCATTTCACATTTTGGCAATAACTAAATAGAGAAATAAACGTTTCACCTCGAGGAAAGCCCTGATCAGTAACTTACACACTAGATGGTAAATTAATTATGATGGATCATCATTATCACATTCGCTCACATCATTCGAACATAACGATTCAATTGTAAAACAATCTAATGGAGTACCGTTATCTATAATTACATGAGGATTGAGGTTCAATTGGAAAGTACTAGAAACGCTAGAACTCAATTCAATTAGGAACGAATAATTATGACTACAACGTCTTCATAAGTATTTGGGTCTTTTCGACTAGAAATAAAAAAAAACAATATAAAAACGGACAAAAATATAACTGCCAAAAATTCTGATAAACAAATGCAGAGATTCAATAATCACTAAGGGTTTTTAATTTTTCAAATGAGTAAAATTTATAACATGTATTAGAACTATGTTTTAGTAACTTCTGACGCAACAAGCAAATCTCAACTTAAACAAAGGTAAATAGAGAGTTCAATTTGTAATAATAGTTGTACGAAAACATTTATTTAAAACGGGTTAAGCTCTCTATCGTTTTAGGCTCATTGGTAATCTAGAAAAACAGAGATCACTTCATGAGATAGAATCGATGGCACGTCGAGTCTTTGCTTATATTATAGCACATAATTTTAGCAGCTTGTTACACTTATCAAAGTATTTTGAAGTGCAGGAGTTTCAAAGCACTTTGAAAATTGTATCAGATCCTGAAAATTAATTTTAATTTCATTTTTAACTGCTCGTCGAACGGCCCATCGTATTCTTATCCACATAGCGTGGAGGTAAGCTCGAGTCAAAACAAAAATGAACAACATTATTTTCACTGATCTTATTAGTAACTTTCTTAGAATTACTCTGTTGATCACTCACAGCTTCAAAGTGAAAAGAGAAGTCATCTTTGTCGTTCTAGAGTTGTTACAACAGTATTAAGAACGTCACTCCTAACAAATATCGAAAAACTATCGCAAGCTGCACTAGCTCGCAGAGCGACTTCATAATCTATAAGGGCGTCTTTTAAAGACTTTGTTAAATATACTTTAACATTTAAACTCTGATCATATAAAAGTACATCAGGTATTCTCTATAAACATTTGTCATAGATTTATCGACATCTCATCTACTAGAACCGTATGACACGTCCTTGAATACAAAGCGCTTCGCTAAAATAAACATTGGCCGTGTTCGCAAATTGTTTGTAAATTTTTCTCTATTCAAAATGTTACATTACGATTGCAAAAGAACTTTTCCAAAATTTTTATTTTCGCTTAAGCGGTGTTTTGGCTAAACAAAATGGACTGGTTACGCTAAATATTGTGTATAAAAGCACTAAAGATTGTATAAGACCAAATTTCTTTAAAACATCATCAGAAATATATTTTAAATGGCAATGTTCTATTTTATTAATGAAAGCTACTAGAAAACAGTTTTAGAAAAAAATGGACGTTTCTGTTATTAGGTCGAGATTATGGTTATTGACATTAAACTGGATGCGGTTAAGGACTCTGTCGGTTGGGGTCGGCGATGGCGACTGCGCCGCGCACTTCACACCAGCACTTCGATCTGTTCGTATAACTTCCGATTCGTTTTAACCTCATAATTAACTACGTTTTTATCAAACTCATTAGCAGTCTGTTAATTGCATTCAAATATCACAAAGTCTTTAAGTGTTCCTATTTGCAAACTATCTCATGCGAAATAGTGCGCTCCGTGTCAGCTAAGATGCTTGTGAATGCTTCCATCTTTATCACAGCCTTTTTATTCCTACAACAATTTAACAGTTTCTTCGTTTCCTCCATTCAGAAGCATCTGTCACTGAACGAGCGGCTCACTTCTTCGATGAGAAGGCCACAAATAGACCCGACACCTAGAACTCGAGTCTGTAGGCCGCACACGACGTCTCGTGATCTTGCAGGTTGATGGTGCATCGGGAAGCCGATGGCGATAAGTCGATCTTGTATTTTTCCAGCGCTTCCTCATTTTCTGTCACCCAGTAGCCAAGGACGTCCGTGTCGTACGTGGGGATTATAGTCACTTCTGTAATGAATTTAAAAAAAAAATGTTAATTAAGTAGGTAGCTAATAAAAGCATAACTGAATTTAATAGTAAGTTTCTAATAAGAAACAAATACCTACCCAAATCCTTATCCTCCCAAGTTTTCTTGGCATCTAGAAGTGCGTTATAGATTTCCTTTGAGGGTTCAGTCCCAGAAAACACGTAGTATCGTGCTCGAACTCGCTTGAAGAACTCTACGGCCGAGTAGTAGGAATTGCCATGATGTGGGACATACGTCAGCTCCATGTAAACTGGAGCTGGTGACTTCTTCTTGCTCGGTGACTCCGAAGCCCGATTTTTAGCCTCCTTGCTCTTTTCTTGGTTGATTTTGTTCTTATTTAACACTGTTGAAGTAGGATTTTGCTTTTTAGGAGTACTCTTGCCATCAGTCGGAGGCATAATAGGGCTGGGTAAGCCAAGTGGTTTTCCCCAAGATTCAATTGGATCTTTAGTCTTGGACACCGATGTAACTTCAGAACTTTCTTTAGATTCTTTTTTGCTTATTGAAGCAGATGACGTGCTCGATTCGGTCACCTTCTTTGACTCTGTTTTTAGGTCTTTGAGCGTGATAGTACTTTCTTCCATGGCAGACTTCTGACTCGTACTAGATTGATGTTTGTCAAACTCGTATTTTGCCGTGATGTTAGATATGACCTCGGAACCACTAACTTTTTTGTGTTCTTCAATAGCCTTTTCAAAATGTTCATCCGCTTCTTTCAAGAAAGTGGCATCGGAAATCTTACGACTATGTTGTATCAATTCAGATTTTTGTTTTTCGTGTGTCAAAAATTCCTCAGTCATTTTAGATAATGGTACTTCAATTACACGTATTTCAGTCTTTACTTCAGAATGGGTGGACGACGTGCAAGAGTCATCTTCGGGCAGTTGTCCATAGATGGATGTCGACATTGGATCTCTGTGGAGGGACTCGAAATCCTTTTCGGACAACATCTCTTGACTAGACTCTCGTAATTGTTGTGTCTTGGCAGAATCTAGTTCGAAACTTAAATTGGATCTTGGTGAATGTGCCACTTGTGATTTTGTGCTGCTTGGACTTCCTTGACCATCGTCGTCACTATAGTACATTCCACTACTTTCCGTGCCCCAAACATGCGTTGTAGCCTTTGAGCCCCTGGAACTGATATCCGATGGCGGCGAAGATATACCGGGGTGATCTAAATCATCACTTGCTCCCGACGAGCTACGCATATCACCTGTTTTTGAAGAATGTTTAGAGAATGACTTTTCACTTTCACCCGTATCTATAATTTCTTCAAACTCTTCTTTGAACTCTGAAATGGTAGTTTTTGTGGATTTTGTTGTCTTGGTAATTCCATCACTACCTTTGCTCACTGTGGTAGTTTCTACTGTAATCTTTAATTTTTCTGGACTTATCACTTCTTTAGTGGTTACGACTGTTATTGTTTGAGTGATCTGATTGTCACCTTCCTTGATGACCTTAGAGAACGTTTCAGTATCAGTCGTTATATCTCCAACCGGTGATCGTTGTTTTTTACCTTTCTTTTCTTGCTGTAGCTTTTCGTTCTGTTCTAGAGGAAGCTCGTCAAGTTTTGGTTTTTCCTCTTGCAAAGGTTGCTTTTCAATTTCTTCAAGTTCTTCGGGTGTCCAGTCGTCTAGCCCAGTCCCAATAGGCAAGTATGTGATTTGTGTGCGTACATCTTTTGTTGTTTCTACTGAGCCATCGTCTTTAGCGTTTTCTGTTACAGTTTCTGTTACAGTCTTGACCGCTATTTCGTTACTTTCATTATTCTTCAATTCTTCTTTGGTGACGTAAGTTGTAATAGTTTGTGTTATTTTTTCACCATGTTGAGTTATCACATTGGTTTTTGTATCTACTAATGTTTTTACTTTTCCCGTCGAAGAGAGACCTTGAAGAGCTGCTTGTAAATTGCTATCGGAAGTTTTCTGGAACTCGGATATCGTTATTTTGACATCTTTGGTAGTTTCTGTTGAGCCATCTGGATATTCATCTACAGTGGTGGTTTCTACTGTCGTTCTTATTCGTTTGACATTCTTATCTAAACTCGACAGCGTTTCTTTTCTTGTTTTTGTAGTGATAGTGCGCTTTATTTTTATTGATCCCTGCTGAATAACTTCATCTTTGACGTCTGATTCTTCAGTGGTATCTTCGACTACTTCCGTGTCAACGTAAGTTTCTGGGGGTGTGGTTTCATCTTGTGCTTTTGGTGGCGTCCTAAGAAATACATCAGCTATGGACACTTTTTCACTTGTTTTTGTTATAACTGTGCCATCAGGATGTTCATCTTCAATTATTGTCTTAACAGTGGTCTTAATTTTCTTAGAAGAGGTTGAAACATTCTCGAACTCTTGTCTAGTGGTAGTAACAGTCGTTTTTCTTATTATTGTCAAACCATTTTCAGTGATATTTTGTGTTTCTGAACTTGTCTGTTGATCTGGTTCACCCACTAGAGAGTAACCTTTTAAATTGTCATCAAACATTTCAGTTCCATAATCTGCTACTGAAACTTTGACATCTTTAGTAATTTCTGTGTTTCCACTGGGCAGCATTGTCTCCCGTACCGTCTCGACAGTAGTTCTTAGTTTTTTCTTAGAGCTGATAGCTGACGATAGTATCTCTTTTGTAGTGGTTGTAGTTACTATTTGTTTCACACTTTTACCTTGAATTATGACAGTTTCTTCTTTGGTATCAACATCAACTCTTTTATCTTCAAGTTTAGTGAACTCATGTAATTCTTCTGACTGAACATGATCTTCTGCTTCTACGTCACTTATCTTAGTGCTTGTGTCTACAGTGGTTCTTGCCGAACCATCGGGGTATTTATCTGTGGTCGTAATGATGGTGACAGTTTTCAACTTTCGCAGAATACCACGACTATCACAATATTTAGTTTTTATTATTCTTGTAATTATAGTTCTTGTAATAACCACTTCTTTTTCTTTGAATTCTTCTGTAATACTTGTTTCACTTTCTTCTGGTTCACCCTCAGGAAACAATTCTTTTAAGGCGGACTCTACTTCTATACTTTCAGTGCTTGAAGTAGGTTTATGACCAGAAGTTTGTGATGTGGAATCAGGCACTTGGTCTAAATCTTCCAAAGTTTCATCATTCAAAGTAACTGTTTCGCTTGTTTTTATGACAACAGAACCATCTGGATATTCGTCTTCCGTGACGACTTTCACGGTTGTTTTTATTCTTCTGGTTTTCTTTGATGTATTCTGGTAAACATGCTTAATAGTTGTAGTGGTTGTAGTTCGCTTGATGTTAACACCTCCCTCTTTAATAGACTCGGTTTGTACTTGTACATCTTCTACTGGTTTGTCTGTCTCTTCAAATCCTTCCAAGCTTTCTTCGACATCATCAGTACCATAATCTGAAACGGAAACCTTAACATCCTTGACCACCTCTGTTATACCGTCGGGACGTTTAGTCTCAGTCACTATTTCAACAGTTGTTTTTAATTTCTTTTTGCTCTTATCTACTGATGTAAGGATTTCTTTTGTTGTTGTGGTTGTTATAGTTTGGAGTACAATTTTACCTTCAATAATGCTACTTTTTTCCTGTTTGTCTACTTGTACTGATTTGTCTTCAACTATGGTATATTCAGACAGTTCTGAAGTATCCTTTACGCTCTCTGCTTCTATGTCTGTTAAGGTTATGCTGCTATCAACTTTGGATCGTGATGAGCCATCGGGATAGTTGTCTGTAGTCGTGACTGTTGTAGAGGTTTTAAGTTTCTTCGGAGTACCATTACTATCAGTATACTTAGTCTTAACAATCTTAGTAGTGATAACCCGTTTTATAACATAACTTTCTTGTTTGAGTTCTTCAGTCTTTGTTGTAACAGTTTCTTCAGGTTCGCCATATTCTTTGAATTCGCTCAAGATACTATCTAAATTACTGCTTGAGTCTACTTCTATTTCTTCACAGTCAACTTGAACATTTTTCCCGACTGCTACGGTTCCATCAGGGAACTCTTTGGACGTGATCCGTTCAGTTGTGGTTTTAATAACTTTGAGGGAATCACTCACTTTCAAGGTTTCTTTCTTTGTTATAACTGTTACAGTTTCCATGACGTCAATGCCGTTATCGCGATAAACTCGCTTAGTGACGTCTGTATCAATAACAGTATCTTCTATGTTATCATCATCATCTTCGATTACTTCAGCACCATAGTATGGTCCGGGATGATCGTCCCTAGATTCCTTTTCATCTACAATTTTCAGTTCATCTTCCGAGCCATGCTCTGAAAATATGTCTTGCCCATCTGGTTTACCAAGAACATCCTCAATTTTATCAACATCTTGAAGATCTAATTGATCCAATGTCGATCCACTTGGTGTGCTTTTAACTTTTTCTAAGGATATTTCTAAAGCATCAAGTTCTAGTTTGGAATCTTTGCTATATGAATCTAGCTGAGATGTAGATCTAAGGCTCGATGAACATTCCGAAAGCAACGTTTTAGTGTCTTTTGTAGTAGTTGTTGAACCATCAGAACCTTTGCTCAGAGTCGTAGTTTCAATAGTTGTTTTAATATTTTGAGGGGTGCCATCTTCTCGTGATAGTACTTCTTTAGTTGTTACCGTTGTTATTGTCTGTGTAACGACATTTTCTCCTTCTTTTATAATTTTTGTTACAGTATCTGTTTCAGTTTTAAGTTTTCCCATATTCTGCATTAAAGTAATTAATTCTGGGTCACTCTCACTATCTAACGTAAATGATTTATCAGACTTTGGCACCTTTTCTGTTGATGTTGATATTTTTTGTGTGAGGACATCTTCTCCGACATGGACAACCTTTGTTATAGTTTCTTCACTACCGTCAGACTTATCATAGGTAACTTCACTTTGTACAGCCTCTCCAACTTTAACGTCTTGGAAGCTGCTAGGAGTTTTAGGCAGAGGGCTGACTGGCACAGTTGGTGGAGTAGATACTCTATCAAATTCAGAACGAACCACTAACGTTTCTAGGTCCTCAGTTTTGATGCCTTGTTGTACAGCTTCATCGTCAAATGCCTTATGTATTGACTCCATCAAAAATGCAGCACTATCTGATAGGGTCTTTGCCACTGATAATTCGTCAGATTTCGACATTTCGCTTGTTTCTAGCATACTATGTGCGCCCGAATCTATCGTCTCTGATAGAGCGATCTTACTAGAATCCGATTCAAATCTCGACATTCTTGATACTTCCTTGCCTTTTTCTTTATGAATGCTATAGTCTGACTTCTTTCCACCTTTCTCTGTATTCTCAAAGCTGTATTTTTCCTCTAAGCTAACTTCTTTTGAAACATCTTCTGAACTGCTGTGCAACACAGCTTGAGTAATGCTCTCGCGATCTATGCCACTATCAGTTGTTGAAATCAGTGACATTTTATCGGCTGAGTCATGGCTTGATTCTTTGTCTATTACGGATCTCTTACTGATCTTATGCATTTTATCTGACTTCTCGGATATACTCGTTTCCATTTTCGAGACGTGTATTCTTTCATGTTTCAACATCTCTTCGGTTTCCTTAGATAACTGTTTGATCGGATATTTATCTTGAACCACTTCAGATGGTGAGTGGTCTTCACTTGTGGAATGACCATTATCATAAATATGTCCATTGCTTGTATGCTCGATACTTTGAACACTTTCCTTTCTTTCGTGGGTTTCATGTGATGAGCTTGTTTTCTCCATCGCCAAAGCCTCCTTTTTGTCCAATATAGATTGATAAGTGGAAGAGCTGGCTATTTGTTTTTGGATGGTTGAAGAATCTGCCAAACTTTGTTTAATCTTAACTGCGGCATCTTGTCCAGAAATAGATTTTTCAGATTTTTCGTGTTTTTCTTTGTGCACCTCCGAAGTTTCTTTTTCAGGGGTTGATTTGTCATTAAACGTTTCCAAAGATATAGATTCTTTATCTGGTGTATATCTTAATTTTGAAGATTCGTCAGAAATTGGTGATTTATCATCGTGAACAGACTGTACATCTGCTTGTTCATCAGCAGTTGAGTCTTTTTGTGTCTTGATATCAACAAAGCTTGTTATTTTCTCTTTAGTAATAACAGCTTTGTCAACTGGTTCATCTTTTTGGTCAGTTGATATCTTTTCATGCTCCTGAGAATCTTTGCCAGTTTCTTTTATCTCTTTTTTCACAGCTTCAGCTGTTTCCAATACTGAGACAGACATTTTTTCTAGACTGTCTATTGTTGATGGTTTGAACTCTTCTTTGACAGTTCTTTGTTCTTCATCTAATGTTGGCTCTTCTTGCACTGGGCTTGATTCTTTATCAGTTGAGGGTGTGGTCTCCTCTTTGATTGGACTTGGCTCTTTGTCCAAGGGTTTTATTTTATCTTTAAATGGACTTGGCTCCTTATCAAGTGAAGGCTTGGACTCTTCTGTAGCACGGTTTGGCACTTTTTCAAATCCTGTCTTGGATTCTTCTTCCTTAACTAGGTCGGGTTCTAGTGAAGGTTTGGCCTTCTCATTTACTGGGCTTGGCTCCTTATCCAGAGATGGCTTTACCTCTTGTTTTACAGGGCTTGGTTTCGTGTCCAAAGATGGCTTGGCTTTCTCTTCAATTGGGCTTGAATCCTTATCTAATGATGGTTTTGCCTCATCTGTCACTAGGCTTGATTCTTTATCTAAAGATGGTTTAGCCTCTTCTTTTACTTGGCTTGGTTCCTTGTCTAAAGATGGCTTAGCCTCTTCTTTCACAACATTTGGTTCCTTATCAAAAGTTGGCTTAGCCTCTTCTTTCACTGGGCTTGGCTCCTTGTCTAAGGGTGACTTCTCATCTTCCTTGATGAAGCTTGGCTCTTTACCAGGCTGGGCCTCCTCTTTGACTGGGCTTGGCTTCTTGTCTGAGGATGACTTCTCATCTTCCTTGATGAAGCTTGCTACTTTTTCATGCTTTAGCTTGGCCTCCTCTTTATCTAAAGTTGGTTTTGAGTCCTCCTTGACTGGGCTTGGCTCCTTGTCTAAAGATGATTTTGAATCCTCCTTGACTGGGCTTGGGTCCTTGGCTAAAGGTGGTTTTGAGTCCTCCTCGATTGGGCTTGGCTCCTTGGGTAAAAATGGTTTTGTGTCCTCCTTGATTAGGCTTGGCTCCTTGTCTAAAGATGGTTTCAAGTCTTTCTTTTCTGGACTTGGCACCTTGTCTAAAGATGGTTTTGAGTCTTCCTTGACTGGGCTTGAGTCCTTATCTAAAGATAGTGTTGAGTCCTCCTGGACAGGGCTGGGCTCCTTGTCTAATATCGGTTTTAAGTCCTCTTCAACAGGGCTTGGTTCTTTGTCCAAGGAAGGCTTAGCTTCGTCTTTGATGGGGCTTGGCTCTTCCTTAGAAGTAGGCTGTGGAGTCTGAAGAGATTTCGCCTCTTTATCGTTTGTTTTTATTTCCATATCAAGTTGTTTTACGGCCTCAGTGATTAAACTGAGTTCTTTTTTAGCTTCTGCCATTTTTTCAGACTTATCAGGAGTTTTCATATCTGGGATTAGAACCGGCTTGTGCGAGTCTGTATCGGCTTTCTCTGACTCTTCAGCATGAATTGTAGTCACGTCTTTGAGTAAACTCATACCTTTTCCTAATGTTTGTGTGATACCAACAATCACGCTTGACTCTATAAAACTAGTCGTGATATCTTTTTCTGATGTAATACTATCGTCAAGTGGTTCAAATCCTTTTTCAACGGGACTAGCTGTCTTTTCCAGTTCTGCTGAGATCTCTTTTTCTGGTACTGAACTTGGTTTCTTTTCTAATACAGGTTTGTCCTCCATTTCTTCTGTGACAGGACTTGGTTCTTCTAAAGGTGGGCTTGATAAGTCGTCAACGTCTGCTTCATCTTCTCCAGGTATTTCTAAAGTAAGTTCCTTGATTGAGCTTTCAATTTTGTCAAAGGTCGCCAAAGTGTGATCCTTCATGGAAACAAAACCTTTTTCTAGTGAAGTTATGATTCCTCCTTCGAGAGGTTTAGAGTCTTGAGTTGAGAATAGCTCTCCTGACAGAGCTGGCTTGGCTACCTCTTTGATTGGACTAGATTTTTTATCTGGACTTGGCTCGTTTTCATGAGTTGGTTTACTTTTATGCTTTACCGGACTAGGCTCTTTTTCTGGACTTGCTTGTTTGCCCGAAGAAAGTTTTTCTTCCTTGACTGGACTTGGCTTTTTATCAAGACTTGATTGATTTTGACAAGCCTCGTCTTTGACAAGGCTTTGTTCTTTATCCAGTGGGGCTGGGCTTAGGCTTAGGCTTGGCGCCTTATCTAGTGATGACTTGGCATTCTCTTGGACTGGCCTTGGCTCTTTTTCAAGTGATGGTTTGGCTTCTTCTTGTACTGGGCTAGGCTCTTTGTCTAAATATGGTTTTGAGTCCTCCTTGACCGGAATTGGTTCCTTGTCTAAAGGTCGTTTTAAGTCCTCCTCGATTGGGCTAAGCTCCGTGTCAAGTGATTGTAAAGCCTCATCTTTAACTGGGCTGGGTTCCTTCTCAAATGATAGTTTAGCCTCGTCTGTAACTGGGCTAGGCACCTTGTCAAGAAATGGTTTGGCCTCCTCTTTCAGTAGCCTAGGTTCCTTGTCAGGTGATGGTGTAGCCTTGTCTTCAACTGGGCTAGGCTCATTCCCAAGTGATAGTTTGGTCTCGTCTTGAATTGGGCTAGGCTCCTTCGCAAATAAAGGTTTGGAGTCCTCTTTCACTGGGATAGGCTCCTTGTCAAGTGATAGTTTGGTATCCTCTTTTACTGGGCTAGGCTCCTTGTCAAGTGATGGTGTAGCCTCGTCTTTAACTGGGCTCGGCGCCTTCTCAAGTGATGGTTTGGCCTCTACTTTCAGTGGGCTAGGCTCCTTGTCAAATAATGGTTTGGCCTCGTCTTTAACTGGGCTAGACTCCTTCTCGAGTGATGGTTTAGTCTCCTCTTTATTTGAGATAGGCTCCTTGTCAAGTGATGGTTTGGCCTCGTTTTTAACTGGGCTAGGCTCCTTGTCAAGTGATGGTTTGGCCTCGTTTTTAACTGGGCTAGGCTCCTTCTCAAGTGATGGTTTAGCCTCCTCTTTCACTGGGCTAGGCTCCTTCTCAAGTGATGATATAGCCACGTCTTTAACTGGGCTAGGCTCCTTCTCAAGTGATGGTTTGGTGTCCTCTTTCACTGGGCTAGGCTCCTTGTCAAGTGATGCTGTAGCCTCATCTTTAACTGGGCTAGGCTCCATCTCAAGTGATAGTTTGGCCTCGTCTTTAACTGGGCTAGGCTCCTTCTCAAGTGATGGTTTGGTGGCCTCTTTCACTGGGCTAGGCTCCTTGTCAAGTGATGGTTTGACCTCGTCTTGAACTGGGCTAGGCTCCTTCTCAACTGATGGTTTGGTATCTTTCACTGGGCTAGGCTCCTTCTCAAGTAATGGTTTGGTGGCCTCTTTTATTGGGCTAGGCTCCTTCTCAAGTGATAGTTTGACCTCGTCTTGAACTGGGCTAGGCTCCTTCTCAACTGATGGTTTGGTATCTTCTTTCACTGGGCTAGGCTCCTTCTCAAGTGATGGTTTGGTGGCCTCATTCAGTGGGCTAAGTTCCTTGTCAAGTGATGGTTTGGTGGCCTTTTTCACTGGGCTAGGCTCCATGTCAAGTGATGGTGTAGCCTCGTCTTTAACTGGGCTCGGCTCCTTCTCAAGTGGTGGTTTGGCCACCTCTTTCAGTGGGCTAGGTACCTTCTCAAGTGATGGTATAGTCTCCTCTTTATTTGAGCTAGGCTCCTTGTCAAGTGATGGTTTGGCCTCGTCTTTAACTGGGCTTGGCTCCTTCTCAAGTGATGGTTTAGTGTCCTCTTTCACTGGGCTAGGCTCCTTCTCAAGTAATGATTTGGCGTTGTCCTTGACTGGGCTAGGCTCCATATCAAGTGTTGCTGTGGCCTCCTCTTTCACTGGGCTAGGCTCCTTCTCAAGTGATAGCTTAGCTTCCTCTTTCATTGGGCTAGGTTCCTTGTCAAGTGATGGTGTAGCCTCGTCTTTAACTGGGCTAGGCTCCTTCTCAAGTGATGGTTTGGTGGCCTCTTTTAGTGGGCTAGGTTCCTTGTCAAGTGATGGTATAGCCTCATCTTTAACTGGGCTAGGCTCCTTCTCAAGTAATGATTTGGCCTTGTCCTTGACTGGGCTAGGCTCCATATCAAGTGATGGTGTGGCCTCCTTTTTCACTGGGCTAGGCTCCTTCTCAAGTGATAGCTTAGTCTCCTTTTCTAGTGGGCTAGGTTCCTTGTCAAGTGATGGTATAGCCTCGTCTTTAACTGGGCTAGGCTCCTTCTCAAGTGATGGTTTGGCCTCCTCTTTCACTGGGCTAGGCTCCATATCAAGTGATGGTGTTGTCTCTTCTTTCACTGGGCTAGGCTCCTTCTCAAGTGATGGTTTGGCCTCCACTTTCACTGGGCTAGGCTCCTTGTCAAGTGATGGTTTGGCCTCGTCTTTAACTGGGCTAGGCTCCTTCTCAAGTGATGGTTTGGCCTCGTCTTTAACTGGGCTCGGCTCCTTCTCAAGTGGTGGTTTGGCCACCTCTTTCAGTGGGCTAGGTACCTTCTCAAGTGATGGTATAGTCTCCTCTTTATTTGAGCTAGGCTCCTTGTCAAGTGATGGTTTGGCCTCGTCTTTAACTGGGCTTGGCTCGTTCTCAAGTGATGGTTTAGTGTCCTCTTTCACTGGGCTAGGCTCCTTCTCAAGTAATGATTTGGCGTTGTCCTTGACTGGGCTAGGCTCCATATCAAGTGATGCTGTGGCCTCGTCTTTCACTGGGCTAGGCTCCTTCTCAAGTGATAGCTTAGCTTCCTCTTTCAGTGGGCTAGGTTCCTTGTCAAGTGATGGTGTAGCCTCGTCTTTAACTGGGCTAGGCTCCGTCTCAAGTGATGGTTTGGTGGCCTCTTTTAGTGGGCTAGGTTCCTTGTCAAGTGATGGTATAGCCTCATCTTTAACTGGGCTAGGCTCCTTCTCAAGTGATGGTATAGCCTCGTCTTTAACTGGGCTAGGCTCCTTCTCAAGTGATGGTTTGGCCTCCTCTTTCACTGGGCTAGGCTCCTTCTCAAGTGATAGCTTAGTCTCCTTTTCTAGTGGGCTAGGTTCCTTGTCAAGTGATGGTATAGCCTCGTCTTTAACTGGGCTAGGCTCCTTCTCAAGTGATGGTTTGGCCTCCTCTTTCACTGGGCTAGGCTCCATATCAAGTGATGGTGTTGCCTCCTCTTTTACTGGGCTAGGCTCCTTCTCAAGTGATGGTTTGGCCTCCTCTTTCACTGGGCTAGGCTCCTTGTCAAGTGATGGTTTGGCCTCGTCTTTAACTGGGCTAGGCTCCTTCTCAATTGATCGTTTGACCTCCTCTTTCACTGGGCTAGGCTCCTTCTCAAGTGATGGTTTAGCCTCCTCTTTCACTGGGCTAGGCTTCTTGTCAAGTGATGTTATAGCCACGTCTTTAACTGGGCTAGGCTCCTTCTCAAGTGATGGTTTGGCCTCGTCTTTAACTGGGCTCGGCTCCTTCTCAAGTGGTGGTTTGGCCACCTCTTTCAGTGGGCTAGGTACCTTCTCAAGTGATGGTATAGTCTCCTCTTTATTTGAGCTAGGCTCCTTATCAAGTGATGGTTTGGCCTCGTCTTTAACTGGGCTTGGCTCCTTCTCAAGTGATGGTTTAGTGTCCTCTTTCACTGGGCTAGGCTCCTTCTCAAGTAATGATTTGGCGTTGTCCTTGACTGGGCTAGGCTCCATATCAAGTGATGCTGTGGCCTCGTCTTTCACTGGGCTAGGCTCCTTCTCAAGTGATAGCTTAGCTTCCTCTTTCAGTGGGCTAGGTTCCTTGTCAAGTGATGGTGTAGCCTCGTCTTTAACTGGGCTAGGCTCCTTCTCAAGTGATGGTTTGGCCTCCTCTTTCACCGGGCTAGGCTCCTTGTCAATTGATGGTTTGGCCTCGTCTTTCACTGGGCTAGGCTCCTTGTCAAGTGATGATATAGCCACGTCTTTAACTGGGCTAGGCTCCTTCTCAAGTGATGGTTTGGCCTCCTCTTTCACTGGGCTAGGTTCCTTGTCAAGTGATGGTATAGCCTCGTCTTTAACTGGGCTAGGCTCCTTCTCAAGTGATGGTTTGGCCTCCTCTTTCACTGGGCTAGGCTCCTTGTCAAGTGATGGTTTGGCCTCGTCTTTAACTGGGCTAGGCTCCTTCTCAAGTGATCGTTTGACCTCCTCTTTCACTGGGCTAGGCTCCTTGTCAAGTGATGATATAGCCACGTCTTTAACTGGGCTAGGCTCCTTCTCAAGTGATGGTTTGGCCTCCTCTTTCACTGGGCTAGGTTCCTTGTCAAGTGATGGTATAGCCTCGTCTTTAACTGGGCTAGGCTCCTTCTCAAGTGATGGTTTGGCCTCCTCTTTCACTGGGCTAGGCTCCTTGTCAAGTGATGGTTTGGCCTCGTCTTTAACTGGGCTAGGTTCCTTCTCAAGTAATGGTTTGGCCTTGTCCTCGACTGGGCTAGGCTCCATATCAAGTGATGGTGTGGCCTCGTCTTTAATTGGGCTAGGCTCCATATCAAGTGATGGTGTGGCCTCGTCTTTAATTGGGCTAGGCTCCTTCTCAAGTAATGGTTTGGTGTCTTCTTTCACTGGGCTAGGCTCCTTCTCAAGTGATGGTTTGGTGGCCTCTTTCACTGGGCTAGATTCCTTGTTAAGTGATGGTTTGGTGGCCTCTTTTACTGGGCTAGGCTCCTTAGCAAGTGATGGTATAGCCTCGTCTTGAACTAGGCTAGGCTCCTTCTTAAGTAATAGTTTGGCCTCGTCTTTAACTGGGCTAGGCTCCTTCTCAAATGAGGGTTTGGAGTCTACTTTCACTGGGCTAGGCTCCTTCTCAAGTGATAGTTTGGTGTCCTCTTTTACTGGGCTAGGCTCCTTGTCAAGTGATGGTGTAGCCTTGTCTTTAACTGGGCTCGGCGCCTTCTTAAGTAATGGTTTGGTGTCTTCTTTTACTAGGCTAGGCTCCTTCTCAAGTGATGGTTTTGTGGCCTCTTTCAGTGGGCTAGGCTCCTTTTCAAGTGATAGTTTGGCCTCGTCTTTGACTGGACTAGGCTTCTTCTCAAGCGATAGCTTGCGTTCTTCTGGAGCTGGACTAGATTCCTTATCCAGCGAAGATGGGCAGGGCGCCATGTCAAGAGGAGTTTTATGATCTGCTACTAAACTTGTTTCCTCGACCAATAGCGCTGCACTTGGTGCCTTGCCTATTGCTGGTAAAGCTTCCTCTTTTAATAAGGTTGTCTCTATGCCAAGCGATGGCTTGCGTACATCTGGAGCTGGGCTTGGTGACTTGTCCAGTTTTGGTTTTTCTTCCTCTTTAAGTGGACTTGCTGGTTGACGATCAGCCACTGGAATTGGTTCGTTTACCAATAGTGCTGGACTCAAAGCCATCTCCAATGCTGGTTCAGCTACTTCTTTGAGTGAAATTGGCTCTATGCCAAGAGATGGTTTGCGGTCAGCGAGTGGGCTTGTTTCTTTTTCTAATGAGACTAAGCTAGGAGCCTTGTCTAGAGAAGTCTTACGATCTGCTACTAGGCTTGATTCTTTGTCAAGCGAAGACGGACTTGACGCATTATCTAAAGATAGCTTACGGTCTGCTACTGGGCTTAGTTCTTTATCCTGTGGCGATGGACTTGGAGCCTTGTCTAGAGATGGCTTGAATGCTTTGCGTTCTTCTGGCGCCAGACTAGCTTCTTTTCCAAGAGATAGCTTTCGATCTTCAGGCGCAGGGCTTGTTTCTTTGTTAAGTAGTGGTTTACCTTCTTCTTTCAGTGGACTAGTCTCTTTGCTAAGACCCGCCTCTAGCGCTGGGCTTGGAGTCTTGTCCAGAGATGGTTTACGATCTGTGACTGGGCTCGGTTCTTTATGCATTGAAGATGGGCTAGGGGTCTTGTCGAGAGACGCCGTTCTTTCCACTTGTGCTGGGCTCAAAGCCTCGTCTGATGATGGCTTTCGTTCTGCAATTGGACTCAGTTCTTTCTCAAGCGGAGATGGGCTTGGAGCCTTATCTTGATTAAATGGGCTCAAAGCCTTGTCTAACGAAGGCTTGCGGTCTGCAACTGGACCCGAGTCTTTGTCCAGCGAAGATGGGCTAGAAGCCTTGTCGAGAGACGCCTTTCTTTTCTCTAGCGCTGGGCTCAAAACCTTGTCTAATGATGGCTTGCGTTCTGCAACTGGACTCAGTTCTTTCTCAAGCGGAGATGGGCTTGGAGCCTTATCTTGATCAGATGGGCTCAAAGCATTGTCTAGCGGTGGCTTGCGGTCTGCAACTGGACTCGGTTCTTTCTCAAGTAGAGATGGGCTTGGAGCCTTTTCAAGTGGAGATGAGCTCGGAGCTTTTTCTAGTGGAGATGAGCTTGGAGCCACGTCTATAGATAGCTTACGGTCTGCGACTGGGCTCGGTTCTTTGTCCAGTGGAGATGAGCTCGGCGCCTTGCCTAGAGATAGCTTGCGGTTTGCAACTAGGCTCGGCTCTTTTGTAATCGTAGATGGGCTCGGAGCCTTATCTAGAGATGGCTGGCGGTCTTCAACTAGGCTCGGTTCTTTCTCAAGCGGAGATGGGCTTAAAGCCTTACTAAGAGATAGCTTACGGTCTGCGACTGGGCTCGGTTCTTTGTCTAGCGGAGATGGGCTACGAGCCTTGTCGAGAGACGCCTTTCTTTCCTCTGGCGCTAAGCTCAAAGCCATGTCTAACGCAGGCTTGCGGTCTGCAACTGGGTTCAGTTCTTTATCAAGCGGAGATGGGCAAGAAGCCATTTCTAGTGGAGATGAGCTCGGAGCCTTGTCTAGAGATAGCTTACGGTCTGCGACTGGGCTCGGCTCTTTTTCCAGCGGAGATGGGCTAGGAGCCTTATCTAGTGGAGATGGGCTCGGAGCCTTTTCTAGTGTTACTGGGCTCGGAGCCTTATCTAGAGATAGCTTACGGTCTGCAACTGGGCTCGGTTTTTTGTCCTGCGGAGATGGGCTAGGAGCCGTGTCGAAAGACGCCTTTCTTTCCTCTGGCGCTGGGCTCAAAGCCTTTTCTAACGATGGTTTGCGGTCTGCAACTGGGCTCGGTTCTTTCTCAAGCGGAGATGGGCTAGAAGCTTTTTCTAGTGGAGTTGAGCTCGGAGCCTTGTCTAAGGATAGCTTACGGTCTGCGACTGGGCTCGGCTCTTTTTCCAGCGGAGATGGGCTAGGAGCCTTATCTAGTGGAGATGGGCTCGGAGCCTTTTCTAGTGCTACTGGGCCCGGAGCCTTATCTAGAGATAGCTTACGGTCTGCAACTGGGCTCGGTTTTTTGTCCTGCGGAGATGGGCTAGGAGCCGTGTCGAGAGACGCCTTTCTTTCCTCTGGCGCTGAGCTTAAAGCCTTTTCTAACGATGGTTTGCGGTCTGCAACTGGGCTCGGTTCTTTCTCAAGCGGAGATGGGCTTAGAGCCTTATCTAGTGGAGATGAGCTTGGAGCCTTATCTAGTGTAGTTGGGCTCGGAGCCTTATCTATAGATAGCTTATGGTCTGCAACTGGGCTCGGTTCTTTGTCCTGCGGAGATGGGCTCGGAACCTTATCTAGTGGAGATGGGCTCGGAGCCTTATCTAGAGATAGCTTACGGTCTGCGTCTGGGCTCGGTTCTTTGTCCTGTGGAGATGGGCTAGGAGCCGTGTCGAGAGACGCCTTTCTTTCCTCTAGCGCTGGGCTCAAAGCCTTTTCTAGCGATGACTTGTGGTCTGCAACTGGGCTTGGTTTTTTCTCAAGCGGACATGGGCTCGGAGCCTTATCTAGTGGAGATGGGCTCGGAGTCTTTTCTAGTGTAGCTGGGCTCGGAGCCGATAGCTTACGGTCTGCGACTGGACTCGGTTCTTTGTCCTGCGGAGATGTGCTAGAAGCCTTGTCGAGAGACGCCTTTCTTTGCTCTGGCGCCGGGCTTAAAGCTTTGTCTAACGATGGTTTGCGGTCTGCATCTAGGCTTGGTTCTTTGGCCAGCAGAGATGGGCTTAGAGCCTTATCTATTGGAGATGGGCTAGCAGCCTTGTCGAGAGATAGCTTACGGTCTGCAACTGGGCTTGGTTCTTTGTCCAGCGGAGATGGGCTAGCAGCCTTGTCGAGAGACGCCTTTCTTTCTTCTGGCGCTGGGCTTGGAGTCTTATCTAGAGATGGCTTGTGGTCTTCAACTGGGCTCGGTTCTTTCTCAAGCGGAGATGGGCTTAGAGCCATATCTAGAAGAGATGGGCTCGAAGCCTTTTCTAGTGTAGCTGGGCTCGGAGCCTTGTCTAGAGATAGCTTACGGTCTGCGACTGGGCTTGATTCTTTGTCCAGCGGAGATGGGCTAGGAGCCGTGTCGAGAGACGCCTTTCCTTCCTCTGGTTCCGGGCTCAAAGCCTTGTCTAACGATGGTTTGCGGTCTGCGACTGGGCTCGGTTCTTTGTCGAGCGGAGATGGGCTAGCAGCCATGTCTAGAGACGCCTTTCTTTCTTCTGGCGCTGCGCTCGGAGCCTTATCTAGAGATGGCTTGTGGTCTTCAACTGGGCTCGGTTCTTTCTCAAGCGGAGATGGGCTTAGAGCCATATCTAGAGGAGATGGGCTCGAAGCCTTTTCTAGTGTAGCTGGGCTCGGAGCCTTGTCTAGAGATAGCTTACGGTCTGTGACTGGGCTTGATTCTTTGTCCAGCGGAGATGGGCTAGGAGCCGTGTCGAGAGACGCCTTTCCTTCCTCTAGTTCCGGGCTCAAAGCCTTGTCTAACGATGGTTTGCGGTCTGCGACTGGGCTCGGTTCTTTGTCCAGCGGAGATGGGCTAGCAGCCTTGTCGAGAGACGCCTTTTTTTCTTCTGGCGCTGGGCTCGGAGCCTTATCTAGAGATGGCTTGCGGTCTGCATCTGGTCTCAGTTCTTTTTCATGCGGAAATGGGCTCGAAGCCTTATCTAGAGGTGATGGACACGGAGCATTATCTAGAGGAGATGGGCTAGCAGCCTTGTCAAGAGACTCCTTTTTTTCTTCTGGCGCTGGGCTCAAAGCCTTGTCTAGCGATGGCTTGCGGTCTGCAACTGGGCTCGGTTTTTTAACAAGTGGAGATGGGCTCGGATCCTTATCTAGAGGAGATGGGCTTGGAGCCTTGTCTAGAGATAGCTTACGGTCTGTGACTGGGCTTAGTTCTTTGTCCAGCGGAGATGGGCTCGGAGCCTTGTCGAGAGGCGCCTTTCTTTCCTCTGGCGCTGGGCTTAAAGTCTTGTCCAACGATGGCATGCGATCTGCGCCTGAGCTCGGTTCTTTCTCAAGTGAAGATGGACTTGGAGCCTTATCTAGAGGAGATGGGCTCGGAGCTTTGTCTAGTGATGGTTTGCGATCTGCGACTAGGCCCAGTTCTTTGTACAGCGAAGATGGGCTAGGAGCCGTGTCAAGAGACGCCTTTCTTTCCTCTGGCGCCGGGCTTAAAGCTTTGTCTAACGATGGTTTGCGGTCTGCATCTGGGCTCGGTTCTTTGGCAAGCAGAGATGGGCTCAGAACCTTATCTATTGGAGATGGGCTAGCAGCCTTGTCTAGAGACGCCTTTCTTTCTTCTGGCGCTGGGCTCGGAGCCTTATCTAGAGATTGCTTGCGGTCTTCAACTGGGCTCGGTTCTTTCTCAAGCGGAGATGGGCTTAGAGCCTTATCTAGAGGAGATGGGCTCGAAGCCTTTTCTAGTGTAGCTGGGCTCGGAGCCTTGTCAAGAGATAGCTTACGGTCTGCGACTGGGCTTGATTCTTTGTCCAGCGGAGATGGGCTAGGAGCTGTGTCGAGAGACGCCTTTCCTTTCTCTGGTTCCGGGCTTAAAGCCTTGTCTAACGACGGTTCGCAATCTGCGACTGGGCTCAATTCTTTGTCCAGTGGAGATGGGCTAGGAGCCTTGTCGAGAGATGGCTTCACATCTTCTTCCAGGGGACTATGTTTTTTATCAACTGGACTTGGAGCTTTATCTAGTAATGGTTTGCGATCTGCGACTGGGCTTGGTGCCCTGTCTAGTGATGGCATCACTTCTTCTTTTAAACGACTAGGTTGTTTGTCAACTGGGCTTGGTGCCTCGTCTAATGAAGGTTTGCGATCTGCTACGGAGCTTGGTGCCTTGTCTTGTGATGGCTGGAAGTCTTCTTTTAGAGGACTAGGTTCCTTTTCAACTAGACTTGGCTCCTTCTCTAGAGGTTTACTTTCTCCAGGCAGTAAGATTACCGCTTTGCCCATAGCTGATTTTTCTTTAGCCTTGAGTTCGTCTTCTAGTGTGTTTTTTTCTAAAGATAGTTTTCTTTCTTCTTGCAGTGGGCTTGGCTCTTTGCCTAATGACTTGGCTTCTATAACAGAGCTTGGTTCTTTCTCTGGCAATAGTTCAACCTTCTCTTTGACAGGGCTTGGCTCTTTCTCCAGAAAATACTTGGCATGTTCTTTGACAGGGCTGGCTTCTTTGTCCAACGCTGGCCGAGCCTCTTCTTTGTCTGGGCTTGGTTCTTTGTCTAAAGTTGGCTTAGCGTCCACTATGACAGGGCTGGGTTCATTGTTTAAAGCGAGCTTAGCATCCTCTTTGACAGGACTTGGCTCTTTGTCCAGCGATGGCTTGTCATCTTTGACAGGGCTCGCCTCTCTTTCTAGGGCTGGTTTAGCCTCCTCTTTGGCAGGGCTGAGCTCTTTCTCCAAAGTTGGCTTGGGCTCGTCTGCGACAAGGCTTGGTTCTTGCTCCAGCAATGGTTTAGCCTCCTCTACAGGACTTGACTCTTTATCCAAGGTTGGCTCGGCCTCGTCTGTGACAAGGCTTGATTCTTGCTCCAGCGATGGTTTAGTCTCCTCTTTTACAGGGCTTGGCGCTTTGTCCAAGGTTGGCTTAGCCTCTTCTGTTACAGGGCTTGGATATTTCTCTAGTGATGGCTTGACTTCACCTTTGACAGAGCTTGGCTCTTTCTCTAATAAAGGCTTGGTGTCTTCTTTGACAGGGCATGGCTCTTTATCTAGCGATGGTTTGGCTTCCTCTTTGACAGGGCTTGGCGCTTTGTCTAGTGCTGACTTAGCATCATCTTTGACAGGGCTTGGCTCTTTGTCCAAGGTTGGCTTAGCCTCTTTTGTGACTGGGCTTGGCTCTTTCTCTTGTGAAGGCTTGGTGTCTTCTTTGACAGGGCTTGGCTCTTTGTCAACGATTGGCTTAGCCTCTTCTATGACAGGGCTTGCCTCTTTCACTAGCGATGGCTTGGCTTCTTCTTTCACAGGGCTTGGCTCTTTATCTAGCGATGGCTTAGCATCATCTTTGACAGGGCTTGGAGCTTTTTCAACCGTTAGTTTAACTTCGTCTGTGACAGGGCTTGGCTCTGACTCTAGCGATGGCTTGGCTTTCTCTTTGACAGGGCTTGGCTCTTTGTCTAGCGGAGACTTAGCATCATCTTTGACAGGACTCGGAGCTTTGTCAAAGCTTAGTTTAACTTCGTCTGTGACAGGGCTTGGCTCTTTGTCTAGCGGAGACTTAGCATCATCTTTGACAGGACTCGGAGCTTTGTCAAAGGTTAGTTTAACTTCGTCTGTGACAGGGCTTGGCTCTTTCCCTAGCGATGGCTTGGCTTTCTCTTTGACAGGGCTAGGCTCTTTCTCTAAAGCTGCCATGGCTTCCTCTGTGACAGGGCTTGGCTCTTTCTCTTGTAAAGGCTTGGTGTCTTCTTTGACAGGGCTTGGCTCTTTGTCAACGATTGGCTTAGCCTCTTCTATGACAGGGCTTGCCTCGTTCACTAGCGATGGCTTGGCTTCTTCTTTCACAGGGCTTGGCTCTTTGTCTAGCGATGGTTTAGCATCATCTTTGACAGGGCTTGGAGCTTTTTCAAACGTTAGGTTAACTTCGTCTGTGACAGGGCTTGGCTCTGACTCTAGCGATGGCTTGGCTTTCTCTTTGAAAGGGCTTGGCTCCTTCTCTAAAGCTGCATTGGCTTCCTCTTTGACAGGGCTTGTCTCTTTCTCTAGTGAGGGCTTTACTTCATCTTTGACGGGGCTTGGCTCTTTCTCTTGTAAAGGCTTAGCCTCTTCTATGACAGGGCTTGCCTCTTTCACTAGCGATGGCTTGGCTTCTTCTTTCACAGGGCTTGGCTCTTTGTCTAGCGATGGCTTAGCATCATCTTTGACAGGACTCGGAGCTTTGTCAAAGGTTAGTTTAACTTCGTCTGTGACAGGGCTTGGCTCTTTACCTAGCGATGGCTTGGCTTCCTCTTTGACAGGGCTAGGCTCTTTCTCTGAAGCTGCCTTGGCTTCCTCTGTGACAGGGCTTGGCTCTTTCTCTAGTGAGGGCTTTACTTCATCTTTGACGGGGCTTGGCTCTTTCTCTTGTAAAGGCTTGGTGTCTTCTTTGACAGGGCTTGGCTCTTTGTCAACGATTGGCTTAGCCTCTTCTATGACAGGGCTTGCCTCTTTCACAAGCGATGGCTTGGCTTCTTCTTTCACAGGGCTTGGCTCTTTATCTAGCGATGGCTTAGCATCATCTTTGACAGGGCTTGGAGCTTTTTCAAACGTTAGTTTAACTTCGTCTGTGACAGGGCTTGGCTCTGACTCTAGCGATGGCTTGGCTTTCTCTTTGACAGGGCTTGGCTCCTTCTCTAAAGCTGCATTGGATTCCTCTTTGACAGGGCTTGGCTCTTTGTCTAGTGGAGACTTAGCATCATCTTTGACAGGACTCGGAGCTTTGTCAAAGGTTAGTTTAACTTCGTCTGTGACAGGGCTTGGCTCTTTCCCTAGCGATGGCTTGGCTTCCTCTTTGACAGGGCTAGGCTCTTTCTCTAAAGCTTCCTTAGCTTCCTCTGTGACAGGGCTGGGCTCTTTCTCTAGTGAGGGCTTTACTTCATCTTTGACGGGGCTTGGCTCTTTCTCTTGTAAAGGCTTGGTGTCTTCTTTGACAGGGCTTGGCTCTTTGTCAACGATTGGCTTAGCCTCTTCTATGACAGGGCTTGCCTCTTTCACAAGCGATGGCTTGGCTTCTTCTTTCACAGGGCTTGGCTCTTTATCTAGCGATGGCTTAGCATCATCTTTGACAGGGCTTGGAGCTTTTTCAAACGTTAGTTTAACTTCGTCTGTGACAGGGCTTGGCTCTGACTCTAGCGATGGCTTGGCTTTCTCTTTGACAGGGCTTGGCTCCTTCTCTAAAGCTGCATTGGATTCCTCTTTGACAGGGCTTGGCTCTTTGTCTAGCGGAGACTTAGCATCATCTTTGACAGGACTCGGAGCTTTGTCAAAGCTTAGTTTAACTTCGTCTGTGACAGGGCTTGGCTCTTTGTCTAGCGGAGACTTAGCATCATCTTTGACAGGACTCGGAGCTTTGTCAAAGGTTAGTTTAACTTCGTCTGTGACAGGGCTTGGCTCTTTCCCTAGCGATGGCTTGGCTTCCTCTTTGACAGGGCTAGGCTCTTTCTCTAAAGCTGCCTTGGCTTCCTCTGTGACAGGGCTTGGCTCTTTCTCTTGTAAAGGCTTGGTGTCTTCTTTGACAGGGCTTGGCTCTTTGTCAACGATTGGCTTAGCCTCTTCTATGACAGGGCTTGCCTCTTTCACTAGCGATGGCTTGGCTTCTTCTTTCACAGGGCTTGGCTCTTTGTCTAGCGATGGTTTAGCATCATCTTTGACAGGGCTTGGAGCTTTTTCAAACGTTAGGTTAACTTCGTCTGTGACAGGGCTTGGCTCTGACTCTAGCGATGGCTTGGCTTTCTCTTTGAAAGGGCTTGGCTCCTTCTCTAAAGCTGCATTGGCTTCCTCTTTGACAGGGCTTGTCTCTTTCTCTAGTGAGGGCTTTACTTCATCTTTGACGGGGCTTGGCTCTTTCTCTTGTAAAGGCTTAGCCTCTTCTATGACAGGGCTTGCCTCTTTCACTAGCGATGGCTTGGCTTCTTCTTTCACAGGGCTTGGCTCTTTGTCTAGCGATGGCTTAGCATCATCTTTGACAGGGCTTGGAGCTTTTTCAAACGTTAGTTTAACTTCGTCTGTGACAGGGCTTGGCTCTGACTCTAGCGATGGCTTGGCTTTATCTTTGACAGGGCTTGGCTCCTTCTCTAAAGCTGCATTGGCTTCCTCTTTGACAGGGCTTGGCTCTTTGTCTAGCGGTGACTTAGCATCATCTTTGACGGGACTCGGAGCTTTGTCTAAGGTTAGTTTAACTTCGTCTGTGACAGGGCTTGGCTCTTTCCCTAGCGATGGCTTGGCTTCCTCTTTGACAGGGCTTGGCTCTTTCTCTAAAGCTGCATTGGCTTCCTCTTTGACAGGGCTTTGTTTTTTGTCTGGCGTTGGCTTAGCATCATCTTTGACAGGGCTTGGTGCTTTGTCCAAGGTTAGCTTAGCTTCGTCTGTACCAGGGCTTGGCTCTTTCTCTAGCGTTGGCTTGGCTTCCTCTTTGACAGGGCTGCATTCCTTGTCAAAATACAGTTTTTGTTCATCTGGTATAGGACTTGGCGATTTCTCCAATGATGGCTTCGCCATTTCTGTCAGAGGACTTGCTTCCTTGTCTTGGGGCGGTTGCACTTCTTTATGGGAACTCAGATCGTTTTCAGTGACAGCTTTGGTCTCTTCTTTGACTAGACTTATCTCTTTTTCTAGAAGATGTGTCACATTTTCTTTGTTTGGGCTTGATTCTTTTGAAATCGACTTTACTTCATCTAATTCTTCAGAGTCTAATACTGGACTTGGTGTCTTTTCTTTTGAAATCATTACTTGTTCGAACTTTTTAGATTCTAAGTCTTCAAGAGGGCTTGGCTTTTCTGCTAAGACTTGCTCCTCATCATCGTCAGTAGGACTTGATTCTTGCTCAATAGAAGGCTCAGTCTTTATTATGTGGGGCATTTCCAAAGGCTTCAATACAGTTTCTTCTGTAACTGCTTTTACTGCAGACGGTTCAATTACCTCTGGATGTTCAATTATTGATACTGTTTCCTTTTCAGGTGTGGCATCTTTTTCAACGGCCTTTTCAATAACTGGACTGGGAACTTTTCCAAGAACAGGTTCAATTTCTTCCAAAACTACTTGTTTTATCTTAGTATCCTCGGTATCAATAGTCAAATCAATTTTTTCCACAATCTCTTTAGTCAATTCCAAAGCACGTAGTTCTTTCACTTTTTTTTCCTCTTTCGAAGACAGTTTCTTTTCAGAGTGTTCTTCAAGAAATTCAGAAATCGTTTCCTCGGATGGGGTTGAGTCTTTGTTTACAGTTCCTTTTTTTTCCTTATCTGAAGGCGACAATGATTTTTCAGATAAGTCTGTTACCTGCGCCTCATCAACTTGTTCTTTGGTAGGGGTCAGTTCTTTTATGGCTATAACAATATCAGGCTTGTCCTCACTGGTTTCTATTTTCGGCGAAAGTTCTTTGTCTAGTTCGGCTGATTCTAATTTTGGACTAAGTTTTGCGACGTCATCTTTGGAATTGTCAAATTCTTCGCGTTTCTCTGTAGTGATTTCTTTCGAGGAAGAGGATTTATCAAAGATAGATTTGATTCCTTCAAACTTCTTTGAGAAGAACGAGGAAGTTTTTTCTTTGATTTCCCCAAATTTGTCTTGTTTTTCTTTTACTATTGGCACAGTTTTTGAGTCTGTGATTTCTTTTTTTATCATTTCTTCACTTGAAGAGACTGGTGCTTTAACTTCGTCTAATTTTGATGTTTTTACTGAAATTATATCTTGTTCAAGTGCTTTCATTGGTTTTGGAATCACTTCTTTCACGATATCGCCAGTTAAGATTTTATCTTCAACTTTGGTTGCTTCTAACTTCTCTGAAACTGGACTTATTTTTTCTATAATAGATAGTTTCTCACCATCTTCCGTAGAAATGGATTCCTTTTCACTTTCTGGAGTATAATCCTTTTCTTCTGGCTTCTTTGTGATGTCTTGAGCAAGGCATATTTCTTGCTTTATCTCATCAAGTTTTTTTGTGATAGATTCAACTTCCTTAGCAAAACTTGCTACTTGATCAGTTTTTTGAACTGACTTATTTTGTGTTTCAGTCAAGTCGTCACCATCGATTTTATCGAGTATGTGATCCAATTTAATTTTAGCTACATCTTTTTCTAAACTTACTTGCATTTTATCAAGTTTGCTAGAAACTATACTTTCTATCTCTGTTATGCCGTGGCTATCTTCGTAGTGTTCTTTCTCAGAAATAATATCAATTATTTCTTTTGAATCCACGACATGGGTAGTTATTTTATCTTTGTCTGTTTGTTGTTCTTTTACCGAAGAAATATCATCAAGTTTATCAACTATGCTTTCTTCGTCACTGTCTTTTTCAGAAATCAGTTGTTTCGCACCTTCTTTGACAGAAAGTGGAACTGAGTCTTTTTCAAAGCCTAGGTCTTCAGAATACTTATTAATCAGTGTTGCATGATCTACAATATCTTTTTGCACCACTTGCTCAGATGGTCCAGGGTGCGGGACTTTGTCTGTGAAAGCTCCCTTTTCATGACTAATAAGCTTACCGCTCACAACTTTTGCGTCTAAATCAATTGGTGACTTTGAAGCTATGGAAATTGTATCTAGCGGTTCTTTGGCTGGATCCTCTTTCTCAGATTTGAGTTCTTCTGAAAGAACTGTACTGAGATGAGCATCAATTGTTTCCTCTAGGCTTGATTTTTTATCGATGGTGATAACTTCTTTACCGACTGATGTTTTGTCGACCTTCTTTAAGAATTCTGTTACTTCATCTTCTTTTGGTTCCTTCATAGTTACTGCTATATCTTTTGCGTCTTCAAAAGCAGCTTGTGATAGTTCCTCTTTTCGTTTTAAATCAGCAATTTTTTCTTCTAACTTTTCTAGTGTTTTTGCAGAGTCCAGAGTAATGCTTAGTTTCTTTTCAGGCAATGCTTTGTCGCTCGATTTGATATGTTTGTCGTCTAATTTTTTGTCAGTTATTTCTTCTGTTGCTACGTCTTCAGCAGCTATTTTATTAAGTTCTGGGAGTTCTTTTTCTTTGTCTCCTTTTTCTTGTTCTTCTTCATCAGATTCTTCTTTTTCTTGTACATCCTTTGATGATTTATCATCTAATTTTGTTGGCGGTTTATCGTCTTTGATTTCGCGCTTAGTTCGTTTGCCCTCACTTAACACTGTTTTGTCTGATATTTCACTAACATCTTCCGATGTGACAGAACGAGCGGGAGACGCTTCTTTATGAATGTCGATTGTGTCTTGTTCTGGTTTTTCTTCGAGTAAATGTTTCTCTGCTGTAGTTTCCTTTTCAGTAGTAGTCACAAAATCAAATTTTGATTCACTAGTAAGAAGCTTGTTAGTTGCTTCAATTGCAGTTGTGATTGTAACGTCAGACTTTGTTAGTGTTTCCGGGGATTTTCTCATTAGTATTGGTGATTTCTCAGCCATTATCTCTTCAAGACTTTTTTCAGATTTCAATACTTCAGCAACATCAGCTACAATCTTTTCCACGTCTTTTGGACTGAGAGGAGGTTTTTCACCAACATCAAGTTTTCGTTCTTCTTCAATCTCTTTTTCAACATCTTCCGGTATGGAAGGTATTTTTTCAGGCATGCCATGTACCTCTTCGACAATAATAATATCATCTTTAATTGGTGAATCAAGTGTAGTGATGTGGGTTTCTCTTAGTTTTTCAGTATATTGACCGTAATTGTAGTCAGCACTGTCGTATTCTTTTACAGGTTCTAGTTCTTTTCCAGCTAAGGTATGTGATAATTTCATTTGTTCGTGATACATAGGGGACTCAGGTGCAGACCCGGGGGTCACAGTTACCAGTTCAGCGTGAGAAGCGCGTTGAACTGTTTTGAGTATAACGTCATCTTCAATTGTTTTAGCTCCTTTGTAGGATACGGTTGGTTCTTGGTCAAGAAGAGGCAAGTCTTTGGGTACTTTGATTTCATGGACGAAACCAACATCAGGTTTCCTTTTGAAAATGTTATCTTCAACAGGTGTTTTCTTTTCTTCGTATGTTCGATAGTCTACTTCTTCATGTAGAGGTAAGTCGGCCACTTCATCTGGAGTTTTGACAATTTCTCTGATAGGCGCTGGTATAGATTCTAATTTTGGTCTTTTTTCTAATGAAGTCATTTTTTGAACGTCAATTAATGTTTGTGGTGGGACAATTTCTTTTGTTTCTTCTTGCACATGTTTCTCTTCGATTTGTTGATCTTCTTTTATGTCATCGAGAGTGATTCGTTCGTCTTCAGGTAATGTCGGTGCAGTCGTCGCACCTGACTCAATTGTAGTAGATATTTTTTCATCAGGCTGTGACTCTTGAACAATGTTGAGTTCAAGTGAGTCTTTTGGTTTTTGAGCACCGCTTTTGCTATCTGATGTTTTCTTTTCACTGCTTACATCTTGCTTCTCTTCAACACTGACAGAATGCTCCTTTGATTCAATTTGTTTTGGTTCTGGTTCCAACTCTAGCTCTGATATTTGTTTTGGCTCTTGCGAAACCTCTGTATCTATTACTGGCTCCTCTTTTTTCTTTTCAGATTCTTCCTTGTCTTTTATATGTTTTTGCAGTTCATCTCCTTGTTCGTGACCACTTTCATGATCCACAATGGAATCTTCCGTATACTGGTCCACTTCTTCCTTTTCTATGATTAAATATTCTTCTTCGAATTCACCGTCGGCAGTCGTCTCAGTCTTGGCGTCATCCAGCAGGCAAGTGATCTTCTCAATATCAGATCGACCAACATATTCAACTTTTTCTTCAGCTTCACTATCCCTATTGAACACTGCTTCAATTTCACGTACAATTTCTTGTTCTTCTCTTTCATCTAACTCCTGTTGTTTTATATCGTCTAGTGATTTGGATGTGTCTTCGTCTGATTTTTTGGCATCCTTTAAAATATCCTCATAGTTTACTCTTTGCAAGCCTTTTAGTTTAGATGTGTCAGCTTTGATTCCTTTAGCTGACTTTGAAGGACTCTTCATAGCTTTCAATCCCTTTACCGGGGATGCTAGTGGTCGTGGCCGCCTTGAGATGGGTTCACGTTTCTTAGGTTCTTTTCTTTCAGGTGCTTTTTGGGCTAAGTCTCGTTTAGGAGACGCTTGTTTATATTTCGACTCGGCTACTCGTCGGTTACTCGCTTCTTTAGTACTCTTTGCGGGTGTGCTTCCCGGGCTCAATTTTCGTGTTTTTGCCTTAATTCTTTCTTTGGCGGCCGACTGAATAGTTGAAGTGGTCATCTTTGCCTCAACCGTCTTTTTAGGTGTGGTTGGTGGTGATTTTTTGTCATCGGCGACAGTTTTCTTCTCAGTGGTGCTTGATGCAGACTTTCTGTCTACCTTTTGTGAAGTCCTGTGACTAATTTTACTTCTTGTCGTTGACGACATTGATTCCGCTTTTATTCTGCTCTCTACTTTCCTTTTCGTTTCTGTTTTCGTCTTATCCATCTCAGCCTTTTTGCTTTCAGTGATTTTAGCTACAGAGTCTCTTGTATCTTCAGTCTTATCAGCACGTTTAATTTTCTTTTCAGTAACCTTTTTCTTTACATCCTTCTTTTTTGGTAAACCGTCTAATACTGTGCTCTCATATTGGGCAATTTTATCGTCTAGTTTAGTTTCTATTCTTGCGGTAATGGCATCTTGCAAAACCGTTTCAAGTTTTTTCTCCTCACCTTCAACAAGTTCACTGAGCAATTTATTGTCTATGATATTTTTAGAGTCTGTTTCTTTGATGATGTCTTTTGGTGGTGGTTCGGGTTCGACGATTTTTTCTTCTTTCGCCTTCTCTGTGATGATGCTTCGTTCCTTGCTTGATTTGGAAACGGCATGTTTAGTTGTTTTGGTCGTTGTGACAGTGGTTGAGGTAGTCGTGGCAGTTACAGCGGGCGTGGTCGCCGACATCTGTCGTCCCGTGCACGTCGGGTGCTGCAGGAACTCCAGATGTTTCAGTTTCTCGAGTCCTTCGAATATCTTGTGTTGCGGCGTCGAGCCGGGGAACATTATCCTGGTTATCGTCTCGTCGGGGTTTGCCGGGCGCCACACGAGCAACGCACAAATAGACACTAAGTTAGGAATTGGAAAATTGAATTGTCCGGATACACTTGCACCTTCGAATAGTTTTTGTTCACTGTTATGCCACCTTTTTAAGAATTCACGAACGTGTTTTGAGTCCTTGGACGGATTCAGTACGTACATGTCGAGTGTTCCTGAAACAAAAAGACAAGTAGGTGTTAAAACAAGGTATATAATAAAATTTTAAGCAAAGTCTTTGCCACTTCGCTCAGCCCTTGATGGGGACGCACATAGGTATAGCTACAGTAATGAAAACAAGGTAATCGGCAGTAAGACATAACGCAGTTACCTACTTGATGTAATCTTATATCGGTAAGGGCGAGTAATGGTTATTAATATTGGTATGCGGCGAGCATAAAATCACTTGACGCAATGTTTAATTTCCAGCGTGTTCTATTCATACAGTTATAAAATAAAAGGGATAAGCCTTTTAGATATACAATTGAGAATGTATGATTCTCTTTCTTATTAGGAGCAACATTTTCTCCCATGTAAAGTAAAGTAAACTAGTATACTGTAGGTAAGCATCCTACTGCTGGGCAAAGACCTCACCTCAAGTATGAGGTAGTGTGAGTCATACTCCACCAGGGTTCAGTGTGGATTGGTGGAAAGGTGTTTGCGAGGTAAGCGACCAACCTGACCGCTCATGTCGGAACCGCCCATACGTTTCAGAACCTTCTATGCTAACGCAACTTCATACTATTCATTGCTGAGAAAACTGTTCTCTGCTCTTACCATGTCCAACTTTGTGGTAGAGATTGATGGGGTCGGGGCCGCGGTAGCAGTGCTGCGGCTTCAGGTTGATGTGTCGCAGGTCGGCCATCATGTCGGAGCCTTCCTGCAGCAGCGACACCAGCAGCGGGTCCGCGTCCTTGTCCCCGTCCGGGCTGGCTAGAGCGCGGCGCTCCTGGAAGGTCGGGGGGTATAATTGAATATTAGGGAAATTTGCTCTAGTAAATATGGACACAGGGTGAGAAGATACAAATGAAAATAATAAGAATAAGAATAATTTATTTATCAAAATTACAGCGTACTAACCTTAATCTACATAATTAACTCATACATAAGTTTAAACTTAACTATGGGCAGATTTACAGTCAGTTAAGAAAAACATATTCATTAACATAATAAACACTATAAAATCTGCAAGAATTAAAGTAAGTAATTTACACAGCTTAAAAGAAAAGGCGGTACTCAGATGAAGTATTCTTTACCTTCCGTGCTAGTAAAACTGTGTTACGGCAAGGTAAGATTCTCGCTCATATGATACCAACTGCAGCTGACCGGTAATAAGGATCATTATAGGAATAATGCATAAATAGTTACGGCTCAATAGAACAGATGAGTCCAATCGCGATAAGAGTAACTAACAATAGTGGTTGGCGTAAACAAACTGTAGTATACGCAAAATAAAGAGATAGTGCAAAATGCGTTTTTTTTTGAGTAATTGATTGCTACAATAAAAAGTTTAGTTTATAAATACATTTCAACTATGGTACAAGACACATTGCCCACTGCTGGAAGTCTGAAGCAACATGTTGGACATTTATCGTAGACAATTCCAATATTCTGATTTTCTGCTCCGTCGAATATCCTTATAACTTACGAGTACATAGCTAAATCTTTAATAAATCTTAAAAAATATTTGTAATTTTTTGAGCTTGATTCAAACATTCTTCTCAATCAATAAATACACGAAAATACCAATTTTGTCTCAGCATTTTTCGAGCGCCACCTGGTGGTTTTACAGGGAACTATAGTGCCCAGATGTGTGTATACACATGTGCACTCTCTGTTCCTTCACGCTCATTAATTCGGTGAGACGGCAGATCCGACATCCGATGAGAGATCAGGTGCAGGACCAACGGCTTAGCGTGCTTTTTGAGGCACGGGGGTGTTATCATCACCAATTTCCTAACTACGACCTGTTTCCGAGCATTTCATCCTAATCTATACTTAATATTATAAAGCTGAAGAGTTTGTTTGTTTGTTTGTTTTTTGTTTGTTTGAACGCGCTAATCTCCGAAACTTCTGGTTCGAATTGAATAATTATTTTTGTGTTGGATAGTCCAGTTATCGAGGAAGGTTATAGGCTATATAACATCACGCTACAACCAATAGGAGCAAAGATATAGTGGTAAATGTGTAAAAAACGGGAGAAAGAAGTCACTATTCCACGCGGACGAAGTCGCGGGCAAAAGCTAGTGTATGATAAACATAACAATTCACCTAGGCTGCCGAACAAACATAGGTAAGGCAAGAATGCTGATTTTTACAACAGTACCTTTTTATTATGTGCCATAAAAGTATCAAATATAAACAAATAATAGTGAAAAAAATTAATGTTTAAATTTTACTATCTCACTTCGAAAAATTTTACATTTTATCGAGCTAGACTTAACTTACGACTACATGCTTTTCATTGTCACCAACCACTACAAAGACACAGTAACAAGGTACACACAGTTAGCTCAGTAAAGTAAACTCGTACGCGACGCGATCGCGATAGTGTTGGCCCTTCACTGCGCCCGCGCATCGCTACGAAAGCCGATACGGTGCGCTCCACTGGCGCGAGAGGGATGGTGATGTGCTGAGTTAACAATAAGTCAGATATACGATAAACATTAAATACACTTGATGTTGTAAGAGAAAATCTACTACGAAAAGTTTGAAAGAGATGGCACTGGTAGTTTTTGAGAATATCACATTTTCGACAACCTCAGATATTACTTTGTTCTTCATGCAAACACTATGAAAAACAAAGTTATTTTTGCTGTCAACAAAATATTGTGGTATTTTGGGATAAGTGGTGGACCCCTTATTCAGATAATGGACGGAATCCTTAGTGTGCGGTTTCGACTCGCACTTAGCTGCTTTTTTGTTAAATGAGCTACCTACCTACATACAGACGTGGTGCCGTACCTACTTATCTCAGGGATCCTGAGACTAACTGAATCGGTAATGTCTTAGCTTGGTTCGAGTCCCGCCCGTGCGCATTTTTTGGTTTCTAATTTCAACTTTTTAAAATGTATTAGCTATTAAAAATATTATTAAGAGGATCGTGTGCGCGCAAGCTTCATTCTTTTTTCTTCTTTTCTTCATTCTTTTTCATACAAAAAGAGAAAACGTTTACCACCCCTTAAACTTTGTCTAATTTTGTCATTTTTTTTAACATGTAAGAGATATTTTGAAAAACGTTGCTCAAACGTTTTTATTTTTTATAAATATTGTACGTGTCAGAAAATATAAGAACCTAAACATTCACTTTTTTGACTAAAAAACCTTTTCGGAATTATGACCATTTTTAACTATTCAAGCCTTTATACAAAAAATCGAAGGCGTACAAGCGTAGTTCAGGATGTATGAAAACGAATGGGACCAAATTTGTCTTATTCCATAAAGGTTATCGGGTAGGAAAACGTTTTCCCCCGCAAGCATATTTCTACCGTTGGCGTCCGAAATGTATGAAATCTTGCGCTGCGCTACGCCTGCACACGATCCTCTTAACGGTAAGAGTATCTTAGAACGCATTATAGGAAAGATGAAATGAGCTACTATAGATACTAATGACGAAGAAGTTCTTGCATCTATGTTTTTTATATTATTTTGTCTTAATGTTTATTAAATTGAATGTCTAATTTATTTGTTAATCACGACACTGGATAAGCCCTAAAGCCTACTCATGGGCGAAGTGCACACGGTAAGCAGAACCAACGAAGTGCGTCGGGTAGAGTTACAGCACACGACCTTCGGGGCCGACGCCGCGGCGCCAAACATGACACAAGTTTTTATGTGAATGACCACAGAAATTTATGCGTTTTTTTTTTTGTAAAGTATGATTATCGATTGAGGGTAGGGTAGAGCATGATTTACTTATTTCTGAAGTTTACGCGAATATTACACATTTAATGAAACACAATTTACGGATAATTTCGCGATAATTTATTTGATTTTTCATCCCGACGTTTCGAACACTTTTCAAATAAATTATCGCGAAATTATCCGTAAATTGTGTTTCATTAAAAGAGCATGATTTGCCATGGATGCTCACATTGCGGTTCTAGCTTTTGTTATCACTCATATCTCTTGTGTGGAGATATAAATTCTCGACACACTTTCCCTGTCGAACAACCAGGCGTGAACAATAAATTTTGTGTTTTCGTGTATTTATCGATTAAGAAGAATTTGTGAATTAAGCTAAAAAAATACGTTTTTTACGGTTTATTTAAGATAGGCATAGCTAGGTTAGCTGAAAGGATTGTTGATGCAGCAAAAAAAATGATAATTTAACTTATCAGGACAAAATGACAAAAAATTTGCATGGTATGTATTATCTTATTACTATTTTATACTCCCATACAATTTAGTTTCTATCTCTATTTACTTCTCGTAATGGAGCGAGAAACTAAGTAAGGACCTTTCGTTTAGGTTCCACCAGCTATAACTAATGGAACCACTTCTACTTATAATTGGGCTCTAACTATCCTACCTACCTATCATTTTAATGTTTTATGCAGTCGCACCGAGCAGTATTATATTCAGCTTGTTATCTGAACGAGGCAAAGAACATCGGCAAGACCTGGAGCGAGATCAAACTCAAAGCTCAAGACTTAACGCGATGGCGGACTGCTGTGGACGCACTCTGAGGGACATAAGACTTTCGAAGTCGAGTAAGTCAAGTATCTAAACGTTATTCTAGGTGGGCTTCCCAGGAAACGTGGCTGCCACTTGTGTCTAGTCTATCAATAAATCACCATTTGTGGAGAGTATAGCTGTACTTATGTGTAATATTCAGTGTGTGTCACCAAAAAATTTTAAATACCGTTAGATTATAATCTCTCTCGCGATACTGTAAACTGTCGACAGGTTGTAAACCATAACATACTATTAAAATTTTGATGCCATACATTTTCGGTAAATTATAATGTTTCGAAGTAAAACCGTGAAGTTGTAGAATGGCATGCGAGGAAACGCACCTCGAGCGCTGATTGGTTAAAATTTAATGACAGAACGGCCTTCTGCTATCTGACCAATCAGGGGGCAGCCTTCTGAAAGTTGACAATTTAACGCGAGCGTCTGTGCAATAAATTGTAATTGAATGGTTTCACTTCAATAGATTTTAATCTAACAAAATATAATGCGTATAATTGTCAGCAATACTTTATGGTTCAACGCGAGATAGATTATAAACATACGGTATTTTCAATTATACGGTAACAATATATGCATTGCACTAGACGATAATCCTTGTTTATGTTTTAGAATTTGACAGTTAACTCACCTCGAGATTACAAAAGAAGTGTCCAATCTGAGGGTACACGTTAGCTGCTGCCTTCCTTCGCAGCACAGAAGACATTCCGGAGACTGAGCAGTTGTTCAGCCGCGTGAACAGCACTGCGTCCAGTCGGTCGAGATGACGGGCGAAGTCCCACCAGCACGCCTTGCGGGAGAAACCGCCGTCAACTGGAAATTGAGAAAAGAATATACGTTACTTTTATGCTCATAAACAATGATAACTAAATACGTGCCTACTATATTATGCCAAATGCTAAAGCATGGTGGCACGATTTCAATTAAAAATGTAAGGTAACATACGTTTTTTTGACGTTTGTTATAGTTTATGAAACATAGTATAGCTGAGCCTAAGTGAATATTTGTTTTGAAATATTTTAAAGGTACATGTAACGACTAAGACCTGAGCCTGACTGACCGAAAAAAGGCAAGTAAATGCACCACAGATAAGCAATACTAGTATTCTATAAAAGTTTTCGAGCCCTAGATAATAAGTATAGGTGAAAATAACAACACACATGTACCCGTCATTATAAAATAAATATTGCCCATTTATTTGATCCAATTTGAATGATTATTCAATACAGGGTGTTTTGCACCAGACAGCTTGATAAACTAGCGGCGGGGAAACCGCAATGTTTCCAGCGAATTGCGAAATTGAATGTTCAGTGAAATGCATCGAATTATTTTAACCGCAGACCCGTCTGCTTTGCATAACGAGTATCTATTATTTTTATAAATAAATCCCCATTTCCTTTGGTCACGCCATAACCTGAGAACTACTTTTGATTTTTATTTTATTATATACAGGGTGTTTCATGTAACGTGTCAAGCCGATGCGTGTTAATAGGTGAGTACCATACCTATCCATTTCACCCCCATGTATGTTAGACAAATATTTATAGTTTAGGAGTTATAATTTTTTTTCGATATTTTTCATGATGCACCTAGACGATATCTTTAAAAAATTATAACTTTTTTTTGGGTCCACTTTTCTCAGATATTTTGATCTCAATAGAATGCCCATTATTTGCAATATTATGAGTAAAATAATCGCCATCCTAACTTAGACACAAGATACAAAATTATTGATCGATACTAAATTATATTTCATCGCTTCATTTTTCAGATATAAGATTTACAACGTAGTTTCCTTATTCTACAGGTGACTTTGCACGCTTTTAAAGACACTCAGTTGACTAATACAACTACAACATTTAAAAATTTAGATAAAATAAACTGATTGTATTCCGGTTCCGGTTACCACTACCGAGCCGATGTCTGACAGATCATTCGTACGGAGCTCATTCCTTTTTCGTGCACGGTGACGAACACACGCTTCAACCGAATAATTACATTTTACTTAGTAATATTAAAATAATAGAAAAAAAATACATCGTTACTATGCCCAAACGCAGTGCGGAAGAAAAAATTGAACGTTATGAAAAGAAGTTACGTAAATTACGTGATCATCAAAGTATCAATAAGCGACGCAGAGTGCGCTTTATACCTAGTGATTCGTCCGATAGTGAAGGTAAGTCTTTTTTCTTTTTGTGATATTTTGGCACTTTCAAATTAATTTGTTGAGTGTTTTTACTCGACAAAATTATATCGGAGTTGACTGCGAGTCTTCAACGATATTAGTAACATCCAATCGGGGTTGACTGCGAGTCTTCAACGATGTGTGATGACATAAACAAAAGTGCAATTTAGTCCCACACTCTCAATAGACAAACTGTCTTAACAACGTTGGTAAATACTGAAACTTGTTTCAGGGACCAATGGTGAAACTATAGAGACCACCGCGGAGTTGCACAACGAGACGGAAGTCTCAGCAATGTCGGTTTCAAGAGCTGCATCGACTTCACCAACGTCAGAGCCAGCTCATACTCTTACCTCAGACGAGGCTTCTGCGGAGTTGGCAATCACAAATCTAGTTGCCGCTGAACCAGAACTAGACCCTGAAGTTCTGGAAGCATTGGGTGAAGCTACCAATGACAATCCCGAATTTGGCGAAAAGATTCACGAAAGTCTTTCTAAATTATGGCACCCTCTTTTAAGGAAGGGACTGCCTAAAGAGAAAAAGGAGAAATTGCTCAAAGACTATTTGATTCCTGATAATTGTAGGTTACTACAAGTACCAAAACTTAACGCTGAGATATCAGCAGCAGTTCCAGACGTAGTTAGAAACAGAGATAAGGCGTTAATGTCTCACCAACAACAGCTTGGAATTGGAATTACGGCAGTCAATAGAGCTCTCAACTTACTCTTAAGCGGTGACGAAAAGACAAGCGCCATACAACACCTTAGCAACGCCTGTCGAATTCTTTGCGATTTGCATGCCGCCAACACTAACAGCCGTATAAAATTATTGAGCCCAAGCCTTGACAAGAGTTTTCTGCATGTCATACAAGACACCGAAAGAGACGAAACCCTTTTCGGCATAAAATTGGCCGAAAAAATCAAAGCGGCGAAAGCCATTGAGAAACAAGGATTGCAAATTAAAAAGCCCCTTAATCAAAAACCTTCTACTCCACAGCCATCAAGTAATAAACCTCAAGGTTCGGGAAACTGGTCAGCTCCTCCCCGCTTCCCATCCAACCGAGGTGGTCGCGGAGGGAGGAAGACATACGCCCAGAATCGCCGCCCGTATCAGAATTCATCGCAACAGCGAGCCAAATCTCCAGCTGCGAACAAACCCCGAGCACCGACGACGCAATAAAGCAGGTACATGCTGGCAGAGTCCGCCATTTTATTCATTATTGGTTTAAAATTACTTCTAATACTGTAGTGCTTGATTGGATACAAAATGGTCTTCGTATTCCTTTCTCAAAGGAAGTTTGGCAAATAAAACCACCGCATTGCCATTTTTCTTCATTAGAGCAACTAGGAATGAATTGTGCTATCAAAAAATTACTAGATCTTGGAGCCATTCAAGAATGCGCCCCCAGTGAAGACCAGTTTGTATCCAAAATATTCCTTGCACCTAAGTCGAGCGGTGGTAAACGTTTCATCCTCAATTTAAAGCCCCTAAATAAGTTTATATCAAAGTCCCATTTTAAGATGGAAGACTACAGAACTGCGTCAAAACTGATACCTCAAAATGGTTATTTAGCAACTATTGACTTAAAAGAAGCCTACCTTATTGTCCCAATACATAACGATCACAGAAAATACTTAAGATTTCAATTCAAAACTTTGGATAACAAGACTGCCACTTATGAATTTACTGCTATGCCCTACGGACTCTCTGTAGCGCCTAGAGTATTTACAAAAATTATGAGAGAGGTAATAAGTTATTTGAGAAGTTTAGGATTTCAGTCTGTGATATACTTAGATGATATCCTCTGTATAGGCTTGACCTATAGTGATTGCATTTCTAACGTAAATGAGACTTTGAGAGTATTGCAATCTTTAGGATTTGTCATAAATTTTGAAAAAAGTTCTCTTCAACCCAAACAAATTTGTAAGTTTCTTGGATTCATATTCGATACCAAGCTCCTCACTATATCTCTTCCAGACGACAAACGCAAAAGCATTGAGCAGATTGTACAGAAATATAACCGTCTCCCGACTTGCACTATTAGAGATTTCGCTAAATTGATAGGAGTTTTGATTGCCGCTTGCCCCGCAGTCAAATACGGTTGGGTGTACACAAAATTGTTAGAACGTCAAAAATACTTAGCTTTACTAGGAAACAAAAGCTTTGATCATAAATTGAAGCTTCCTGAAATAATTCTCGATGATCTAAATTGGTGGGTAAAAAATATTATGACTACATCAAATATTATGAGAAATCCAGGTTACAAATTGGAAATCTATACGGATGCATCCAAGACAGGCTGGGGCGCAGTTTGCGATACAAAACGCGCCCACGGCGCATGGTCTGTTAAAGAACGCGAGTTTCATATAAATTATTTAGAGCTTTTAGCAGTTTTTCTAGGTCTAAAAAGTTTAGCTGTCAATGAAACTAACTGCTCAATACTTTTGCGTGTCGATAATACTACAGCAATCAGCTATGTAAACCGCATGGGCGGAATACAATTCCCCCACCTAAATAGCGTATCACGTCAAATTTGGCAATGGTGCGAAAAACGTCACATATTCATTTTTGCATCATATGTAAACACCAAAGAAAATAGGGCCGACCCCGATTCACGGGTAAAAAATACTGATACTGAATGGGCACTCTCTGAGTCTGCCTTCCGTAAGATTGTGTCTAAGTTTGGTCAGCCACAAATTGACTTATTTGCTTCTCGCACCAATGCCAAATGCTTAGATTTTGTTTCATGGAAACCAGATCCAGACTCCCTAGCTGTAGACGCTTTCACGATAAATTGGAGTAATACTTACTTTTACGCCTTTCCACCATTCGCTGTATTATTAAAATGTTTAAGAAAGATAATTGACGACGAGGCTGACGGATTGCTTGTTTTTCCATACTGGCCCTCGCAACCATGGTTTCCGCTACTTAAAAAACTTTTAGTTTCTGATATTTTATTTTTACACCCTCATAAAACGCTGTTACGTTCTCATTCCAGGGATTATCATCCTCTGCACGCGAGCCTTACCCTGGGTGTCGCGAGGCTCTCCAACAAGCCTTTGTACAACGAGGAGCTCCGCCAGAATCCCTCGACCTCATGTTAGCGTCTATTTCCGATAGTACTATGAAACAATATAACGTTTCATACAAGTTGTGGTGGCAGTTTTGTACCAGTCTGTTATTCGACCCTCTCAAACCATCAGTGTCTTCAGTATTAACTTTTCTTACACGACAATTTAATGCCGGCTGCTCTTATGGCAGTCTAAACTCACATCGCTCAGCTCTGTCCATGCTTTTAGGAAATAATATTGGTTCACACGACTGTGTGAAAAGACTACTCAAAGGCGCTTTTAAACTAAAGCCATCCCGTCCTAAATACACGCAGACTTGGGATCCCCAGTTAGTGTTAGATTTTATCGCTCAATGGACTCCAAATACCGAATTAAGTTTAGAAAAAATAACTAAAAAAGTAGTAATTTTATTGGCACTGTGCACTGGCCATAGGGTGCAGACTTTATCTCTGATAAAACTTGAAAATATCTCATTTACAAATAGCCACGCTAAAATAGTAATTTCCGACATAGTAAAGACCTCCGGCCCTGGCCGCGATATGCCTGTTCTATTACTGCCCTATTTTAAAGATAACATCGATATTTGCCCAGTTACCACCTTACGAGATTACATGTCCATAACAAGAAAATTAAGACAACATAACCAAGAAAATTTGTTTTTGACATATAAGAAACCACACAAAACCGCCACAACACAAACCATCAGCCGATGGATAAAGCAAGTACTATCGGAAAGCGGCGTGGACGTGTCGATGTTTGGCGCGCACAGCACACGGCATGCCTCCACCTCCGCCGCGAGCCGTGCGGGGCTAAATATCGACGCCATTCGCAAGGCTGCTGGCTGGATCTCCTCGTCAAATACTTTCGCTAAATATTATAACAGGCCAATTTTGGATGAAGGAAGCTTTGCGAGATCCGTCTGCCTTAGTCGTTGATTTTAAGGATACTATGGAACTAGGAAACCCTATTTATGTCTTATGTATGATTTTGCATGTATCAAATAACAATTGTTTACGTAAATACATACATAAGTTAATTTTATTGTGTTTTATTAAAAGCAAAAACTTTTGAATCTACTCTAAAATTCTACGTTGTAAATCTTATATCTGAAAAATGAAGCGATGAAATATAATATGAGATCAAACGAACTTCCAAGTGAAGTTCGATCGTTATTATATGAATCGCTTCATTTGAAGATATAATTAATCACCCACCCGCCCTTAGATACCCATCAAAGTTTTTGCTAACGTAAAGTTCATTATACTCTAAAAATAATGAGCTCCGTACGAATGATCTGTCAGACATCGGCTCGGTAGTGGTAACCGGAACCGGAATACAATCAGTTTATTTTATCTAAATTTTTAAATGTTGTAGTTGTATTAGTCAACTGAGTGTCTTTAAAAGCGTGCAAAGTCACCTGTAGAATAAGGAAACTACGTTGTAAATCTTATATCTTCAAATGAAGCGATTCATATAATAACGATCGAACTTCACTTGGAAGTTCGTTTGATCTCATAAAATATTGCATTAAGCAGAACCGAATAGAATTTTCAACATAAATTAAAAAATATAAAAAAGGTTTTCCATAGTTTCTGACTAATTTTAAAAACTGCTTGACTTCATAAACTTTCATAACAATACAAAAAACGATCTACTTAATGGGTAATTTTTAGCTCAAATCGGCCGTTGAATGTGGCATATCGGAAATATCTTGATTTTCATAATTTTTATTTTTATTGTTACCTTTGCATATTTTTATCAAATCTGATATTTAGTGTCCCTCTATGTTTAAATAGAGCTCATTTGATAACAAGTACATACATTATGTACCTACTACTATCTTTAACCACGACCATATGAGTTAATGAGGGATCCAAAATTTTACTTACATTGCAATCAAATTTCGTACTTTATTAACAACAAATAAACAAGAAACAATTGAAACTAAGACATGCATCATAAAAATCATCTAAAACCCATTTATTCACAAACTAAATCATTTCCTTGTGGCGTGGGATAGCTATACTAATCCTTTAAGGTAGGGACTAGCGAGCACTAATAATTATTGGCAGTAGCAGCATTTTATTTTGGCGCAATCACATAATCACTAACTGCTCCAGCTTTGAGGGCTGAGCCCGACCCAAAATGAAAATTCTGCTTGGGCAAAAAGCTAAAGCTGGCTAGTTCTTAGCTCAAAGGATTAGTTTAGCTTTCCCAAGCCTCAAGGAAATGATTTAGTTTGTGTATAAATGGGTTGTAGATGATTTTTATGATGCATGTCTTAGTTTCAATTGTTTCTTGTTTATTTGTTGTTAATAAAGTACGAAATTTGAGTGCAATGTAAGTAAAATTTTGGATCCCTCATTAACTCATATGGTCGTGGTTAAAGATAGTAGTAGGTACATAATGTATGTACTTGTTATCAAATGAGCTCTATTTAAACATAGAGGGACACTAAATATCAGATTTGATAAAAATATGCAAAGGTAACAATAAAAATAAAAATTATGAAAATCAAGATATTTCCGATATGCCACATTCAACGGCCGATTTAAGCTAAAAATTACCCATTAAGTAGATCGTTTTTTGTATTGTAATGAAAGTTTATGAAGTCAAGCAGTTTTTAAAATTAGTCAGAAACTATGGAAAACCTTTTTAATATTTTTAAATTTATGTTGAAAATTCTATTCGGTTCTGCTTAATGCAATATTTTTAATTCTATTCGGTTCTGCTTAATGAAAAATTTCAGAAAACATGTAAGATTATGTCACTAATTATCAAGATGATTAATTAAAATAAACTTCCTAAAATACATTATAAGAATCTATAAAATAAGAGGCAAGGATTTATACTTGTAAATAATTCAACTTTAACGAGCTCTATGTAAAGTCAGTTGGTTATTTTTTGCAAGCATTCAAAAAAATAAACACAGGTGTATTCAGACTTAACCCTAAGTGTACCATGAAAAAAATAAAAGATCAATCATCAAAATCCACAGCCATCTGTATCTATTTGAGCCCAATCTAAACAAATCGAGATAGGATCGAATCCAAACACTCCATAACCGACTACACTTGATTGAAAAATAAATTGGAGTGTGCGTGTCACAGGTGAAAGAATAACAGTCTACCCGAATCTTACAATTACCTAAAGTTATCTTATTCAGTCTCGTCCTTCACTTCATTTATATTTTAACAGTTTTTTTTGTCAAGTGGTATTTCACTGTAACTTAACCTTATTTATGTTAATGTTTCCAATTTGTTAAGAGAAAATAAATGTATATTGAATTTAATTAAATTTCTATTTAATTTTAGTCATCCAAGTAACTTTGAAGATAAGTATATTAATAGAAAGCTTGTAGCACTCTATATACTTAGTTACTTACTAGACAAAAAAAGAACAATTTTATTGTGCTTTTAAACATCGCATAGAGATGAAAACACTATAGCTAACCTGAATGATTTTACTTGAATATGAGTCCGTGATATTGTAGCACCCAGCTATTTAATTTACTTTTACTAGGACTTCTATACCCAGCGTTAAAAAATACACTTATAACAAACATCATTCTAAAAATATGTAAAAACTTAGTTGTTAGGACCGCTGTGAAGTGTACTATCGAATATTCTTCCTTAGTTAAAGGAGTGGCTGTTTTCACTGAGCCTTGTCTCGTCTATGTCCAATTCGTATTTACGCTGGCCGTATTTATCCGTGAATACTAGAAAGCTTGCTCGCTTGCCCATTTGATACGGAGCAAACCGTGCTAATCTGTGTACTTACATTTACACGAAGGTTTTACTCTGGAGCTGGACTTAAAAATAGCAGCGCTACCAGGATTAGATTGGAACGATTTAATCTTGAAGACTTAGGTGTTGAATACCTTTTTGTATTAAATTAATTAACGGACAACCCTGCTAAGGATTATAAGATGCTTTTACCAATTTATCTGTGAACATAATTGTACACCCTGCATTACTTGTAAAAATCCTTGCCAGATATCAATGTGCAAAATTGAGTACCTACCTACTTATTTAGAACAAAAAAATCTACCTAAGAATGTAAAGCACTTTATGAAACTTTAGGAACGAATCGTCATCATCTTTCTCATATTTCTCATAAAAAATTGGATTTAATTTAATTTTACTCAGATATATTTGGAACAGCTTTCAACATGTCCACCGATTGTCGAAGCATAATTACATTCACGATAGCCGATGACGTGTTCTACACATAACGTGTACACGTTGTTCACAGCAAGCTGTGTCCAACAAACTGCAGGTCAGAAACGTGTCGTGAACAGCCGTGTAAATAGAAGTACAGCAGTGAACAGATTGGTTTCTGTTCCGAGCACGTTTCGTATAGAATTTGACCAAATGCCTAGATTGTAGGGGCAAGCTCGATTACTGCTTGATAGCTTGCACTAACACTGAGTTTATTGTTAGTAGCGATGTTTTACTGAAGCTATGAAAACGAAAAAGAATAGAAACGAGTTCTTCTAACACTGTACGGAAAGTAGTTTCCATAAATTTTGCGACAGTTACACTAAACAATAAATACGATTATTGAGCTTCAATTCACGTGCTTTCGAAGAAACTAAACTGATTTTGCATCTCAGCTCTAGGCACTCATTCCACAAGAAATCAATGTTATGTAAAAAGTCTATGAAGCTCTGTTTAAAAAAGTTAATTATGTCCATGTCCATTTTGTCAAAAAGAGTCCTGGAATGGAGACCTCGGAACGACACGAGAGGAAAAGGACGACCGCCCCAACGGTGGTCTGATGATATCCGACGACACGCAGGACATGGCTGGATGACACGGGCACAAGACCGCCAGTCATGGCTGAAAATGGAGGAGGCCTACGTCCAAGACTGGACAAAATTGGGCTGATGATGATGATGATGATGATGATGATGTCCATTTTGTCAAGTGTTACTTCGCTAAAAGTTTTTTCCATAAAAAATGTATCAACAAGTACACATTGTGTTTCCAACGCTTTATCTACCTCGGGATAATCAGAATGGTTCTGGCAGCGGATTAGTGTCGTGTTGTTGTGATTGTTCTGTCCAATAAAGCCTTCCAATTAGCTTTGTCAACAACGCCGCTTAATGCCAGTTGGAATCATATTGTAAATAGAATATTCAGTTGTACCTACTGAAAATTGTTACTGTCACAAGTTTTCGTTTGTCAGTAAGGCTTATTTGCAAAGTAATGTCTATAACAAGATTTATGTTTTCTTTATTAGATGCAAAGTCCCATGACTTCGCATCAATACATCATACAAATTGTTTTCCTTGGCTTTCATACATGATTAAACACAAGTTAACTCAATAAATAGCCGAGGTAAAAAGGTGGTACTCGACCAACTGATTTGTCCTGTTAGTCTCCTTAATTGAAAGTGTGCTTAAAAAGCATCACTACGTCAATGATAACAATCTTCTGTTTCTATATTAGTCGATTGACGACACAAGTCTATATTCAATTATAGTCACTTTGTCCCTGGTTCATGATTACCACGTTATCTAATTATAAATGATCAAAAAGTGTAATTCACCGTAAAACTTATCCACCTTTTACCAAGACGGACACTTGACACTTAGTTTGTACTTAGCTGCTTAGCATCACAATAATTCGATACCCACTTAGTAGTAGCTAAGGCCATTTCGTCAAGGGGGCTTTTAGTAGAAATCCAATATCTGTCTGGCACAGTACCAAACACTCAAGCGAAGGCTAGCGACTGTGACAAGGCCTTTCAAGTTTATTTGTGAGGAAGTATTTCTACTCGTCTCCTATTCACTCGGATCCTTAACCTCTTTTTGTGGTAAAAAGCAGATTATGGAATTGACAGCCAATGTTCTTTCAGTAGATAGTGAAAAGAGCTTAGGCCTTTTATTGAATTTGCTATAGAAACAGATTCGAATGCTTCCGTAGCGATTGATCAATTTGTATGATTAGCTAAATGATACAATCTAAAATTAAATTTTAATAAGATACATTAATTATTTTCGTGATACTTATATGATATGATAAAATATGTCTTAAACCAAGGGGCCATCCATAAAGTACGTCACACGAATTTCATGACTTTTTAAGCCCCCCTCCCGTCCTTGTCACAGGTGGTCACATTTCTGAGACCCCCCTCCTCCCTAGTGTGACGTCACATGTTTTGCAATTTCACATCGAAAAATTATTAAATTAAAACCGCAGCACAGAATATAACCGCAGTTCCGAATTCAGTTTTATTTCCATTTAAATCAGTACTTTTTTATGAAATCAACATCATTAATATGAAATGAAATTGATGTGATGAATTTGATTTGAACATCATATGAAATTTGAAATGTGATGTCACGAAATTTACTACCCCTCCCACCCTTTGTCACACTATGTCACACTTTGTCGACCTCTCCCCTTTACGTGTGACGTACTTTATGGATGACCCCCAATCTCTTGTAATAGCTATCATCCCAAAATCCTATCACTATCAAATTACCGACTAATTTTATTTGCCGAAGCGTCCATTTAGTAAACTGCTCACATCGCTCATAATAAATCTCTGTCTCAAAAAAATCTTAGATAACATCAGAATGATAACCCAATTCACTCGTAGTGGGGAGAATGATATTCCATCTCTCGCCCTCAAACCACTTGTCAAATGTATTTTTTCCGAGTAACGCGGAATTCTGCGTGTTTCGGGGGTCTACTTCGTAATGATTATTTATTTTCGACCCCTATCGGAGGAAATCTTTACGCGTACCTACTCCCCTAAAAGAGGGAAGCAGGCTATGTGGAACCCCTTTAACTAATGAGCATTGACTTCCACCTGTCAAGTCTGAAACATCCGCGAGTTATGTTTTGACGACGCGTTTGGTGTATTGGTTAGCGCTCCTGACTATTACGGCCGTCGCAGGTTCGAATCCCGCAAGGGGCAAATGTTTGTGTGATGAGCACGATCATTTGTACCTAAGTCATAGATGTTATATGTATTTAAGTATTTATGGGAGACGCCCCCGTCATTATCGTTGTCTGGTACTTCGTAACACAAGGAAGACAATTCCTTATCATGATACCAGACAATTGGTGTATTGTCTGGCGCATATTTATTTATTTATTTATGGTTACCTCCGTTTTTAGAGAGTCGATGGTTTATTTCAAGGCATATTTCTCGCTCATGCTAGCGGACAAATTGGATGGCAAAAGTAAAAAATACGAACATCGCGTTACATAGTAGAGCCTTTGGCGCGGATCCAACATACCACAATACGGGCACATCCGCAAAAATTGTGCCCCAGGCGGGCAGAAACTAACTTACGAGATTGGACCAGACAATCTTTGGCTGGATGAGTCTGCGGTTATTCCGCCCGCAATTGCTTCAGGCCTAAAGGCTGTGGTTATTGCCTTAGGAAACTTTTCCGTTTGGTATGCTCTAGAATTCCAGGCAATTCGTTATGTTGTGAAAGTTGTGTAATCGTTATGTAAGCACAGTGTAAAGATCAGGTTGTATGTTAATGCAATAAGCATGAAGTACAAGATAAACTAGTTATATTATAGTACCTACTGTTCTCTTATTTCTGGAAAAAGCTTTCACTGGTATTAACGTGACGTAACCTTCGTCTGTTACAGGCATTATAATATACTAACTACTCACCAAGCATATTAAATCCGTTGATGCCAAACAGCGCGGCATCTCCCTGCCCTCCAGGGAACACATACAGCGTGGGGTGGCTGAAGCGAATGTTGCCCACCACGTCACTGGCTACCAGCAGCTGGTCCAGACTGGCCGGCACGATGTACGGGTCCAGGTATGCTGGAAAATAAAAAAGTTAGTGAGCATTGGAAAGTCAATGGATGTTACGACACTTGAACAAGAAAATAATGATAGCTGGTACACGACATACGTCATCTGTTCTCGGGCCCTTCGACACATGCCACCCAGTCAGGTTGTGGCCAAATGGCTGGCAGGCATAATAAAAATTTACTTGAGAGACTACATTTTAGAATGTATTCGAGGCTCTGGAGGTAGAAACGAATGAGATTATGAGAAGTCTAGTTTTTGTTCTTTTTCATAGCTGTTCACCGCATAGCTGCGTGTTTAACATAAAACCATTGGTAAGGTAAAAAATACCTTAATAACCAATGGTAATTAAAATAGCCATTCCGACATTTGGTTGTGGTAATTTTTCTTCACTTTGTTGTTGAGGTAAATTTTACTTTACGGTAACTACTATCAATAAAGAATAAATAAAATCAATGAAATGAATAAATAATATAATAAAATCAATGAAGAAATTATTTCTAAGTGATTACAAAATTACAATATTATTGGATTCGTTAAGTGGGTTTGTCTCTTCTTTACTTTGTGTTATTAATGTGATATTCACGTGATTACCTATGAAACAATATTCTATGGCAGCAATTTAAAGACCTAATGTTATAACAAGAGGGCACAAAAGATATTGCTTCCATAAAATCGTCGCCAAAAGCTATTCTACTGTTCCTTAGTATCAGCTTCTCAGCCTGAAGTGCCATTACCATACAAATCGACAGAGCATTTACAATTTAGATATCGCCAATGGTGTTTGAGTTAGCGGAATAGCATAAATATTCCGCAAAATTAATTGATACCCGAATCTGCGCCTAAAATCTTTGCCTTGTTGCGTAAGACAATAAAGTGATTTGGCCTAAATTCTACGAAAGATTTCATTTATGAAAGTGTTTTTCATTCGGATCTGAAACATATTTTTGTGACACCACATTGACACCATTTAATTTGACTTGAATGTATCAAATCTAGTAAGTATGCCACAAAGTAGAATGTGTATTGTATCGTTGTTTAAGTATATCACAGTGAGTGAATTAGCACAAACTTCTATGTGAGAAAGACGAGGGTATCGGTTTCTTTTGATGGATGGCTACTCGTAGAGCAAAGTTTGAGGAGAAAAGTTATTTGTTGGCTACTTCTTGCGGTGCGAGATCTTCAAGTATGATGGAAGTACATACCTACCTACTATTTTTTCTTGTCTTTTTCTTATTCGATGGTAAAGCGACTTACATTTGTTGTAGGTAATAGCCACACCAGTAATTGGCAGCTCAGATTGCCTTGTCGTTTGCACACATGAGGTCTTCTAGAAAGCAGGTGTTTTTCCTGTGTTTGTTAGACAGAATTGTGTGCTTAACTAAGGTATCACCAGATACCTAGAGGAATTTTCAGATATACATATATTTTATCTATTATATAAACACCAAACTACTCTCTTGTGACTCGAGACAAATTTAGTAGTAAGACTATCTCAGCTATTCTTATTTCCTGCATGCAATGTGAGCTGAGCCCGCTTACAATATCTCGTCATAAATTGAAGTCTCGTGCATAGAGCCTTCGGAATTTTTTGTAAAGCCTCGCAACATTATCTACAGCATTTGGGGTTAAATCCAAGTAAATTTTAGTTTCTGTTTCAAACGTGGCAAAATGCTCTTTATTGTTATGGCAGTAAATACAAGCTAGATTAACTACATAGAAAAGGAACCAACTGGAACCATAAATTTTAACTAAGTACCCCAAGCCGTTATTCCCATTCCTCGGCATCTATACTAATATTATAAAGCTGAAGAGTTTGTTTGTTTGTTTGTTTGTTTGAACGCGCTAATCTCCGAAACTACTGGTTCGATTTGAATAATTCTTTTTGTGTTGGATAGTCCAGTTATCGAGAAAGGCTATAGGCTATATAACATCACGCTACGACCAATAGGAGCAAAGATATGGTGGTAAATGTGTAAAAAACGGGAGAAAAAAGTCACTATTCCACGCGGACGAAGTCGCGGGCAAAAGCTAGTTAAAAATAAAATCTTAGGACCACAGCCCTAATATAACTTTTTTTAGCGCAAAACTTCTGAAATGACTATAACAATTTTGTGTTTGGGAGAATGATTTTGTATATCATTTTCAGTAGGTAGGTACCACCCGAACGAAGTCATGCAGATATTATTACCTACTTTAAAAATAACTGATAACAGCATAGTCATAAGTAAGATTAGTCAACAATATAATATAATCTTATAGATATTCATAAGTATTCGAGTAGTTATACCTATTATTAAATTAAGTTGCGCTGCTATTTTGAACATATTGTAAATACATGTAATACGTCCCACAATCTAAAGCAATATAATTTACCCAACACCACAATAGTTGCAAAACTCATTACACGTGCTTATTCTATTTAGGTCAATTAATTAAAAGCTGACAACAGCCTTCAATTAAATTTCAACTCTAACCCCGTGTAATAAAGTTGTTTATCGCTCGAGAACCGCATGGGGTATTGGTGCAGAAATATTGCGAGTTTGCAGGTCATTGATTAGGTCGAGGCAGGTTTCCTGATAAATCTAGGTAGAGGGAAATGGGGATGCTTTCCTTTTAGCTGGAAATGTTGTAGTTGTAGAGCAAGGGTTTTGATTTGTTTGCATTATACCTTATTCTTTAGTATTTAGTTTACGTGCCAGCTGCTGGGTATGATATGTGTCCTAATTGTAACAAACCCACCTATTTTAACCTCTATCATTCCGCTGCTGGGCAAAGATCTCCCCCAAACTCTTCCACCTATCTCTCATTATCCTTGAAACTGCTTGTAATTGTATTTTTCGGTCAACATTGGTACAATATTCCCGCAAGTATATTTAGAAAACTAATATCATAATAGGTTAGGTAAGGTAGGTAGCATAAATGAAATCATCCCTCTTTATTTTAGGTAAATGGCAATCTAGTTTAGCATGTAAATGTAAGTTAACTTAATACCTTTTTATTTAGTATCTGTACCTAATTCTCATTAGTATTCAAATCAAATCACACAAAGTAAGCGAGATTTATATCCTCAGAGCGTTTTAATGGAAAATTCATATAAAGACCAGACGGGTTTCAGTGCGCTTCATAAAAGGGTACCTACATATTATTCTCGTTCATAAATGCTTATAAATGCAGGTAATATGAACCGCATTGAAATAAGCACCCATGAATACCGAGAGGGAACGTGCTCAAATTGTTAGCATAAGATATTGTAACTGAATTTCTTCCATAATAAAACCCCTTTTGAATGTATCTTAATTTTAATCTCAATTGAATAAAGAAAAATAGTTTAAGTATTGCGAGCTTTTCAGTTGGCTGCTGCTAATAAAATCACAATGTTTGAGCACGAGCAATGAGTTTTTAAATTGCAATTCTTGTCAAACAAACTTACACAACTTGTATTTAATTAAAAATATTATAATGGCTCTTTCTTTTTTGAATTCGCAACGAAGAAAGTTTGCTAACGCCTGACTTATTTTAATGAGCAATGTTTCGTTGTTAAACAAAATGCCAATGCTTAATTTCACAGGCGTTACTATCGCCTAGCTAGAATGATATTATCCTGTTAATTAGCTATTCTTTTCAAATCTCTATAAATACTGGAGCACTTTGAAATGGTTTAGCAGGGCTCAAACTCGGCAACTAACCGATGTATGGGACTAAAGTTGTAAAAGCAATTTCGAGTTGAGTGAACAACATTAAACTTGCAACCGTGTATTGGAAACATCTTGTATTACCTGGGGCATGACTTAAAATGCTGTACCGAGGGTACGTAGCTAAGGTCAGCGCTCTTGAAGTTTGAATTCAAATGTTGCTGTGCGATTTTTTACTTACTTTCAGTTCGTTTTTTTATGTAAATAGATGTTTGAAGTGGAACTAATGCTTTGTGTTAATCTCCTTTCTCTTGGGCATTCTTCCACCATCTATTTTTATGTGTTACGAAAAAACAGACGTCGAACATCCTACAATAGCGTTGCTTTTCATGCTAACTTATATATTTATATATTTTTTAATAAACTAATCTAAGATGTTCACAAATTATTTCAAATGTGAGCTTAATAGAGGTACACATCACAAACTACAAATTAACCTCGAACCTCTTAAACAAATTCTATGTAAACAGCCACCTAAGCATTGATACACGTCTTTATCAATAACAATTCACCATAATCGCCGCTTTATTTAAGGCCTGAGGCTTAACTTTGAAAGCCCTTGAAGCTTTGAACAAACATACGTATCAAGTGAGAGAGTGATCGCGATTTTATACACTACGCGAGTAATTTATAGACTACTGTAGTAAGTAAATATAACAGGCAAAACTCTATTGCTTATCTATGATAAACGCAAATAATTATAACCGATGCTATATTATAGCGGACAAGCGGGATGCATATTAAGGTCCAGTGGTGTTCCACTGCAGGGTAAAGGCATCCAACTAAGTACAAAACAATAGACGCGCGACACACCATACTCCATTAGTGTATCTAAATCTATACAGCTCTGTGGTTTATTACTGTTTATAAAACGAGACCAAAAACACAATTGCTAGTAAACTAAACTTTCTAGTTCCACGCTTTTGCTTTTAACATGGACGCTAGAGCCTCCACGGCAGGGATGCACAGACCGCGGCCCGCGGGCCGCTTGCGGCCCGCCGGTCGAATACTGGTGGCCCGCCGACAGCAAAAATAATACTCTCGTACATTCGAAAAATATTGAATTCTATTCCAGAATAAAACCAAAAAAAATATGTTCGAAAAGTAATTTGAATCTCGCGCGCGCGCTCTTAAGTGCACGAATTCCCGATTGCTCGCGTAGGTAGATACACGAAGCTTCCAGAGTCGGTTTCGAGATTTCTCCAGACAGTTTTCGACTCTATACGCGCGGTATAAAAGCCACGCTAACCGCAGCGACCGATAGTTCGGTTTTAATTTGAGTGAAGTGTCAATAGTTCTAGTGTAGATTTTAACTCGACTAGCTTACTCACTAGCTAACTCAGAGCTTACCTGGCAAAGCCATGTAGACCTCGTATGCCAGAGGATAAGTAGATTTGTGTACGCTCTTTATCGTCTGTCAAAATTGGCTAACCGTAAGACATCCATAATGGCATACCATGGATATGTTGGTTCTATCCTGAGGTATGGGCTGATTCTGTGGGGTAACTCGACGCACATGGATCGTGTCTTCATTCTCCAGAAAAGGTGTATACGATCAATCTGTGATGTCGAACAGATGGAATCTTGTAGGCCTCTATTTAAAGAGTTAAATATTCTTGCCCTTCCGTCCCTATATATTTTTGAAATTTTATTATTCACTAAGAAAAACGCTAACTTATTTACAAAGAAAATTGAAGATTTTAATAGTGGTCGCACAAGGAGATACCCGTGGAAACTATCTGTACCATTAGCAGCCACAACTTGCTTCGCAAGAAATAGTTTTAATATGTGCGTTCGACTATTTAATTTGCTTCCGAGCCAAATTCAGAACTTGCAATTTAATGTTTACAAGCGAATTCTTTTCAGAACCCTTATTGACAATTGCTTTTATAATATAGATGAATTCGAGAAATTCTGCCGTGACGGCCGCTTCAAGCGAATTGTTATTGATTCCTGACATGTTAATTTTATCTATCAATAATATCACTTTTGACATAGCACTTATGAATTTATGACCATACATTTTTATTTTATTATTTCATATTATACTGACTTGTAAAAACCTAATTTAACTTAGACGTATTGATGTATTCAAATTTGTTGAAAATTTAATTACCTATCTACTGAGATTTTGTAATCTGACTCTATTGACAATCTGTAAATCTTGAAATGTATTTTAGTGATTTTACTTGTTAATATTAATAACTGCACGATGACGAAATATTTGCATATCGATAGTTCGATGAAACATGCATGTTCATACCTAAATTTGTAAAACTTAATATGTACCATGTTTTTTCGCAAATAAATACTATTCTATTCTAGCCGGTGTCATATATTTTGATCCACATTCAACGTAGATTTCCCGCCAAGTGCCGTGTATAATTGTGTTGTGAAATCGTAAGTAAAACTCTGTTATTAATAAGTGTTTCCCTACCTATTTAAATCAATCTACCTAAATAAAAAAGGATGGGTAATTTAAGTAGGTACTGTAATTGTTTTTAGGTGCTGTGTTAATCCTAGCCAGGATTAGAACGCAACATGGACAAGCCAGGACCTAGTAAAAAACGTAAGGTTAAAGATGAAAATCGGCAGTTTCAAGAAATTTGGACTGAGAAATACTTTTTTGTATGGTCGCATAATAAAGTCGTTTGTTTAATTTGCAAGAATTCTGTTGCGATTGCAAAGGAATATAATGTAAAAAGGCACTATGAAACGCAGCATCCTACTTTTACCAAGTTTACAGGCGAATTAAGAAAGCAAAAAATGTTGTCTTTAAAACGGGAGCTTATTGGTCAGCAAGCTATGTTTACAAAACCCATCCAAGATCCAGAAACAGCTACAGAAGTTAGTTATGAAATTTCTCGAATGATAGCAAAGCGCAGTCGCCCCTTCAATGATGGGGATTTTGTAAAAGAATGCATAGAAATTGCCGCTAAGAAAATGTGTCCAGAAGCAGCAAAAAAGTTTGAGAAAATTCAACTGAATCGTATGACTATCCAAAGACGTATTATGTCTTTGTCAGGTAATATTGCGGAACAATTAAATGAAAAAACTAAGATCATTGAATTTTTTTCATTAGCACTCGACGAATCCACTGATATTACTTCCACAGCTCAACTTCTCATATTCATACGAGGTGTTACTCAAGATTTTGAAGTCTTAGAAGAGTTGTTAGGAATGTGTTCATTGAAAGGTCAAACCAGAGGAGTTGATATACTCAATGTACTTTTGGATGAGTGTTCAAAAACTGATTTGGACTTATCAAAATTATCGGGAGTTGCCACTGACGGTGCTCCTTCGATGATTGGTGTCAATTCTGGGCTAGTTACTTTGCTGAAAAAGCATATGCAAGAAAAAAACATAAACGCTGAAGATCTCATGCAGTTTCACTGCATTATACACCAAGAAGCCCTCTGTTCTAAAAAAATTGAATTTCAAAATGTCATGAAAGTGGTAGTTTCGACTGTAAATTTCATAAAATCACGAGGACTCAATCACAGGCAATTCAAACAATTCCTTGATGACATCGAAAGCGAATATGGAGATTTACTGTATTATACAGAAGTAAGGTGGCTAAGTCGTGGATTGACCCTGGAACGATTTCTAAATTTAATAGAAGAAATTGGAATATTTCTGGCGGAAAAGCAAAAGGATGTCCCGGAACTTAAAAATCCTGATTGGTTGTGTGATTTGGCTTTTTTAGTTGACATTACAAATCATTTGAATGTCTTGAACACACGGCTTCAAGGCAAAAATCAACTGATATCCCAGCTCTACGCTCACGTATCATCCTTTCAATGCAAGCTGACACTTTTCAGATCGCAATTGAATTCTGGAAATTACAATCATTTTCCGAATTATAAGAAAATGGCTGAAAAATTCAACAAAACTGCGATTAATTTCAGTTATGTAGAAAAGCTAGATATTTTGATTCAATCTTTTCAAGAAAGATTTTCGGAGTTTAAAAAAGTGAAACCTCTGTTGGACATATTCAGCAATCCTTTCACGATTTCAGTTGAAAATGCGCCAGAGTCAATGCAGTTAGAAATTATCGACATTCAAAACGACCAAGATTTACACAACAAATTCAACGAAGGAGACTTGCTGAACTTTTACCGCTGCATTGATAAAAATACGTACAAAGAGTTGCGCATAAACGCTCTGAAATGTGCCAGCTTATTTGGTTCTACCTATATATGTGAACAAACCTTTTCAATACTAAATAATAATAAAACAAAAAATCGAAACCGCCTTGCAAATGAAAGTTTGGAAGCAGTTTTACGTGTTGCTACAAGTAAATTTGAGCCAAATATAAAAAAGATTGTAAGCACTATGCAGTGCCACGCTTCAAATTAATAAATTCTTTTTCAATTTTAATACATAATTATCAATTCTTTATTGTCTTTAATTACCTATACTTCTGGCGGCCCGCCATCAGTTCATAATTTGCCCGAGTGGCCCCTAGTCTTAATAAGTCTGTGCATCCCTGCTCCACGGCTTCGGAACAAACGCATAACTTTATTCTCACAATTCAGAAGTTCGCAGTCAAATTAGCCTCTCCATGGAAATTTATTCTCGTAGTTGGAAACGAGTGTGGCTTGTACAACAACAACTAATCATGTAGAAACAATTCGTCGGCGACAAATCGAAATATATTCCGCCATATGCATTTTTATTTCATGCCACATCAAATGCAGATATTTTTTTCTCGCTTTCGAATAGATACAGATGTTTTTCATTTTATCATTGTGGTAAAAAAAACTAGTTTTTAAATGACTGTATTTGTGAATCCATTGTTATTTTATTGTTTTAATTGGTTTTAGATAATAAAGTGGGTTGTTAACGTAACTACTTAAATTATCTTTTTCGTTCTTATTTATTTCAAAATACTTCAAATTAATCGTGAAATGAAAGTACTCGTATATTTGTTTTCCTAAATTAAAAGCAATAATCTTAATTATAACCTAAACTCGACGATATTGCAATTGTGTTTGTAACACTTTCAATTCCATCAATTCGATTTACTTAACCCATAGCAGTAAACCCTGGAATTCAATCTACAATTTGTAGCCAACAAGCGCTACGAATACGTCGTAGCCAATTCGTAGCCGTAGCAATATGATTACAAGTCACTGCACAAATTCCTACCACAGTCAGTAGCATGACATTCACAAGAGCAAGCTACGGCGTAGCACAAGTGGGTCGTTAGCTGTGCTACGAAACTTTCTTGGCTCAATTAGGCTTTGGCACCCTACTCTAGAGGTTATCCACATTTTTGATTCTCGCCATCCCTTTCGCTTGCAGTGGGGATCTGGCTTGAGCGACAAGGATGGATGTTAGAGAATGAATATACTATACTACACAGTAGGGTCTACGAGGTCTGTTGCTACGCTCGTAGTGCGGTTGATTTGAATTTGAAAAGATGTTCGCTTGTTAGTTTTAAGTGTTTGCTGTTTGGAGAGACGCAAAAGTTTGATTGTTCGAAGTTTTCTTTAAGGAATAAAATCTGCTTTCTAGAAATTACCATAGCAAAAGTTACTGTTAACAATGTACATATTTTGCGTCATATACTTTTTTTTATTGTGCATAAATATTTTGTAAGCCGGAATTTGATTAGTCAACAAGTGTCTTCCCATAATTTTCAGGCTCTAAAATACATTGTCAGGTGTTCCAAATTCCATTATTGATATTGATTTCTCGATTGTGCCGTCTTCCCGACCTAGATACGAGTTCTGAATTAGATATGCCGGCGATTAGATCGTGCGTGGACAACTCAATAACGCTGGTTGCCGTGAATTTATTATTTTACACGAAGTTTCACTGCGAAGGAGACTAAAGTTTTAATACTTATTTACTTATAGCTGAAAACGATACGTATATTTTAAACACTGGTAAGTTATACTAATCATTTTGCTATTATGAAATATTGGTTGAATTAGTTTAGTATGGTAAAGGCAAGTTTGTTGAAAGAGCTAAGAAAATTTGCTTTTTTTTTATTGATTATGGATACTAACCTATGTTTGCAACACCAACTGTTTTGAATGAAAAATAAAAGGAAAAATAGCTCCGATCAACCTTCTTATAAGTTCTTCGGGGCCAATCTTTCAAGCGACATTTTAGTTAAATTGATATCTCAACATAAAATCTCAGTATAATGTCAGTAAATATAATGAATTAACAATTCGATTGAAAAAGACCTTAAAGGAGGTTTACAATATTCAACAAACAAAGTAAACGGACTTAAGATACCTATTGCAGCTTGAAGACACTCATCGATGGAACACCTGGAGCCCTATTTTTGAGTCACTCGCGTTAATATTGCGTTTGAATGTTTGATTTTCGAATAATTTTATAAGTACTCATGTAAAATTTTCACGTGATTTTCGTTGATTTGTAATTGAGTTTCGAACAAAAATCACTCGACGAGTGTAATTCAAAATCCGAGCTCCTGTTACCACTAAAAAGGGTCCAACACACTTACCGATGAAGTCCTTGATGGCTTGCGAGCCGGAGTCGAGTATGTCAGTCGGGTTGACCCGTATCTTGCAGTGCTTAACGAACGGCATGTCCGGCAGCTTGGCCCACTCGCCGCCGCCACTGGTGGAGCAGTGGACGTCGATCGAGATGGAGTTCTCGTATGCGCGGATGACGCGCTGCACTTCGTTCTCTTGGTATGCGTCTGTGAAGTCTGCTAGGGAGAAGGTCCCGTCCTGGAACAAGAGGAAAGGGTATAAGTGAGAGCTGGTTGAGGCTTTTTGTCGTTCTTTTTTTAAATAATATTTACAGCTCTTAGTACAATTGAAGCTAATCTTATATACATAACGGACAGCCAATAGAGAATCAACGTTTTATAAGCAGAGCAAGTAAATCAAATAATTCTTAAAGGTAGGGGCATAAAAATGATTGAAATTCCTTAAATATCAGGTTTCTGAAGCAATTACCTATGTATCGAGAAAACCTGTAGGTTAGGTAAGACACTGGTAGAGAAAATGGGTAAACTACATGCGATGTATAATTAAGTTAAATACTTAAAAGAATTTTTTGGAATAAATTTAATTAAACCTAAAACAAAAATACAAAATGAATCTTAAAGAAGAGTATCACAGTTCGAAAATAGGTTTAATTGAAAAAAATCTCCTGAGATGAATACAAAATGCGTATAAAAACTACGAAACAAAACAAGTTACAAGCGTTTACAATAGCAGTAGCGAATAATATAAAATAAGATAAGAACAACAAGTCCTTAATATGCTTAACATTCATTACCGCCATCAAAATGCGACGAAACGTATTAAAATTCGCGCTTACTTAGCCTACGTAAGTATGGTAAACCGGCAAAAGTTAGTAGGTCAGCCTTTTTATTGCTTCCTAAAAGGACTTCCGGGTGTGGAAATACCACGAATTACGTAGACGACATTTTTTATCGCAAATACTTTCGAAGCGAGGGCTCGAGTTAAATTCCAGAAACTTGATGTAAGTGGTGAAGTATAAAAGGAAATGTCAGTGTTATTTTTCCTATTTGATAGAGTTTTTGTCGTATTTGAAGGGTTCTTGGATCTTGTCACCATTCCAAGATAGCTTTATCACAAAATGACGTTACCATTTCGATGGGACAGGGAAAGGTTTCTTGGAATGTCTGTTCAAAGTAGGTACAGAGAAGTTAGATTTTTCCTTATTAGACTTATTCGTTGGTTAGTGTTTAGTTGTCGATGATGAAACGTCCCTTAATGTAATAGTTTAGAAAACGACTATTTTAGTATTTTAGTTAGAGTTGTTAGTAGTAATTCAAATTATCCTGATACCAATAGAACATTTTGCTGGCAATAATGTACGATGTTTCTTTGTATAGAATTTCACTATTCTAAGAGTATATTGAATTAAATCTCTGAACATAATCAATATTTATTAATTATCTTCGGACAAAAGCCTCTCATCAGCTGAAAAATACTATTTTAATGAACCTTTCACGTTGCACGAACAAATATTGCCCGCACGATAATATCAATACGAAATTATGAATTCAATTTTAATTTATCATCCGAGCTTCGAGCTTTCAGCACGCTTGATTTATGAAACTGCTTTTAGTGCTTGTTCTGAACTAATGGAGCTACGAGTTTTAAAAGTTTCACTGCTTGCTGGTATTTTTAGTCGAATTTGATTTGGGCAAGATTAAGTGATACGGAATTGTTAGTTTTATTGCATTTATCGTAGTAATAGATACTTAATAGATACTTACTGCCTCGGTGGCGCAGCGGTGAGAGGGTCGCATTATAAAGCGACGGCTGTGCCGGAGGTCCCAGGTTCAATTCCCGGGTCGGGCCAAAAATATGTACCGGAGTTTTTCTGTTCAGAAATTCTCAGGGTAGCCCGGAGTTTGGAAGTTGGCGGTGTTTCACCCCCGTGCCTCGGAAAGCACGTTAAGCCGTTGGTCCTGCGCCTGATCTCTCTCCGGTCGTGTCAGATTGCTGTCCCATCGGGCTATGAGAGTGAAAGGAATAGAGAGTGCACCTGTGTTTGCGCACACACTTGTGCACTATAATATGTCCCGCGCAGTCGGTTGGTCCTTGTGACTGGCCACCGTAGTCGAAATCGGCTAGGGGGACTATTATTAGATACTTAACATGTTGAAGCAAACCTTAACCTTCATCCTTTTCCAAAACCAAAGACATAATTTTTATTGTGACACAAAAGTTTACTAAAACTAAGTACCTAGATCATTAACAGAAGTAACTTATTTGTTGATTGCAAAATCGAGTTCTTAGCGATGCATCGCAAAGCAGAAAAATCCTTAAGTCTGTTTCTTCCTGGGATTAATCAACAAATGTCCGCTGGTTTTCCTAGAAAAAGATACTTTCCAGAAAACTAAGAAATGAAACGGCGGTCGCAGTTACAAATAGCACTTAGGAAAATTAACTGTCACTTAACGTAGATCACTTTCACAGTTCATTTTTTTCTTTAATTACAAATAAACTTCACTTCAATATATTCTTATTTATTATATTATATTGAAGTGAAATTATACTTATACATGTTGCGTTGTTTTTTCACACTTCTAGGTGAACATTCAGATGATATCATTTCTAGTATTTTCTTCATCCTGCCTAACAATTTTTCCTTCAATTGCCCAGATGGCTGGAGTATGTATCAAAACCGAGATTCATGCGCGCGTCGTAAAGATGAACGATCGCTAGCAGACGCCCTGGCTCAATTCTTAGGCTTATATTGTATCTGTAGGTTTACCCTATGTAAGTGAAAATTTCAGAATGTTTCTAAGATCAAAAGAAGCTGCTGTTGAAATTCATGCTAGAGTTTTCGCTGGTAAAGATAGTCTTTTGTCTTTACCATGTAACCACCGAACTGCAACCGGTATTCCATGCTACGATAACATATAATAATTATGGTTTTAATGCGAGAACTTGTGTAATATACAAAGGTAAGTACAATGGTATTCTTTCATATTAAATGATTCTAAAGAATCCTAATAATGCGGACCCAACATGTTTTCTTCATAAAATATAATTATTAACTCGTCAAGTATGTGTACACGAGACACAATAAAAATTCCATTGTTATGCGACTCTCGGCATTCGTTTGATACCTGACTGATTAATTCGACATAGGTAATGGTAACATCATTATATTTTGATAAAAAAATTAAGATACTACAGGAGATTCATTATATTTGTCCCACTTTTTCATAAAACATATGCGCCCTACATCTCAAGAACACTTGAAAAATGTCAGCCGTAATCTTATTACCGGCGTCTGCGCCTAGAATATTTCTATTTTCGCTCGAGCCTAAGTGTTTTTTTGCTCGTACTCATTTACTTTCCGTTAAGATTTCACTCGGCTTTTTACGGGAGAATTTAACGTTTGTTAGAACCTTCAGTCTCAGTTATTATCGTAGTGAAAGTTTATATGTCGACTTGAATGTTACGGCGATAATTATGCGCGACTTGGAAACTAAAAGATAAACTTATTCGGATTGTATACTTGGTTGCTTTAAAGTTTCGTCTGCAGCTGTCAGGTAACTATGCTAACTTTGCCATAAAGCAAAAGTTTTTATAGTCTTCTAGGGGATTGTGATGATTTTTTGTTTTGTAAATGTAATCTCATAATACAATTGTAAATATTACATAAAAGGTTCAGCTTATAGTTATTATGATTATTTCAATATTTCAATAAACAAAACTAGTTTTATCAATTTTTTAATGAAATAGACTGCATTTCCTTTTTTTCCTCTGTGCCATCTTATTTTATAATTAACAAATATCAAAAACCCTATCATAAAATATTACTGACGAAAGTTTAAAACAGATATTTATATCGGTATTATAGAAAGATAATTAGTTCCTTCGAGTAGGTTCAAAACCTGTCAATAACCTAAACAGCCCTCGGTGAAAATGATAGTAGGCTGTAGTTTGTTAAGTTAGTATTAAAAGGTATTAAAGCGAAGCACTAACGAGTGGATGAGTCGGTGTCGTGTGGCGGAAATTAAAACTTTGGTGAGACGGGACAGCGGATTAAAAACGCAATGACATTTATTAGACTTCGGATTAAAGGGGCCAAAACAGTTGGTGAAAATTTTGTATAGTTACACGTGTTTAATCGATGGTAATTACAGACTGAGTACAAAAGAATACTTTATTATTAATAACTCAATTGTTGCTCATGCTATTGTTGCCGTAATCATGTTTACTTAAAAAAAAGGGAAATCAAGATTTTCCAACACAATATTATCTATAGGTAAACCGCGAAACTGAGACATCTCTGACGTCACTTTTGTTGTATTTTTCTCCCGAATAATGTACTCTATATTTTTATCATGAATTAAATGTTCTTCTTCAAGGTAAAAGAAAGATCGTTTAATTTACAGCAATGATAGGGAGTACATTTATTGGGAGGGAAATGAAAATAAAAGCGACAAAAGTGACGTCAGAAACGTCTCAGTTTTGCGGTCGACCTATAGTAATGAAAAGTTTTAAACGGAAATAAGAATTCTTAAATAAGAATACAATATAAAACTGTAACAACAAATAAGAATACAAAATAGCACTGTAAGTGTCCAAAACAACATTGCAAACCACGGAAAAGGAAAATTATGTGTTTATTAAATAAATGTGTTTATTATAATGCCCCCACCACTTAAACTAAAGGAATGTATCACAAAGGTACTGAATTACATTTAGCGTTGACCAAAACCTACATTGCGCATACACATAATATAAAAGGTGATTGTATAAAACGGTCTATTCTCCCCGCTATTAGTACATTCCATTATTTCCATTGCATGCCGAAAACAGCCGATGCGGGGACATTTCCCCGTGACCTACATACCCCGGAAATTACCCACTAACTTACTAAATTGGCTAGCACATAACACGGCGACGTAGCTGGATAGCTTTATAATGCTTTGGTAAACATTTTTGTTTACCTAACTCTCAAAAAGGGTAAAATCAACAGGTTCTACCCAAAAACTGGGGGATTCGAGTTCAAATGCCTCAAGGTATTCTCTAAGCCTAATTTAGCAGAAAAAGTATTTTTGTCCAAAAAATTGGGCTGATTGTTTGCACACTCGTTCATGACAATCACCCAATGACCAGAAAGAAAGAAAAAACTTTTATTGATTAAGGACATCACAAACACACACATACACAAACAAACAAACGCACACACATGTTTACAAAAAAAAAGAAGAAAAAAAGTATCACTACGATTACTATTACGATCATAAATAAATAAATATATAAATATGCGCCAAACAACCCACCAATTGTCTGGGTTCGTGGTAAGGAATTTTCTTCCTTGTGTTACGAAGTACCAGACAACGATTATGACGGGGGCGTCTCCCATAAATACTTAAATACATATAACATCCATGACTCAGGTACAAATGTTCATGCTCATCACACAAACATTTGCCCCTTGCGGGATTCGAACCCGCGACGGCCGGCGTAATAGTCAGGAGCGCTAACCAATACACCAAACGCGTCGTCAACTTATTACTGCAAGTTTATGACCTCGAGCTCTGAAACTTTGTCATAAATGAAAAAAAACGAGATAATTTGGATATTTTTACAGACACTTTCGCTTGCAAAGGTGCCAAAATATCGAAAGCTTACGTACATGGTAACCATCCCATATCTAACCATTCATGAGTTTATCTACATCATTTATGTAATGTATCGAAAAAGTAGGGTTTCTACAGTAGGGGAACACAGTTCCAACGACAGCTGACCTATTTCACAGCAATTCATATCCTAGTTGTATCTACGTAACATACCAGCTGGCAACATATCTTAAATAACAGTTTACGTTTCTCAGCAACCGTGGAAAATTAAATTAACACCCCCTAAAAGTAGGTTTCATTAATGTTCAGCTCGTCAGTACAAAATGTAATTACACATTTTAAATTAAATGCCGAATGAGCATCGAATCTCATTACATAGCGAGAGACGTACAGGCAAAATTAAACATTAATTTCTACCTCGTGTCAAAATATCCGCCATTTTGGTATTCCCTGTGAATATTTAAGCAAGCCCGTGAAGAGGCGAGGGAATAAAATTAATACAGCCAATAGAAACCCAAGGGGTAAATATTTGCATCCCTTTTAACCCGGTCAAATATAATAGCTGTCAGTCAAATTGGGTAACAAGCCAAATAGTCGTATTTTTGTGGGTGGGAATGACGTATTGTTCTGTTAGTTAAACGAGTTGTACAAATAGTTCCTACTTTTTATTATTTCATCCACCTACTAAGAGTGTTGTCACATTATGCATTATATTTATATATTTTCTCACAATATAATTTAAAGAAGAAAATAAAGTTCTCTCAAAACAAATACAGTTTCATTTGTAGAATGAATATACGTAATTTTAAATGACACGTTACTAATATCGAATTGAAACTATAAATGTATCGATTTCAATGTAAAATTCAAACTACTTATCCTGAAATCACTTTTTTAAAGGAAACAGAAATAGTACTTAATGAATATTTAAAACCAAAACTAAGGTCAATCCGTAAGTTAGTGCCCTCTATTACTAATTCAAGGATTTGTGGCTCGACAAAGAAAAGGCCCAGGGATGTTGCGAAGTGACACTGATGGATCGTACTACCCATTTGCCTGTCAAAAGAAAACCACGAAACATGGTCTGATTGATAATCGTGAACAATGAGCTGGTGACTAAGAAATGGAGTAAAGAACTGGCGAAATAATTTCCTTCGCCATTAAAATACCAATAATTTACGACGCAATAAAGTACCTAGCGCAAAAAAACGAGCTTTTTAAAGAATGGCGGTGTTTCAGTACGATATCGATTATTTATAACACCAAAATTTTAAATGAAAGATAATTAAAAGTAAAGTTTTTGTTTCAGGACTACTCTACTTCTTACAATTGAAGGAATAAAAAGGAATACTAATAAAATACAATGGATAGATTGTTTTTTGTCATCGCTAAAAAAATAAGCATTCAATTAGATGGTGATGAATTAGATTAGATGGCGAGAGTAGGTATAGTATTTATTTGCCAATCCAAGATTATATAAATGTGCTTATAATTTTGTATAGCATACCCCAATCCATGAATAAATAAATGTTTTTTTATAGCATACCAAGTTAATGATAAAGGTAGACGTTACTTCAGGTTTCTACCGTGAGTTTCATTATGTGCTCACATTGTGAGCAGAATGTAAGGGATGTAATGAAAATTAATGAACAAACTTCCAGGTCATGCCGCGTTACTGCTCGAAGAAAATTTATCTAGATAAAATGGACACGAGTCGTTTATTACGGCAAATACGGGAAAATATCTTTTTGGGGCAAGAATTTTGAGAGTTGGGTCTGAGAGCTGTGAAAAATCACCTCGTAATTATTTCCGAATGATGTTAAAAGTTTGAAGTGGATAAAGCTGTGTAGGCCTTGAAAAAGTTTATGTGAATGTGAAAAGTATCTGAATATCAAAACCGATTAGTATTTATTTTATAGGTGTTATTAAGTAAATACATTATCAATATGATCAATGATGTTATGGTTACTCAGATTTCGTGAACTTCGTATAATGCGGCTGACCAAACAAAGGCAGTTGATTCTTGATTGCTCAAGTTGTGAGTGGACAAACAGACATATTTGTACCATGAAAAGCTTTTCAGGGCTGTTTTCGGGCTAATTAAAAGACCGTTTTTCTAATTGCTGGTATGAAGCAGCCATAAGACTGTTCTCAGAATGATCGCGGACAACCGCTTTCATCGGGAAAAGCTGCAGTAGTGTTGGGGGTACCCGCAACATCAATTCAGTTACTACGGGTGCGCGAGATAGGGAGTTGGTGCACTATAATCATTGTATCCAGTGAGTTTTTATTACACGTATAGAGAAGAAAAATGTGATGCAAATACGCGATACGATTTAATTTCGAATATAAAACCATTTGTCCGAGTTGATGACAGGTGGCATCAAAGCATGGCGCACGATATTTGTTCGCGGTGTTAGTTCCATGCGCTAGTAATAGTAGTTCAATGACTGCACCATACCTGCATGACCCAGGAGCCGTTCCCTGCGAAGGTGTACCCCGCGTGCACGAGGTGCCGGTGCCGCGTGAACGAGCTGAGCAGGTTGCGCATGCACTGCATCAGCGTGTTCATCTGCGGGTGGATCAGGATCTCGGTCACCAGGTTCTCTGATGCGAACTGGATGAGGCGCTCGCCTGTTGACAAAGACGTAATGTTAATGACTGATGTTTAGAAAGTTGGAGGGGAGTGATGATCACGATCCAGACTTATGATTTATCCAAATTAAAACAAAAAATAAACGGTAGTATATTTTTGTATTTCATGATTTTTAGTTGTTACTTTTATCTCAAAATTACTGAACCGATTTTGATGAATCTTACACTATATACTGTAAGTTGAAATATACTTGATTGAACTAAAAAATAAATATCTTGCTTTGGTTTCTTGTTTTCGAAAAATTCGTGGACAAACATACATTATACACAAACATTACATTGACACAAACGTTACATAGACACATACGAAACTTGGAAGCCTTAATAAATCGACATACTCAAGAAAATTTAATCCAATTCTAACGATATCACAAAAATACAGGTCGAATTGAATTCTTACTTTTATATGCGATCATTTAAATCGTGTCTCTTTTCTGTCATTAATTCAATACTAAAGCTCACAGTACTTAGGTATCATTTCCATTTTGATACAGCAAAGAGCACAAAATCCCTATTGTATTCGCGTGTACACTCCGACCCAAATGCTATTGTTCTCGTAACAAGCGACCTTGCAGACAATGCTAATGACACCCGGTATACTCGGTGGGGCTATTACCAAACCTTATCGCTTTAGAATCGCTATCGTAAGGGACGTTACGTCAGTATCTTGAAAACTAACTAGAATTTTATCTGCTTTTGAATCAATCGATTTCCAGTGCTGATTTCAGTACAATTCCACAAATTTTATACTTTGCAATATCCAATTGCATAAAGATTGCAATTTCATTGTAATAATTATGGAGTTATGTAATACTCTTGCGGTGTCATTTTGGGATGGCATGTGAGTAGCGCCTTCTTACGCTTTGTCAAAGTTTTATTTAATGAGTAGTATCTGTACTTGAGTTAGTCAATGTACAAGGGCCTATCAAAAGGGCCTAACTAAGACTAAGTATCGAATGAAGCTAAACTTGAACACCTACAATTGGTATAAAATGTAAAAGTAAAAAAAAGTAAAGTTAGCCTGTAAGCATCCCACTGCTGGGCAAAGGCAAAATGTACTTTTCATAAAAAAAGCGGCAAGATTTCTGAATAAAACACCAACAACCGTTAAACAGTCTTTTTTTTAAAAAGGCCTTGACCTAAAAAAACAGCATATAGTGCGATCTAACAACGATCAGCGACATCTATTGATATTTCATAGAACTTAACTAATGGTAGTTTTATTATTTACTCTGAATGAAGTTAACTGTTAACAAAGAATAAAAATTAGGTTCATGTACTATAATCAACACCCCTCCGCCTATCCGCACTGAGCCCGCGTGGTGGAGTATGGCTCATACTACCTCATATTTGAGGTAAGGCCTTTGCCCAGCAGTGGAATGCTTACAGGCTAACTTAACTTAACTATAATGAATATTTGCAACTTTAGAGTCATGTGTATTTAACAACAAGACAATTTCAAAAACCTGTCCATCATTATTTTTGCGGTAACATGTTTAAGTTTACTGAATTGGATCTTAATGGTTCGGTTGACCTCGTCTTTGCTTATTTTCTAGGCTTTATATCGAGTTCTTACTATGTGGTTCTAAATTGCTTTGCCAAACGAAACAAAGGGCAGTAAAATTTGAACTTTCCGCCGCCTGCGTAGAACATGAAATCTATTATCCGCAATGCGGCATTTCCCAGGCTGATAGTGCGACAATATTACGAATATGTCTTCGGCAGGAAATATTTTTAAAAAGGATGAATTGAGTAGGTAAAGTCCGTGTTTCTTTGCTTGTCAAATATTGGAAACAGTATTTTTATAACATTTAAAATAATATCAGTTAAAAAAAACTATTAGATTTTAAAACATCTCAGTGCTCAAATATGAATTACCTCATTTTAAGTTGTGAGTTTTGCATTTATATTTTTTTTAAATAAGAATTTCGTTGAAAAATTTCAAGATTGTTTACAATATTCGACAAGCAAAGAAAAACGAACTTTATAATAACTACAGCGAGTAGGTATCTGTATTGTTTTAATAATACTAAGTTAAGACCGAAAACATCACCAATACACCACCATCACAATGTCAACCGTTGACAACATAAAGATTTAAAAATTCCTTCTCAACGGCAGTAAAACTATAAATGTAGGTTATAATAATTAATTACTAATTTACCTCGGATATAATTTAATTACCAAAAACCTATAAAACTTTCAACAATTTAACGAAACTCACCATATTTTTTTCTTGTTTTACGACGAAACGAAAGTAACAAAATTTGCACCCCTCCCTTATAACCATGAGTACAACTGTTCTTACAGTAGAAAACTATTCGTATTCACATTACGCAATAACTTCTCACTATAATAAGTTTACGAAACCTTAAAATTAACATAAACACTGCTAATGCACACTAATATCAAGCCGATTTTACAACTACTTACGATAAAATAAAGTCGTAGCTGCAACCGCAACAACTACCCTCCTTCGGACTAATATTTTTATTCGCCTCTACCATCAATGTAGTACATATTTTGTGGCAGGCTGCTGAGAACAGTTCCAAATACTTTTTAAAAGTTTTTAAAAGATTTAATAAGAATGGAATAGTTATTCCTTTGTTTTGAAGAAAATGTAGTTGATAAAAAAAATCAATATCAATAACCAACAACAAGGCGTGCAGTGCGAACCAGCAGAAAAAGAAATGTCTTTTTTACCCTCGAAAAGTTTTTCCAAATGATTTTCACTATTTTAGACCTTGAACCAAGGTGTTTCAGTTCAAATTATGGTGGCTATTTTTCTGTCCTATAAATGCAAAGCCGGAATTCTTCAACCCTGTGGCTTGACCTTATAGCGCAAAGCTTATATTTTCGAATCTATCCGTCCCTGTCGCTCGTGCCAGCATAATTTAAGAATGAAAGGGATAGTTGAATCTGAAAATATGTGCAGAGCCTTAGAAAGTAGGGGCTTCGTTCAGCCTTTTATTATCGCTCTCGGTTTATCAGCCCACAGTCGGCGTCATTCTGCCTTCACTGCGTCCAATTCGTGCCTAATGCCGAAGATAGCTCTTATTTATGAACGATTGTGAGAAAAGGAAAATTTTCCTCAGTTTCACTGATTAAACGTCTCCTTTTGCGATTTTGAACCGACCAGTATAAATGCAAATTTTCCGTGGAAATATGTTACTTATACCTAATTTGGGGATTAGAAACTACCGCACTTATAACTTATCGACTTTCTATTACCTACCGGCTAAGACGATGATTGTACGAAGTAACTACAAATACATTGTTTTCTATAATACCTTAGGACAAAATATATAAAAAAACATACAGTCGAATTGATAACCTCCTCCTTTTTTGAAGTCGGTTATAAACTCTATACAATATTTACTACTTTTTGCTTTTAGTAAGCTTTGAATGGGTAAGTAACTTTGTGTTATTTTGTGGATACAATTATGATTGTGATTGTGTTATTTTGTGCTCGGTAAATAACGTTTATCTTGAAACCATCTAAATGTTGACAAAAGAAAATCAATATGAATGTTTGTTGTTTGTTCCCGTAAGCACGAAAGTTTTGTGGCTGAATTCCTCGGGTTTATGAGTCGTTAAAAAATCGTAAACCAGCTGATTTATAATCGCGGCTGCTCGCCAAGGAATAAGGTAAGGGCTTCATGGTAAACTTTAATTAAGATTCGTTAGGCCTATCATGAAATTAAGTAGCCTACTTTACTTTTGGAGTTATACCTCGCCTATTAGGAGTATTTATACAAATGTACATGTGCTTTTCAAATCAATTAAATTCTGTACTATGCTGATTGTAACATTTTCTAAAATAACAATATTGCACTTAAAACTTATATTAGCAAATAATATTACCAACTGAGTTATTTAAATTATTAAAATAAACTATTTTAATTAAGTATTCATAGGAAAACTACAATAACAGTAATTGGGTACCTACAATAACCTACATAATAAATGTGTTAACAAGTAAACTCGTACGAGTAGTACCTACCTATGCTTTATTCAAACGAGTTTTATTATACCCTGTAAATACACAGAAAACCTATACTTAAATGGCCACCTGGGCATAACATTTTAATAACTTTTCATTATTCTACGGGACAATGGAGCGAGTTACCGTTAAAATATCGAGTGATATTAATTGGGCATTTTGTTCGCAAAAAGCTTTTTCGTTCGCATCAAATTTTCGCCACTACATAATTGTTTTTTACCCAACAGACACATGGAACAGAGCACAGGTAAAAAAATAGGGGCAGAATTGTAAGGGGAAAATATACTATTTTTGGTAGACGCACCACATTGCAGTGAGCAGTAGGATTACTCGTATGAATGGACAAGGTCAATAAAAGGACTTCATTAAGAAGACAGTGATATTATAATACCTTGAAAATATGATGGAACGTTAAAAAGTTTTATGTTAATAGTTAGTAAAAAATTGTTCCACACTAAATTAAAACTGAGCAAAATTAAAGTATCGGGTTACAAGTTGAGTTGAGGATAAAAGTTAATATGTAGGTATAATTATACCTACTAACTTATTGGCTTACATACAACCAGACTTACATACAAAAAAATACAGAAAAAGATTTAACATTAAAGCTTGTTTGACATAAAGTTATGCCAAAAAAGTTTTTATGTTAAATCTTTTTCTGTATATTTGATTTAAAATAGTTTCATGTATAAGGAATCAGTTTTCATTGTGGCTTTGCCATGCTGCCGGTCAAATTTCATTTTTGTGAAAACCCTTGGAAACAAGGAAAAAACAGAAAATACGCGTATTTGGCAAAACATGAACCAAAAAAGTTAGTCAGGCATGTCTGGTACTGTAACTACGTTTTGAAAAGGTTTTTTAGAAACATTGTTTGAACAGAAAAATAACTCTTTTCAGTGAATACTCAATAGAATGGTTGAATTATGAAAAAATGATTCTATTTAACAATTCATAAAAGAAGCAAGAAGAAAGTGGAAGTTAAGATGAAAGCAGGAGAAAAAAAATGGCGATTACCAACAAGATCGCGGCTTTTAAATCGAAGAAGAATTCTGTTATAATTTCACAAAAAGTAAGGTTTACAAATTGTGGTAGTTCTAAAAAATCAACACTCATCACAAAAATGTAGTTTTACTATCCAAACTAATTACAATTTTCTGGATGATTTATCTAATGATCAGTCAATTGATGATGCTGCAGTAAAAATAAATGGATAAATTTAAGTCAAGTAGGTATTACCTACCCTCCATTTATCAGCCATGATGATATCTAAAATCTACGACATAGTTTAATGACGTAGACTTATGTATTCTAACATAAATTCTTTTCTATTCAGAAAACTACTGAATGCTCGTTTAGCTGACTATACACATAAATTCAAAGAACCTGGGATAAACACAACACACAAAGCGTTCCAAAAGAGCACTTCCTTTTAGAAATAAGTACAATAATTGTAAACCGAGACAAATCTAGAATTACGACTTTCTAAACCTACAAGCCTTCATTGTTATTCCAAAGCTATTTGTAATAGAATGCTACGAGTATTATAGACTCGAATGGCGAAGAAAAACAATAAATTACAGCTTATATCATTTTGTTTAAGGTCAAAAGACACCTGAACTTAGTAAACCCTGATGTTACGAATTAATGCCAGTATATTAAAATAAAGCATAGAAGAAAGCCAAGACAGAATATAGGTACACAAATGCTGTTAGAAACACACACGTGAGCTTAAGTCTTAAAAGACAGAGGAAAGATATAAAGTCTGTAATAACAAACAGAAAAATCTGAATTGGCAGAAGTATCTGACTATGAGCCTGTAGCGAAAAGTTATGAGTTGAAAATTCATTCCAAGCTTCATAACCGCAGGGACTATTGAATTTTGAAATCAAAACGCTTCGATCCGTTCAATCTTTGCATTCAGTTGCTCGCCATTTTCAACCCACAGCTTTATTATGAAACTTGAAAACGATCGCGATGTGATAGGCTAGACTAATTCAAATTCAAATTCAAAATCTTTATTTCAATTTAGGTCATGAAATGACACTTATGAACGTCAAATATACAGTGAAAAAAATAAAAATAAATGTGCCCTGAAAGGGCCGAGACATGTCTCCTAATCATTTGCAACGTGTATCAAACAGACTGAGGTCAAGTGTATCCGAAGAGATAACTTACGAGTATGATATCAATGTTGCGACATCTTACCTTCCAACCACTCTGCAGCAACTATGAAGCGACAGACAGATATTGATAGTTCTAGTTACCGCTTACTTTGGAACTTTTAAAATACTGCATTGAATGCAGTGCATTCACGTCTTTTACGATTTCACTGGAAAAGTAAGTTAGGTGATAGCCCTAAGGCATTCAGCTGCCGTCCATTTTAGCTCCAACTTGAATAGAACGGATTATCTGTTGAAAAGGCGATCTGTATTATGCTTTCAATATGAGCTAACTGAATAAAATTACAGTCAGTTCTTTCATGAGTGGTTTAACAACCAGATATACAGTTATTGATAGGATGTTTGTTATAATTTTATGCCATTCAACTTTTATGATGCACATCGGAAATCTATGGAAGTTTTTATTACATAACATTTTAAATGACATTAAGAAAATCCCTCACTGAGTCGCAGACACTAAGTAACAATAATATTCAAATGACTTATAAATACTAAACTGCAAAATATTTATGGGCCCGGTTAATTTGGTGTGAAATCAACCGTTCCTCTTTTTCAAATCCTAGCTAATTGGATTGCAGGCTAGTTAAAGTCACTTTAATTCGTGCTGCTAATCTGTTTCAATAGTGTTATTCTGAATGGCGATTTTTGAATGGCGGCTGCCGGAAAGCCAGCGAAGTTGCATTGATGCAGGCGCTGGATTTATCCTTTGTCTTCTCATCTTTTCATGGTTTTAGTTCGAATACGCTTTTCAGATTTATAAATTTATTGACTTATTTTCCAGAGTTTTAATAAAGAAGTAAACTTGAACATCATTATCATGTTTTGAACTACAGTTAAAGTAAAAAATCAGATTTCAGACAA
>OY757268.1:12136293-12437103 GCA_963584085.1 Pyrausta aurata | reverse complement strand
ATTTCGCGCGGTCGGACCGACAGCACGGTAGCTCAATTGGAAGAGCAGTTGGCCCGGATTGCCAGAAAGATGCTGGTTCGAATCCGCCCGTGCGCAATTTTGGTTTTATATTTCATCTTTTAAGAATAAAATATGACACTGTGAGTGTTAAATATTGTAAAAACCATTGAGTAGCGAAGCGTTATCATTTCCAAGTTGAATTTATTCTGTAAAGAATAACTACTTGGCCCGCTGTTGCATAAACAGACGGTTAGATGGCGCTAACGTCACGCAATGACGTATCAATGAGACCAAGAATTTCGCGCGGTCGGACCGACAGCACGGTAGCTCAATTGGAAGAGCAGTTGGCCCGGATTGCCAGAAAGATGCTGGTTCGAATCCCGCCCGTGCGCAATTTTTGGTTTCATATTTCATCTTTTAATGATTTACTGTTCCAAGGTAATTTAATTTCTCTTTAACTCACGGATTATAAAACAAATAAATGCCTCGCCAGCTCAATGTTTGGAAGCTTTATCAAAAAGCATTTTCCAGAAATAAACGAAACAAAATTGTTTCTCATCATTTTAATGTAACATTTTCCATTAACAATTATAAAGATAATCTCTCCCACATATTCGATGACCCAGAAATATCCCTGATCTTATTATTTCATACTAACCCGAAATACAATGTTGCGATGATTAAAATAATAGCCGACAAAGGATTTGCGAAAGATAAATCGGCTTACAGTCGATAATGGAGCGCTGGGCCGCCATTTTGGGAAAGCATTTATTGTTTTTGCTGAATTTAGGGCGACAGGCCTTAATATCTTTAATTGATAAGATTGATGAAGGTTTTTGTAGCGATGTGTGGGGCTAAGCTTTGGGTAAAATTCTTATTTCGCCTTAAAACTATTAGAAGAGAGGAAACATAAGTTTCATTTAATTTATCATTTATTTTTTAATTAAAGCTGTAAATATTACATTGGCACATATAATGATAAAGTGTTCGTGTTCAGTTTCAATTCCGTTTTTCTATCACGAGCTAGATTCAAAACTAATGTCATTTTCTTACAGAAAGCTTAGGCACAAAATATAACTTTGTCGCTTAGGCTGTGCCAATCACATATTACAAACACAATCACATAGTAAGTATTTCAACAATGAACAAAAGACAATCGCTCCCGCTATCATCATCACCATGCGCGAACCCGGAGCCAGGATCCCAGCTCGTTAAGCGGACGCGTCCAAGTGAAAACTGTGATAATTCCGCGCGGCTGCCGGCGATGTAGGTCAGCCGAAAACTCGTCAGAGGTTTAGGCTGTGTTCAGAGTGAGAGGATACGCGGGGTGAGACTAATTGAATGCGCGGGTCCAGAGAATGTGAGATGATTTCAATTACGCGAGTAAAAGAGTTCTGGATATTAATCCATAGGAAATTAATGTGCGTTTGACGTTTATGTCGTTGCTGCATCGTGACTGAATTGCCTGTAAATCACTACAAAATATTCACCCTTTTTTTACTTTTTTATTCGCAACAGAATTCAGTTCTGTTGAAAGTCTTCATTGGGTGTCATCCACGGCGTCACCGACATATTATCTTTCGTGTCAATTAACCTGATAATAAACAGTATAAGTGACTATTGATTGATTGATATAAGCTTAACGTGCATAAAATACTAAACAAATTGCTTTTAGCCGCCAACCACGTCAAATCAAAAGAACCAAAAGCTCTAGGATTACATTAATTATAAGGTTTACTCGGCCAAGTAAAAAATATTACTTAAACTAACATCTGAATTCTTCATTGTGTATGCTCAAGCCTAAAAGGTTAGCGTGCAAGCTCGCATGCGGGCCAGGAACCAATAAATATTGTAGCAATACCCATTCTCCTTTTTAACGTTTCTATAACGTAACTTTGTGCTTACTAGTAGTAGTTTCTTTGCAAGTTTTAGTCAAGCGGTCGAGGTATATTTATATGAAACGAGCGCCACCAGAGAACTTTGTTTTGTCCAAGGCCCCGTTTTGCTAAGGTTGTGTTAAAAATGTAAGTATTTTAAAATTTTCTAATATTCCGCGCAATTTGCTTATTTATTCTGTATTATGAACCTTTTCCCGATAAAAATAACAACAAAAAAGAATTTGCGAAACCAGTCCATCCAAAAAATTAATTAGTTTTTATATTTAAAAAAAGTTTTCATTAAGTTTAATTGAATTGCTGAAAATATAGATTTATTTGTCCGTTCGTAGAAGAGGCCTTTAGAAAACATGGCTAGCCAGTTTACGTATAATATGCTTAGTAAGACCAAATTTACGCACACAGGTTCTCAGATTCCGATTCTTGGCAATTATTTAAGCCAAGCCACTCTTGTTACACGTGCAAAATTCAAGTTATAAGCGCTGTTACTTGGCTTGGTTTGGCGCGAGTACAAATTCATCAGTGCTTTGAAATGCAAGCCTATTCTGACCACTAACTTTGTACTAGTCCACACAACTTAAGTTCTGTGTAGGATTTCCTGTGACAAAGTTAATGGAAGTTGAAAATAACCTCGTGGTAAAGTTATTTACAAGTTAGCGGAAACTGTAACATCACTATGTCTATGCCAATTAATTATGTCATGCTTGTGCAAAAGAGAGTAGTCTCCAAAATGTAATCTAAATTCTGTAATCTTAAATACGGTCTGTGCTAACATTAAACATTTCAAAATATGCAGCATCTATTTTATTCAGTTTGAGAGGAAAAAATTGTATAGACTGATTTAAAGGAACAAAACCCTAGGAATTAAAACACTTTCAACTATTCTCTAGCATTTCAAATCAAAAAAGAACTTCGTGTCATCAAATGGCTATAAACTAGCAAACAAAATGGCCTCAACCCATCCAATCTTCCATTCAGCAGATATATAGGAGGTACATTTGCCTGGGTGTGTCAGTTGTATTTTATCCACTATGTCTGTCTGTCTAGATCTAGGCTATCTAGGCGTGTCTGACTCTGACCTGGGAGGGTCCCATTAGTCGGACTATTGACTGCTCATAAGAAAGATAGGGGTAAAAAGAGATTGATAACGCAGTGTCGGAATGGCGAAAGTAGATAATATAATAATATTCTCTATTCTCCTACCGATTTTTGGTAATGGCGGCCCCTCTTAACAGAAATAGGTCAGGTACGCAGGAGATATTATAGATGCCCTATGTATGCGCAATACGCAAGTGCACTATCTGTTCCTTCACTTCGACATGACCGATGAGAGGCGATCAGGCGCAGAACCATCAGGCTAACGTTCTTTCCGCGGCAATTGTATGTCATTACTTTCAACTTCCTAACTGCGAGCTGTTTCCGAGTATTTTCTAGACAGAAAAACTCGGAAACAAATTTGGTTCGACCCGGGATTCGAACCCGGAACCTCTTGGGTATAGTAACCAGAAAACTAACCGTTACAATAACGAGGCAGCGAAAGTAGATTCTATGAATATTAGAACCCAAACGCAAATATTATGCCTGTTTCTTTTTCGAGTCCAAGCTGTTATACTTAGTTTAACTAACTTTTGATTATTTGGTATCCAGAAAAGTGGAGCATCTTAAGATAAGATAATATACGAGTGATCATACTTCTGGCCCATATAAAAGGGGTAAGAAATAATATTTAGTACCAATGTAGGTAAGATTTGGAATTTGAGTAGGCGTAGTCGCAAGGAAATGTTACTTGTAAAACATTGTAACAGCTGTTTAATTATGCACGGCATTTTGTTCTTGGACCTAAGAATTATTCAATTCCATTTGTAAGTCAAATGTTTTTCCTTATAAGCATACTATAGGTACATCTTCCAACCACAACGTTACATTCTTAGCAACAGTTATAAATACACTCCCCACTAAACTAAAAGCATTAATCCACTACATAATTCTGACTAGGTAACCCACATATCAAGACTAAACCTGAATAGTGTATATTTTAACCCCTAAAACATCCTTCCACGTTCTCGCCTTAGTCCAGAATTTATCGGTCCATTACAACTAGAGCCTGAAACCTGGATGCAAGCCAGATAATACATCAGAGGGATGCATCCAACCAGGGTTACGATAAAAAACAGCGCTGTAGCGGCTAAGAGAAAAATGGCTTGTAAAATGGATTGAATTTGCTAAATTAATTTTATCAGGATAGCATTGAGAACTTCCCTCGATTCATACATTTGAGAAGCAAAGTGACTTGGTAAAAAGGTTTATCCAGACAACTTGTAGTATAATTATGTATGCAATTCAGTTACAATTAACAGAAAATATATTTATTTGTAATCCGTTTTCACTGAACTAAGCTCCTGTTTATTCCTGTCCCGGCTTTTAATTACACATTGAAATAATAATCCTTTAATACAACCATAGCCCATAGAAATGTGGGGTCTTATCGTTTAATTTGCTATCGATAAAACTTGACAAGTAACTTGTAATTATTGCTTCAATAAATAAACATTTTCTAAGGCTTTCACGGTGCATGGGTTTCATTGACTTGGTGTTATAGTCAACACATTTTCTGTAATGGGAAACTACTTTACTGAAACTTATGACAGTAGGCATGTACGTTATTGATCACTGGTATTCATCAAACGGTCATAGGTGGTATAGAAGTGATGTGCTAAATGATACCATCGATGCTTTATTCAAAACTTAGTACCTATTTCTTATAAGGTATCACAAAAAAAACACTATTTAATTAGTTTTATGGATAATACTGTCTGAAATAAATATTTTTAGAAAGCCTTTCGCCTCATCATAATTCAATGTAGAACAAATTCTAGCCGAAAAATTCTGAAATCAAATTCGTATGGAATAATATTAGTCCCCCTAGCCGATTTCGACTACGGTGGCCAGTCACAACGACTCACCGACTGCGCGGGACATATTATAGTGCACAAGTGTGAGCGCAGACACAGGTGCACTCTCTATTCCGTTCACTCTCATAGCCCGATGGGACAGCAATCTGACACGACCGGAGAGAGATCAGGCGCAGAACCAATGGCTTAACGTGCTTTCTAGGGCACGGGGGTGAAACACCGCCAACTTCCAAACTCCGGGCTACCCTGAGAATTTCTGAACAGAAAAATCCAGGTATATATTTTTGGCCCGACCCGGGAATCGAATCCGGGACCTCCGGCTCAGCCGTCGCTTTAAAATGCGACCCTCTCACCGCTGCGCCACCAAGGTATGGAATACAGATGAGTGTGTAAGCGCCCTCACACTATAATATCATACTTTGTCGGAACAGTGAGTACAGATAATTACCATAGAGAGTATCGATAAAATATTAGTCTCATCCCTATCGCAGGGGTAGTGATTGATCACGCGCCTGTCACGTGATATTGGCGCGGTACCAATTTGTGGATTAATATCATTGGTAACATTTGACGTAATCAGGTGACAGCCATATCAATCTACAGCCTCTCACCACACAAATAAGGTAGATCACTAACTGGCTGAATGATGAACTTGTTATTCTAATACTGGAAATATAATAGTCCTTCTTGAAAATATTGTATTTCTATCGGATAAGAAATGAGTCATAACTGGTTACGAAATGTTTTATGGTTAAATACTAAAATATCATATCACTTTGATTTGATCGTTAGAAAAGTAGGTGAAGGATTCATACCTACATTTAGAGATAACTTAAGGGAAGTTAAGTTAGCCTGTAAGTATCCCACTGCTGGGCCTTACGTCAAATGTAGAGATAACTTAGCTAAAATTAAATAACAATCTAGCTTACATCGTAAATCTGTTAGAAATCACATTCAACAGACTTGCTGAAGTTTTTATAGCAAAACCATTTTGCAAGTCCCAAAGCATAAATCAATTTACGTTTCAGCAAAGCTTTAACTTATTCGTAATCTGCTCTAACTTTATAACTCAGTTGAGTAAAGGATCGTAATCTTAGGAGATGCGTCGTAAAAATGATATAAACTGGAGATGTTTACCGCAGAGAGCTTATTTAGCAAAAAAAGATAAAAATGAGCTGCAATTTAGCGCCGCATGGAGCATCTCGTAAATTCATTAGGTAATGTGAAATATTCCAGTCAATATGTCAAGCTTATGCTGGTTTGTAACAATTTAATATTTTCCGTAACCGTAGACATAGCCTGCTTTTAAACGTTAAACTTACTTTAAACGTCAACGTTAAAAACGTTGTCAACGTTACTTGTTAATCAGTCAGGTATCAATCGACTGCCGGGTGCCGCATAACAATGGAATTTTTATTGTGTCTCGTTTACACATACTTGACGAGTTAAGTGTGTACATGTTGGTATATATGTAAACTGTTGGTGTGCCTTTTCAATAAAATAAAAATAAAATGAATAAATAAACGAAAATATTGCTAACTAGTAATCAGGAAAATCAGGGACGGTTAAAAGCTAATTACTTCGACTAGCTTTATTAGTTCTTTCAGTGATAGAGCCACCACAATCAATCACATAGTTAAAAATATATTGAGACGAGTGATGTGAATAAATTAAAGACCCTTTAAAAGGTTTTTTAGTGAAATGGCATCACTAGTAATATTATGTGAATTTAGAAGTCTTAACAAAGGTCTTAACTCTAGAACAAAACTTAACCGCCAGTTATGTTACTACCAACGCCATTTATTATCGTATATTGGATTCAATTAGACCGATTGGTGCTCCTGTTGTCGGTGGTGCAATATTATTTTGATAAATTTTAAAAGTTATGTATCGTAAGACATAGTGAGTAGTTCGTCCTTACATAAAGTTGACAGAACCTCGCTCTACTTACAAAATTGGTGCATCTACAAAGGAGTTGTTTACTTAGCAGTACTAGCACAATCGCGTGACTCTCTCCTAGGTGTCCTAGGTTTATTTTGCCCTTGACATGTAAGTTTCACTAATTTACATAGTCCTTGGAAAAGTATTACTTTTTTGGTGCTTTATTTTCGCAATAAACTCGGTTATGGGCTATTTTGTATTCGAACACAAAAATGTGGCAGGCAATAAGATATTGTTGTCTGTTTACCAAGTAACCAAGAATCTACTTACTGAATTAATAATAATGATAATAATACTTTACTGAAAATGACAAAAATACCTAACGACTTGTTTTTATATGGATAAAATGTGTTACGAATAAAATATAAAATAATAAATTGTTTATTAAATTTATTCAGACAGAGATATAAGAAGTAATAGAACGCAAAATTTTACATTCGCCTCAGCCGTCGTCAATAAATGCTCATGTATTGTAAGCGTAATGATTTATTGATATATTTACTGCACCCATTACAATCTTTTATGCATGACCTAATGACTGGGAGATAATTCTTTAAGCATTAAGTCCACCTTTTACACACCTTATACACCGTTATTAGTACAGTAAAGTTTTCAAATAAAATCATCATTAGCCATAGCATCTGTTGTAGAAGATTGTTGCAGTACTAGTGTGTCAGGAACACTGTGTTGGATAGCGTGGAGCCGTTAATGCCCCTAGATAGCTCTAGTATCTGCGCAGAATTTTTTGCCACGTCGATTGCACACAAAACTTGAGTCCGTTGGAGGTGGCATAGCACGACGGAGACTCTTCTGCTTATGATTCTTCAGCCAGTCATCACCATGCTTTGTTTCACCTTCTTTTCACATTTGGGCGACTTCACATAATTTCATACATAAATGGCTATAGCGGCGCCGCGGCGCACGACAGTTACGCGGCAACAGCGCAATATGGGCATCCGCTGCTGCCGCGCTGCTGTCATTCTATTGTAAAGGCGGAATAGGACCGAAAGTTTTTAAATAAATAATTTTATGAAAATTATTGTTAGTATGAATTATAGATATAGATAAGACTTACCATATCTGGCTTCCTCCCCCTCGGGTGCCTGCGCCGTGAGGGTGGACAGCTCCTTCTCCAGGTCGACCTGGTGCTCGCCGGAGTCCCATGACAGCAGTCCTGGAACAAGGAAACGATCATCAGTATAGGACAACTACAACATGACAGCACTTAGGTACTTGTACGTGTATCCTACGTTATGTGAGAGGAAAACTACGTCGTTCTTTATATTTTATTAAATTTGAACTAATATTAATACTCAAATTATATTTCATTTTAAAATTGTCACCACGGTTTTCTACGCCGCATGTTTTTAAGCATTTTTAAAACTACCTGAGTTCTTCAAGTGATTTTGCAACATTTATACCTAATACGAATATGAAACCAACTAACTTTTCAAACATAGTTTACTTAAATCCCACCACCCATCGTCGTATCGGAGAAATAATTTTACAAAAAAAAGTAAAAACGTATAAAAATATTAAAAGGTCTTAAACATACTCGTAATTTGAGTTACAAAATATGCCCACTTATACAATTTTCCTATCAAGAGCATAACTACTTTCATTACATCAATCAAAAATATTCAAGAGAAGTTTGTGAAGAAATAACACATCCCACAGCCAATCTAATAATGACGAATCTCAACGAATACATAAATAAGTAGACATCATACATAATATACGTATGTGAGTGTGGTGGGTCAGTTCCCTTGGGAACAGAGAGGCTGGTTAAAAACAGAAAAGCTGGACCTATTTTACAGTCCACCACCCAAAAAAGACAACTGTATCCAGGTTTCTGTAGATATCTATAAACACAATCTACTTGAATTAAAAAATATTTCAGCAATTGAATTATAAGAACTATTATTATTCCTAGTAAATGAATAGAACTATTGTTTGGTTTCGTACCTTATGATCATCAATGTACACGTAAAGATTTACATAAGATCAACTTATCGGTCTTGTTCTTGTTGTAATCTAAGAAAGTGGTGAAAAAATTGGTGGTGAAAAAGTGATCGGCAAATCGAAATACTATCCTCCATTATTTGGTCTTAATTAATTACATTGATGACATGATATTGAATTTTTATTGCGTCATTTAATTCATAACTTAATAACACCAAACTACAATATCATTTTGCGGAGCATGGCTTTCATCAATCGGGCTATGTCTATTTATGCCCTTCCCTCGGGACTAAGGAAGTAATGAAGGAAGCCGACCCGCTCGCAAACGTTAATATTTACGGCTGCTATTTCTGCAGTATTGGGATCGGGTGTTAGCTTCAGGTACAGACACACATTCGTTAAATTGTGACAATTGTAACCCAATTTCTAGCTTTCTGAACCAAATTTCTAGTAAAACATTCATTTATGATATCATGTTTTGATCCCAAACTTTGATGTCGTCATTTCAATATTATTACAAGCCGTCCAGCTATTTATACACGGGTATCCAGACAGAATAAAACAAACGATGATTAGTTTAATTTAGGCTGAGTCCGTTTTCAAAATGACTGCTGAACTTTGCCCTACTCATTATAAGTTACGACGAGAATAAATGCGAAGTCGAATACTTAATATAATGCGGCATAATTTATTAGGTGGAGTTTTATTTTTAGTTTCAAAAAAAAAATTAAAATGCAATCGGTTACAAAGCATATTTTCCTTACTCCATCAATGGCATACCCTGCTACGATTACAATTTAAAATATTAAATGTAATGTTAGTAGGTAGTCTATCTATTGCATAATTATGCTCTATCTAGTTAGGTGTTATGATTTTTTGAAATATCTAGTACCTACATAATACTAAGCTATCGTTATCGTTATCGTTATCGTTAAGGCCGTCTTATTCCGTCAAATTATCTCATAAGCCCCGCCCCCTTGTTAAAAGTGCGGGGCGCTTCCCCCACCAGCACCCCCGCACAAAACTTTTTCTGTCAACTTTGTCTTACAAATCTCGTGTATAATTAAGCCATCTAGTGTTTATTTAAGGAACAAAATTTTCTTGAATAAGATACTTCATGCGCTTTTGTAAGTAACATACCCACGCCATCTAGCAGAACCCCTAAGAACTTTTACAAAATGGTTTCTTTAGTACACCATACATGCTTTTTAGTCTAAACGTTTATCGAAAGAACAAGGAACGCAAAGAGTGGCATTTCATTCTCACACGACTGGTCAGCACTTTATGCCAGCAACCTGTAACCATTATAAAAACAAGAAAGAATATCCGATAACATTTATTATATTCTTTATTGCACTTATAAGATGTACAGAAAATAGGTACAAGAAGTCACAATGTGAACAAAGGTGGGCTTATCCCTAAAAGATACCTCTTCCAGCCAACCCATAGGTGTAGGAAATGTAATGTAATAACATTTAGGTGGTTTATATTAAGATCCTTTTTGTCGACACAGTTATAGTCTCACTACTATCTTCCATCAGTCTTCCAATTGATGATGACTGAAGACCATTACAGATATGGCACTTCAAATTTAGGGTTCCGTAAAAACCAGTAGGTATATAAGTCAAAGTTCACCCATCACGAGAATTTTGTCATGGTTTTTTTTACACACTGAAATTCATAACATTTCAAATCATCATCATCATTCTCTTGCCCTGTTCCCAGTTTATCTAGGGTCTGCGCAGTATGTTTCACGCTTCCGTTTAACATTACAAATATGGAAAGCTAAATTAAAGACAAAGGTTTCTTTATCGTTTCAGTAATCCTTTAATAATATCAAAGTTTTTTATTTACTAGTCGTCTCCCGCGACGTCGCCCGCGTATATTTTGGATGTCCCGTGAAATGGTTCAAGTAAATTAATCACCCACACCACGCTTAAAATACTCGCTTAATATCAGCCTGAACTATAAAAATGACTTGACTATCATGTGTTAGAAAGTAAGAAAATAGTAAGGCAAAAGTAGTTAGTAGTAATCTCTCATTTAGATGCAATACTTTTTTCGGCGAAGTTCACTATCAAATATACTGAGCATTGAACTTGGCTATCATTTTTCACATTGATGTTTTTGTTGGGATATCATAACTTTTTATAGAAATATTTATTTGCTTATTCATAAATCATTAATACATATTTTGTGCAAGCTTCCATCCACTTAATTATAACGGTTTCAGACCCTACAATTAAAAAACTTTCTTTTGTTTTCAGATTTTTTCCTTCGCTTACACATTATTACCTAGCTAGATGCCATATTTCAACTGTCTAGGTTTGTTAATTAGAGCACCGCACCCACACAATTACTTTGATAAACCATATATGGTTTTGCCATGTTTGACTTTTTGTAGTCTAGCTTATAGACCTTTTTTACTATAAAACTGTAATTTGGCATGGGTTTCTTTATATCCTAATCACACTGCCTAAAATATGTATTTTAAAATATTTTTGAGACACCTCCCTACAAGGAATGAATTATGATGAGAATGAGTTCCTACACCGAAAGGGCAACACCAGGGTTTATCTCATGAATCGTGATAGTAAGACAGTTGAAATTTTCAGGAAGGATGTATTCATGTTGCCGTTGAAAAAACAAAAACTTAAAAAACAGTTTTTTTTTTCAGGTTGCTCTCATACAACTTATCTACTCTGATAATGATAATAATGAGGGGCTGCCCCATTATTAGGACTTCATATCTTTTGTATGGGAGTCCCTGACAACAGATATGATGTTTATGCCATTTTCATAGATAATGGTACGGAACCCTTCGTGACCCCGAAGCGCCATTTGGCGCTAACTACAAGATTAATAGAATTATTATGTGTCACAAACACCAAAGTTGTTTTGGATATTCAGTAACAGCAATTTGAGGAACGGTTATAAAAATAAAATTAAGACAGTCTCCACACATTTTCGACAGAACAAAATTGAAAAAATTATTCAGATTTGACATTTCTGAATGCAAATATAATTGGATTATACTGAGTAATCTCCATGTTCGTCGCTCAAGTCCATGTCACCAAATAAGAGATAGATAGTCAATGCATTATTACTACACGATTCAGAAAATGTGTACGTACGTACGTAAATAACATGGAAACCTGAGTTCCATACACGAAGAGAGCTAGACCGACCTTAACTTAACCTCCAATGTTTGTATTTTGTCACAGGAGTCTAGATGTAAATAAATAAATAAAATTAATATAGACCTATCACCTAATAATTTTCTCCCTCCCTCAAATTCATATAATATTTTCTCGTCTCCAATATACTAGAGTCACCAGGGCACAGCTTTAGCATTTGAGATTACTGCTAAACCTACAGTTATGGTTTAGCTCTGATTTTTCCAAATAGAGAAAATGTTCAAAACTACAATAATTTGACATGAGTGTTTTATGCTTTTTGTTTATATTGTTACTATAGAAACGGATTCATCTCTACGATTGGTACAAAAATATAGTTCATTTATTCACAACTATTATATATGTCGCTACAGCCTTTCTCTTTTTATTTTGCTTAACACGTAGAGGTTGGAGTTCCTTCCTCATGGCATTGAGGAGATTTATCCGCATGGTGATGATGTTTTTGATACTAATTTTCTTTTTGAAATTTATTTTCATTGTTATGTAGTTTTTTTAATAGGATTTACTACTTTAAAAAAAAACCTAAAATTTTAATTAGTTTTGTAAAGAATGTATCTTCTTTAGGCCGGTGAAGTACGAAGAAAACAACGATGTTGCGGAATGTCGTGTATTTTATACAAAAACAGGCGTATAGCCAACAATCCAAAAAACAATAGTAGCTAGAGCGGCCTCAGTCTTGGTCCACTTCTCAATGTTGAGATGGAGGACGTGGTGCAAAGGGCTTTTGCTTGAGTGATCAGAGGGTCAGGAAGTACTAGAGGTGCGAAACTACTGGTTGCAACCTGAGCTCTGAGATAAAATTACAATATTGGTGACGGAAGGTCATTATCCGAAAAAACGCAGTCGTACCGCGTTTTAACAGGGTGCAGCGCCATCTAGTGGGGAGCGGTGGAACTAACTAGTAATGTCGCTTTACTCGTTGCTCGGCGTAGGTCTAAAGCAGTGTGTATTGTTCCCACTCGTCACGGGGTGGCGCTAGTAGTTTTTATTATTGATATGTTTGCGTGTTACAATCTCCCCCTCAGATCACGAAGACGTCCCGGCGAGTGGATCTGCTACTTTCTGAGGCGTGAGCGGGTTCCTCTTGGAGACTGCTGAACAACTAGTGTAGTAGTTGTCTTTTTCGGTCGTCCGCGCTTTCGTAATGGCTTAACAGGCGGTGGTAAGGTCCGTTCTTCATTGGCTTTGAAACTGGTTAAAGCGGATGCATGATAGATACCAATAGGTCTGTCCTTAGTATCTGGTGAAGCTATCTCAAAGGAGGCAGGTCCATGCTGTTTGGTGATCACATAAGGGCCATCTCGTTTCGGAGAAAACTTTGCAGATATTCCTTGGGATGCCTTGCTTATGGGGTGAATCTCCACCAACACCAGATCTCCTTCCTTATATCCTGGATGTGTTTGGCGCTGTTTGTCCACTATCTCTTTTATACGTTCACTACTTTTCTCCTGTACATCTCTTGTTTTTATTATGTCATCAGCAATCTGTTTTAATTTCGGGGTGATCTCAGGAATAAAGTTTTCCGTTATCAGAATGTGACGGAAATCTATTTCGTTATCATGTGGAGCTCTTAATTCCCTCCCGAACGTGAAATATGCGGCAGTGTTATTTGTTGTGGAACAGGTAGTGGTATTCATAGCAAATCTAATGGCCGGTAGTGAATCGGACCAATCAGTCTTACCATCTTGTACTAATATTGCTAATTGTGTTTTCAGGTCACGATTCTTTCGTTCTACCGGATTTGCTTCGGGGTGATATAAAGGTGTGAAGCTGTGTTTTATCTTCAGGCTAAAGGTAACTTGTTGCATAACCGCGCTTACAAATTGAGTTCCATTGTCACTAGTTACTCTTCTAGGAACTCCATACCTGAGAAAGACTTCATTGATCAAGGTCATGGCACAATTTTCAGCAGTGGCCACGTCTAACGCAAAGAGTTCCACCCATCGAGAAGCAACATCTTCTACCACCAGTATCCAAGTCTTGCCATTGCTCGGAGGTAGTGGGCCAAATAGGTCAAATGCTACAACTTCAAAGCGTTGGTTCATGGTGGTAGTCTGCAGTAGACCTGCAGGTTTCTGATTACTCGGTTTGAAACGTTGACAGTCTAAACATTTCTTAACGTAACTCTCGATATATTTCCGCATACCGTTCCAATAGTACCTTTGGGATATTTTCTTATAAGTTCTGTCAGCACCAAAATGTCCAGCCAACGGATCATCGTGATATGTTGCGAGAATGTTAGCCCACTCATGTTCTGGGGCTACTAGTTGAGCATCATCCGTATCTGTGTCGGGATGAAGTCTGTACAGCAAGCCGTTATTCATCAAATAGCCTTTGTTACTCCAATATGCTGCATTCTCAGTATTCTCTCCCTCTAGGGCTTCTATTATTCTTAGAAGGTTAGAATCTTTTCTTTGTTCCTCTCTTATTTCCCCAGGATTTCGTTTAGGCATGTCAACAGTCACTGCGCATATTCCACAATCGGCTTCATTGTTATTACAAGGTGGTCTAGAGAGAGCATCGGCTACCTTGTTTAATCTTCCAGGCTGATATTGAATTGTAACATCATATGTTTGCAGTAAAAGCGCCCACCGCGCAAGCCTACCGGTAGGAGACTTCAAGTTCATAAGCCATCTTAGCGCTTGATGATCAGTAATCACGTTCACAGGTACTCCTTCAATATAGCCTCTGAATTTATTCAGTGCCCATACAACAGCGAGAGCTTCCTTTTCTGTTGTTGAATAGTTTCTTTCAGCGGGATTGAGCAAACGACTCGCGTACTCGACTGGGTGTTCGTCATCCTTCTCCCCCTGCTCAAGAACCGCTCCCAGGGCATAGTCGCTTGCATCGGTTTTCAAAGTGTATGGGAGTGTTTCGTCTGCTTGCCGTAACACAGGGGCAGTGGTGAGACGATGTTTCAACTCTAAGTAAGCAGCCTCTTGTTCCTCTCCCCATGCCCAAGTCACATTCTTCCTTGTGAGTCTAGTTAGAGGCTCAGCAATGGCTGAATAATTATCTATAAACCTTCGATACCATGAGCTCATTTGTAGGAACGATATGAGTTGCTTTAAGTTTTGAGGTCTCTGCTGTTCAACTATGGCCTTTACCTTATCAGGGTCTGTCTGTAAGCCTTGGGGTGTTATCAGATGCCCTAGATATTTGATAGAAGGCAAGCAGAATCTGCATTTCTCAAGGTTAGCTGTCATATTCAATTCTTTCATCTTCTGGAATACATCTCTCAAGTCAGATAAGTGGCTGACATAGGTAGTAGAGAAGATAACCAGGTCATCTAAGTATGCTAAAAGCTTAATGTGTGGCAAATGATTAACCTGGAACTGGTCGATCAACCTCTGAAAGGTAGCCGGAGCGTTTCTCAGACCAAACGGCATCCGTTTGAATTTATAGATTCCAAATGGCGTTATGAAGGCAGTCTTATCCTCGTCTTCCTCCCGCATTTTAATTTGCCAGTACCCTGATTTGAGGTCCAAGGTCGTCATGAACGGTGTAGGCTTCGCAGCATGCAGCAAATCGTCTATTCGGGGAATAGGATAAGTATCGGGTACCGTTACGGCATTCAGTCGCCTATAATCAATACATGTTCTAACTTGGCCATTGGGTTTTGGCACAAGTACTACTGGTGAGGCCCAGGGTGATGAACAAGGTTCTATGATTCCTTCTACAATCATGATATCTATTTCTTTCTTTAAGACCTCCCTCTTTGTAGGTGAGATTCTATAAGGGGGTACTGAGATAGGGTTGTCATTAGTTAGGACAATGCGATGTTCGCCTAATAATGAGGGTCTGTTGTTAGTAATGAAAACGCTTTCGTACTCATTAAGGATGTTTCTTATTTCTTTTGGTACAGATACATTGATAGATGCAAGATTGATCTTGCACGCTGGGAACAGGTCGGCAGAATGCGGCGAAAGTTCCACCTCGCAGTTTCTTATATTTGCCTCAGCATCAGCCATCATGTATTCTAATTGCGGAGAGAAACCGTCGAATACTGTTCTGGGTCGTTCAGGAGGGGCTAAAGCGATTGGTATCAGCCTGTATGGGACTGCGCTGGCTACTTGATGTGGATAGGCTGCTGTTTCAGACATCTGGGCTACCTCTAACGATGCATGAGCTTCCCCGCCACATGGTAGCGACGGACCGTCAAAGGTAACAAAATCTTCATCATAAAGCTCATAATCATTACGTTCACCCATAAAGCGGAAGGTGTATTGGGGTAGGTTGAGAATGAGCTTAGCATCCTGGATGAAGCCAACACCTAAAAGAGTGCGGTTGTCTGTGGAGTCGGGCAGGACGATAAACGTAGTGGGAATCTTATGTCCTTCCAGGCTAACAATAGCTCTCGTCTTTAGTACCACTTGTCTCTTTTCAACCCCATCAGCCAAGGTGATACATACTTCCTCTGGATGAAACTTATTTCCTTTGTTCAGCAGTTTCTGATAGAGCCTATTCGAGGCTACGCTCGACTTCGCGCAAGTATCGATATAAGCCGTTTCATCGATGCCTCCAACATTGATGAATACAGTCGGTCGCGGTCTTATATCATTGCGTATACCCATTGAGCAAAACCCAATTGCATTCTCTTCGCGTGGGGGTTTTGTCTTCGCGCAGTTAGGGCATTTGCTTCGTATGACATCTGGTGTGCCACAACCATAGCAGGTGAAGCGAGGTGCAGATGGTGATGGCATTTGGGTTGACTGGCTTAAGCCTTCTATTTTCGTCGCTGGTCGGACTGGACGTTTTCTGCACTCTGCTGTGGTATGCCCAGGGTAACGGCAGAAACCACATTTCTTTTTAGAACTGCCACGTTCGGAAGCTTCCGGCTTCTTTGAGTTGGATTCAATCTTCAAGTCCATGGCTAATTCTTCAACTTCTCGTGCAGCAATCAGCAGATCATCATAGGTATTTATAGTGGCTCTTGGTACCTTTTCCCGAATGCTGATATGTAGCTGGCCGTAGATCATACTAAGTTGTTGCTGTTCTGTATGGTCTGGTGCAGGTAGTTGCGCGAACAGCGCCCTCTTTTGTGCAACGAAGCTTTCCGTAGGTACATCTGGTCCTTGTTTCTCACCAATGATTTGTTGATAAATTATGTAGTCCGGCTTCTTCGGTGCGAATGCATTACGAAGTCTTGTTCCGAATTGCTTCCAGGAAGTGACGTGCTTCTTTATGCCTTGCCACCAGATGGATGCGTCACCTTGTAGCAAAAGGGGAACGCCTTCAAGGGCATCGGTATCGGTGATGTTCTCGATTGATTTAAACACGTTCACTGCAGACAGGAATGCTTCAACCACTTCCGTGTTCTTGTTTCCGTCGTTTCGTGAAGTGCAGGATGCGAAACTTCCATAACGACTCGGTGTCAGTTTCGACAGTAGGTATTGGAACTGTTCGTCTGATAGTTGCACTGACATGTTGTCTTTCTTCGTCTTCGTTGTTTCTTGTTGTGTTTTCTGTTGTTTCGACGTTTTTTGTTGTCTCGTCGACGCGATGTGCGTAGTGACACGTCCAAACTTGGTCACGTACCGCGGCTTGTGTTTATCGGCCCCACGTTGGGCGCCAGTGTAATCTCAGAGCCAGTGTAAAGAATGTATCTTCTATAGGCCGGTGAAGTGCGAAGAAAACAACGTTCTTGCAGAATGTCGTGTATTTTATACAAAAACAGGCGTATAGCCAACAATCCAAAAAAATAATAGTAACAAGAGCGGCCTCAGTCTTGGTCCACTTCTCAATGTTGAGATGGAAGACGTGGTGCAAAGGGCTCTTGTTTGAGTGATCAGAGGGTCAGGAAGTACTAGAGGTGCGAAACTACTGGTTGCAACCTGAGCTCTGAGATAAAATTACAATATTGGTGACGGAAGGTCATTATCCGAAAAAACGCAGTCGTACCGCGTTTTAACAGGGTGCAGCGCCATCTAGTGGGGAGCGGTGGAACTAACTAGTAATGTCGCTTTACTCGTTGCTCGGCGTAGGTCTAAAGCAGTGTGTATTGTTCCCACTCGTCACGGGGTGGCGCTAGTAGTTTTTATTATTGATATGTTTGCGTGTTACAGTTTTTATTTTTTATTTTTTTTTATTTTCAATGTTAAAATGTCCAAAAATTAAAATAAATACTTATTTCGTTTTCTAAAAAAATATTGTGACTATGTAGAAAATTATTCATGATACCCCCGATTTGAACTCGCGACCTTTGATTAGTATAAGACTGGTGCTGATCCAACTGAGCGTGACGCGGCGCGGCGAAATTAGCTATTATTAGTTCTTAGGTGTTTTACGTAATTAAGTACGCAAATAAAATTGCAAAAATTTACATAGGTCCAGCGTTCGCAGTGGCGTCAAGGGGAATGAGGAAATGGTATCTCGTGCTTGTCATTTGAATAAAAAGATAGCGCTATTTCTGCTTGCATGTATAGAACAGAGATGACACGACGATCAACTGTTGCGTCAAAGTCGTTGCGCGAATCACCATCGTCACAAGTGTGAGAATCACTAAATCAGTGTTTTATGAATGAAAATGTTAATAAAACTGGAAAAAAACGATTGGACGCCCTAAACATCTTTGGTGTCTAAAGTAATCTTAAAAAGACAATTGGAAGAATTTGCTGCTTGTAAGAAAGAATACAGACTAATGAAAAAAATGGACCTTTCTTTGCCTGAACATAACACCGATAAAAACTAAAAAAAAATCATTTGATTCATAGCTGAGATCTCACTTATGTGGTCAAAATGTATATTCTTATAATCCTCTGTTCCTCACATCTGTGTAGCTTGAGCAAATCAAGATCAAAAAAGTCGAAATAGGTCAAATAAAGTGTTTTTAGATATTTCGTTATTCTGATCTAAATAACAAACATTTTGAAATCATTTTAACATGTATATGTGTAGAATGGAATTACCTACTAAAATATGTGATTTTCATAAATATAAGTCCAATAATTTGAAAACTACATAGAAAATACGAAAAAAAAGGGGCCCACTTCTGAGGCAATTATTATCGAGCAAAGTAATTACAATCGTGTTTCCAACCACAATCCAGCTTTCTAGTAATCTTCTTCTATAACATATATAGATTCGAGATTTAAATAATTAGTGTTTCCATGTTTAAACTCAATAGAAACATCGTAAAAATGGAATATCTGGCCCTTAACTTCCATTCCAAAGCGGCTCCTAACAATACCCATCAAAATTCAGTTGACGACAAGTCCCAAAATGGCTTAATTACGAGTAAGTACGAACATAATCAAAGCAAAGAAAACAAAACTTTTGAAAGTTTAATTTACCTCAAAGGACTATGAATAAAAGATGCGTGAAAAATTATGTTTGCTTTAGTCGCGAAAAAACTCAGAATAATTAAAAAAGAGATAAGAAGGCTCGTTGTCGCATTAAGTTATATTAATTTGCTTTCAGAGAGCTAGCTTTCGAGTTATAAATCTTGATTATTCCCTTCGTAAACGAAAAAAGGGACGAAGAGTGGCGAATATTGTAACATTGCCGCTAGCTTTTTTTAGCTCGACCATGTGTTTCAATCCTGAAAATTTCTTTAACCTTGTAACCGTCAGCATTTTATGTAACATATCATTGGGCGGCGCCGACATAATCAGCGATATAATTTATAATTTTGCGGCCAAAATATAGACAATTTTGCACAAAAATACAGTGGCCATATTTCTTGGCATGTAATTGTGTCACATCCATGTCGTATATTCTTGTTATAGAGTAATTTTCCTGATAGCAGAAGCGTCTATAGATTTGATTGTGGCAAAAGTTTGGCTCCAGTAGTAAAGTGTTGGTTAGTGAGTAAAGTTTATTTAAAAACTTCTCACAAATATCTATTACTTGCTTTCGTTGACGTTTTATAGCCGAAAGCATTTCTCGTATAAATAAACTATCCAACGCATAACGTTATTTTTTTAATCGTTCGTGTAGTTCCAGAGATTAGCGCGTTTAAACAAACATACAAACTCTTCAGCTTTAGGTATAACATTAGTCGATATGTAAGTCTTGTACCTATCTGCGCTTGTCTATGAATACATATTTAAAGCTACCGCACTATATCATGCACAAAGTTATATAGAACAAATAAAATATCAATCAAACATATTCGCTAGTCAAAGCTGAAACTAGAGAATGGTTTCTTTTCCCGGAAAGCCAACACAACTTTAACTTGGTACCAATTGAATAATAATGTTATCTGAATATTACACAAAAAAAGTCTAAAGCTTCTTGATTCCTACTGCTTGACGAGGATTGTTACTTTTTTTGGTAAAAAACTAGACGCGAGTGATTACAAGATTGAAGCCCGTCTTATCTATAGGTACAGTATAACTTTCATTGAAATCGGTTCTAGAAAGTTTTTTTATTGTTATTTTTTACGCAATTGGATGTACAAATGCTATACAGACAGCTTTGATTGTTTCGATCAAGATGTTCAACTTAAAATTGTATATAATTATTTTTACTACCACACACACACATACACACACTTAGTAATATTTAAATAATAAGATGTGATCAACGTAGTTGGATATTGAATAAATATATAATGAGAAATAGCCATGTATTTTTGAAACTGGTTGTCGCGCTAGTGTAGAGTGCCTTTGCAAACCTTTCCCCGTGCGTACAATATAAGGCCCAAGATCAATTAATTTAAACTAAGTGTACACAATACTCTTATAGTACGTATTCGGGTGACTCAATGCCCCATACAACTCCAGCTAAGCCGAGTTCGCTAACTTTTCACTATTAATTACAAACGCACTGAGCTTAATTAATTTCGGTTTTAGCTGCCTCTGCGATATTGTAACGCAATCCCACGCGGACCTTTGATTTTGTACAAAACCACGGCCAATAACATTAAGCCAGCACAACATGTAATTAACATTACTGAAAACTATCATAATAAATAATTATATTACTATGAAAGCTAGGTTTTCTAAATATAAAACTAGATACCACAACAAAGCAACCCTTCAATATAGAATCAATAAAAGCTATTTAACATTTGTTAAATATTTTCAGAAACCATTGTTTATTTTAAGTTCACTCAATCTAAGTACTATAAAGATAAAACTATCTGCCCCAGTGTATTTTTTTACAATAAGTACTTAAACCGTGACGGGACGCGTTTTATTTTCCGTCACATTATACGTCATATTTACCTTTGATATCAAAATATGTGGACACGTCAAATGAGTATTTGCAGAAGCAAGCGTTTTTCTTACTGTCGGTAAAAAAGAATTTTGTCTATGGTTTCATTCATTTATTTTGTGATAAACGTTGGCCTATCTAGGCCTGCAGTTTATTAGAATGAGTTATCCGTTTTGTCTGGGCTGTGTAGAAACTCATTACCGGTTGAGTCGCTCGCATTTGACTCAAACGCGTGTATCGGACTGTTTAATGCAGAATCGACGTTTGAAACTGATTGCCGTCCTACTTTAGTTTAGTTTAGTTTACTTTATGTCAACGACTATGCTAAAACTACATTATGTATATTGGACAATGTGCGTGTGATACAACTCTATGCTGTGGCCAATAAGAAGCTTTTGAGTATAAAATCCTACTATCCGAAATCCGATTTGTACCAACATTGTTTTATTTTTATTTACTTGATATACAGTGATCAAGGCTCTACATGCGTGGAATGAATCACAATCGAACAAATATAACGCATTATCTTCTTTTTTTATTATATATATGCTTCAGAATCTATTTTGTAAGTGAGTTTAAGCAAACGGAGAAGACGTCACGACCTCTCTACTTCTAGCGATAAAGTGGTTTGAATAATAATTCCATTGAGGCACTTCGAAGACATAATAATTTTATACTCAAGCAGGTAAGATCAAAGGGCGAGGTTATCAGGTCACACCGGAGAGACCTATAACATAATTTGCAAGCAGTTTTATTTTAGATTTTATCGTTAGTTGTCTTTTATCACCAAGAGATGGCGCTCTTGTAGGCACCTTTGGAGTTATATGAGGGTACTGTTTTTTGGAAGGGACGAATGTCCGATCTTTGCGGACTAGTGTTGCATTTTACCTATTGAAAGTTGCAAAATATTAGACCACTGAGAAGAGTACCTTTTCTAAAAGAATAACAGCAATTACAGCTTTCATCACTAGGTCACAAAGCGGTACGGGTCGGTATGGGTAGCAAAATGGGTCCGTTCCAAGACTTTCAAACACTGTCATGGCATTCAGCAATAGCAACACGAACAACTAAGTTAGGTAAAAGCCTACCGGAAGTGGGCTAATTGGCCTGCGCCAGACTTGTTGCAGATGTACTTGTTGAATATGCTCATGCTAACTAGTTTGCACTAGTTCATGAAACTGTAACTCGTGTGGAGGTGAGAGATAATGCGATGTTATTTTTGTAACGTGCGTCCTCTTTTGATCTGTATGTTCTTTGAAATTTCTGGTTTAAAATTATTTTTTAATTTACTTATTTTGTATCATGTTTTCCATTCTTTTTTAATGTATTTTTATTCATTATTTGTACTTTGTGTCTTGTAAATGTATTATACATTCATTCATTTTAACAACCTATAGTAGTTCTATTTTACTTATTGATTTTTCAATAACATCAAATTATTTCCATCAAAATTGTTGCTGTTTCTGATTTCAACATCACAGTTGTTATGAAAGTGTATCCATGCCGTCTATAGTGAGTATGTTTTTACCACTGAATTACTGATTGATACGATAATAAAGACATTCAACTTAAACTTAACTTAACTACAATAATTAATCTTCTTTCTTAGTAATTTTCCACCATTATTCAACTTTTACTATCTCAAAATTGGATAATTCCAAAAGAGATTTACTGATCGTCTACCTTAGAATAAAAAAGACAATTTAAACAGATTTACGTCGACTGTAAATACGAATGAGAAGACCACACAACGGAGCTGGCTGCCCAACCAAAACCATCTCTAATATATTAGTGACCTCAAAGGTTCACATAATACTCGTATCTAAGCCACATAGGGACATATTGAAAGGCCCACAATACCCACATTGCGATCCCGCGAGGAATGGCCCTGGTCTGCATTCCCCGACAGATATCAATAATATGAGACATTTGATCTATAGCGCCATTGAGAGATTATTTTTACACATTTTTTTCGTAAACAGTAAGACCCCTCACACACTGCGACTTTTAGTAGCGATGCAAACGCGATGCAGTCGCAATGTAGCATCGATGCAGTCGCAAAATGTCAACCTTTACACACTGTGCTACAAGCGTTAGTATCGATGCGATGCAGAAGCTGGAAATTGACAAATTATGTACTGAATATTGGCGACTGCATCGATGCTAACACGCGTTAGCATCTGCATCGATATAACGCGCTTCTGCATCGATGCCAAATTAAATCTGTTCATTGCGTGAGTCGCGATGCTGTCGCGCGTTTTCAAAACGCACATTAGTATCAATGCCAAAAGTCGCAGTGTGTAAGGAATCTACAAGATACATATTTTATCCGAATGCGGTTGTAAAAGTCGTATTGTATGTAAAGTTTGCCGATTATTTACGTTAGCTATAGTCAGGCGCGAAGCTGTAAACAAATTGCGTGTACTTTTAATTAGCTTCCTAACATCATATTTCAGAAATAGAAAGTAAATAACTAAACATTGTTTAAGTCTGTGCTTAGCAAAAACATCAATCTTTGCAGACAAAACAAATAAAACCAATTCACAGTATTTATTTCAGAATAAGCTGGCAGAAATTTATTATTTTTCCTCGCCCTTATATTTCGACTAACGAAGCATTTCAATACGGCGATAAGAAAACGAATTTACTCGGCTAAATCCAATTATATTAATCGCCTGAAAAAGCTGAGTAACTCCAATAAACAGGATTTCCCAGTAGAATGTATTTGCATAAGCGCGTTACGTAAAATGCTCGTAATAACTATTATTTTATAGCGCGGTTCACGGCGCGCTTGCGTGAGGACACGGATTAACAAAAAGTCAGGAACTTTGACGGGTTCAAGTCATCAGCGAGCGGCGGTATGAAAAGAGAACAGGGAGTTTTCCTGAATTTCTAAGTAGTTGTGATATCACAGCAAATCCAAAATGAAAATATAAGATTTTTTACTTCGAAAAGTACCTGCTTATTTAAATTTCAGTCGTCTGATTGAAGAACTGTACAAAAAAGTAGCACAGTGATTTGTGGCGATATGAATTTTATAAAAGGTGTAATGACATTTTTGTTTAAATAGTGCTTTGTCACTATACAAACTTAAAAATACTAGGGAAATAGAAAAGCAGCACCTGCCTCTCAAAGAGAATAATCAACGCCAAAGCAATATACCAAAACTCGATTGAATTCTTAATCACGTTCGATAATCAGCTGCCAATAATACCATGAATGCGTTTGCCGTGATATTTGACGGAAGGCCTAGGTTCTGCGAAACGGCTGTTTGCGCAAACTAATTGTTTGATCCACTAGTTTGTTAGTTTTGCGATGTGGTTTCATTTTGTACCAGCTAACATCGGCTGCCTTTGTTGTTCGGCATACGATTGTATTTGTTGTTTAAAATAAACAATGTGGGAACACAATTTCTAAACTGTCTATTCGACCGCAAAATCGAAAGTAGAAAATGAAAGCTTTTTATATCAAGTGCTTTATATTATATACACATTGTTTTAGTGTTAGATGCTAACTGTGTGAACTGGTGACCTGATGAAATCGATAAAAACCCTAATATATGTGGGGATATGTGGGAAACACAGTTTCGATGTTTGAAATCCGAAACTATTTTCATAATACTACGAACGAGCTACGACATCAAAAAAATATTACAAAAATGACTATCGATTTATTTTCCTATGCCCAAACAACACCTTAAACCGTAGCGATGGCGAATTAAATGTTTTTGTGTTAGATAGCTTATTTATCGGGGAAGGCTTTATGCTGTAAAAAAATCACGCTGCGACGGGAGGGGAGGAAGCAAACTCAAAACTCGGACGCAGTCGCGGGAGATCGCTAGCTATAATCTATATTGATCAGTATTAATAATATCACAGTAGGTATATTTTAGTAACGACCTTCAAAGCTGATATGACAAAACGTTTAAAAATCGTAAAATCGTGAACAACGAGATATAACTGATAAATGGATGCAACAAAAACGTCAGCACTGCATACAAAGCAACAGAGTCGTCACGTTATGTCACGGCAGGCGCTAAACTGATGTTAAAACAGCTAATCGTTCAGTTCGTGTGGTGCTGAAGGCTTGTCACACTTGAGTGGAGACTCAGTATACCCGATATTAGCTCGGTCAAGCACAACCCCCACCATTGAGCACTTTAAAGGTTGAAGCAAATCTAACCACCCGTAAAGGGAACAGCATCGTATTGACATCAAACAGGCATCAATCATTTGGAAGTAGGTTACGTAAAGGAATTACCAACGCGCCGCAGCATCGGGTCGGTTACGGATAGCAGACGTCTCGTTACGGATCGTGTTTGCTACAATTTATGACAGTTCGTCTTTTGAATTACAGTACCTACGTTTGACAGGGTGATTATTAGCACCTAACTTTCCGATCATATTATCCTATTCGCCTTTCCGGCGGGTCTAATAAGAGTGAAAAAAGATAGCAAAAGGGTGGGAGAGTATGTGTTAGGTATAGCTGCAATATTAATGACAATACCAGTACCTATATATTTTAAAGTGAAATGGTGAAACATAATGCCATTGCCAAAGGCATTTTTGTAGAGATTCTACTGTTGTTTTCTTCAATTGTTCTCCGTTCAATATTCATGTCTCTAACTGATTACTTCATGCCTGCTCGGGTTTAACACGAAACAAAACAGAACGAACCGTTAAATCGTCAAATTTTATTAGTTGCATGTTATATAAACTCATATAATACTTGTCGTTATAAAAAAATCATTAAGATTCGTTATTTTTCGATGTTATAAATACTTACGTACTTAGTTGTATTTTGTTATAACAATTGATTCATAACTGATAGCATAACCGGAGAAATATTAACCAATAGGATTGCACAAAATCTCCGCTCCGGAGACCCTATAGGTTAATATTTCTCCGTTTCTCCGCTTCGCGGCCTCGCTCCTCTCCGGTGGACAGGCAGCCTAGTTTTGAGCTGCCTGTATTACCATATTTAATGATTTCAAAACACGTGAAACATTTGCAAAATTCATTCAATATTAAATTTCTGTCTATCTCATTGAACTTCTGCCATTAAACTCACACATCTATAGCATTTATACTTATATTATGTAAGTATACGAGCCTACATCCATGTTTTGATTCCAGATTGAAACCTTACCTACTCTACATTCAATATCAAAAGTTTTTCGTCCAAAATCGATCGCCCTAAAACCTCGGCATGTATAAAGACACTCTGCATAAATTGATACCGGCGGGTTGACGACCCCTGTCTATGTTTAAATGACCTAGTCAAAGGTCAACCGCTCCCATTACCCGACCTCTTTCCACCTTTGATATGTTACTTTGTAGATATTGCGCGAATTTGATAGCTGTGGCTCATCTACAATTGATTTAAACTTACATGGTCACTAACATTACTTACTGTTGCAAGTGCCATAAGTACCGAAATATCGGAATTTTTAAATAAAATAGTTAAATACTATGGCCAAATTCAAATTCAACAGTAAAGACGAACTCTAATAAGCTCCTACCTAATGCACCTTATTTTCCAGCAAACGAATCTTACTTTCGTCCCAGTCACGCATATAATAATGTGCAGATAATCACCAGCAAATCGTAATTTTTTAATAAGATTGTATTTGCGAACACTTTTTTTTTTGTTAAAAAAATATATATTGTGTTATATCCAAGGATAGAGATAATCGAAGCTTTCCACGAAAAACAAGTGAACTAATGAATTTGCAAATCGACGTATTTTAATTGGAATTCCCGATTGGGTCAGTTTAATTTGGTCGTCTGTTTTTAATTTGCAAGACTAATCCATTAGTCCTTCCCTCCTAATCCTTTCCGACCGTCTATAAAAACAGAAATGTGTATAAAAAGTTTATTATATCTTTTGACAATTCGTAAAAAGAGTTTATTATATCTTTATACATTTCGTAATCCATTTAGGGACATTGAGAAATAAAATTGGACTATCCGAAAATAAGTACGGATTTTCCTAATACGATAAGATAATCATTTACTGTCTCAAACCTTTGTACAATAGTTGTTAGAAAAATAAAATAATGTGTCAACAGTTTACCCATTTCGGGCATACGATAATTATAAAGATATCAGTCTAAATTGATAATACCATAATTTTAGTCAAGAAGCATTTAAATTGTATGAAATAGTCAATTATCGATTATTAAAATATTCGTCCAGCGTATGAAAACATTTGAGAAGCAACCATTCTTTTAGTTTTCTCTTGAAAAGAGGATTTTCCAGGGATTTAATGCCAAGAGGGAAATGATTAAAAACCCGTATTCCTGTTATACGATCCTGATCACTGTTGAAAAAAAACTGAATAAGCTCATTGTTGTTTTTCCCTGCGTATTTCTTTTTCAAGTGACTCGGGTATTTTTGCATTTAAATCAGGCATTTTTCAAAGAATATAGCAAAATGACGTAGCATCAAAATAACTTTCGTTACTAGTATTTTATGTAACTAATAGGTACACAGAATTTTGCAGTATTTTCATTTTAAAATAAAACTGCTAATATACGAGTACAGTGTCACTACCTATTTTGTAAGCAGATGTCTCAATAAGTTGAAATGTCATAAACTTCCTACATTACCATTGTCATTTTATCTTTTACGAGTAACACCCCATAAAATATAGCAAATAGCCAGTTCACAGTTCTTTGAAATATCTTACTTTTCTCATAAGTACCTTTAACTACATAATAATGTAAAAGAGTTTATCTACATAGTACTTTGTAACGATTTAGCTGCCATGTTAAAAAAATCCTATTTGCCCTTTTAAAGTTTGAAAGAACCATCCGTTTTATAACACTTTTTAGTCAATTATATTGTATTTGAAATATTTAGCATACATTTCTTTTGAGGTATTTTTTTCAAATATCAACATTTTTATACGCGATGTTTACTCCTTAACTTACCTAACTTTATATTTTCAGTTTTCCACTTGAAAAGTAATTCTACTCATAACTTCCCTTTTACCATATCAGAGTAAATGCCAGCGCATTTAAAAACTGCAGTACATTTCGTGTCCAAAGTCCATTTCTCATCTGAAGCAAAATGGAGAAAGAAATTAAGTTTTATCGCTTTTTAAACTGAGGGCGATTCGGATGCAAGTTTCAGCTTTTTGCCGGTGAAGTTACACAAGCGGTAATGCAAGGACGGTGCAGTGGTGGTATTGATTTCTGCTTTAATAATAATTATTTTTGCATAACATATTATTTTCAATGTTTAAAACAATATCTGGAAAACAAATTACTGCTGAAATTTATATTAAGTTACACTTTTGTTCTTAGCTACATGGTATTAAGACAAACATGACACACTAGAGCATCGAGATAGAAAATAGACGCAGAAGTCGCTGGAAGTGCTGGTACAATCTCATAAAATATTATCATTATTATTTTCAAATTGGATAGCCAGACAGGCCATGAATGCATCTGAAGTTAGGTGACAATGTAGCCTAAGATAGACCATGTCTGCCTAGTAACAGCCTATTCAGTCTCTTCTTGAGAATGTCCAAATTGTATTTGCCAGGAAACACTTCTTTTAAAAGAAATGTGGACCGAAATCGTTGGGTGCGTATAGATGGGATCTCTACGATATAGAGGTGAAAGCCGCGCTCGCGTTTTGTGTTTCGAAGATAAAAAGGGGCCGGTGGAATTGAGTCATGCAATTCCTTCTTACACTCTCCGAAACCTGTAGAATACCGACAGACATGCTTATCTTCGCCTATGGCCTATTATCAACAAGACGTAGTTACCACATGACAATGTGGAATCACAAACAGGTAGAGTGAGCAGTTTAGTTTAGTTAGTCTTCTTTGTCCCATCCCATCAATGAAGACGATTCTACTGCAATTAGTACCAAACTCATTTCCATACCATTTGAATATTGTGCTGAGTGACGTTACTCCAAGTTGACGGTAGTTTCACAAACGGGGCTTTGATTACTGTCGCAATTCCCATTCCTAAGTCAGAGTGAAGTTAGATCCGTAGTTGACAAGTGCTTGGTAATTAGATTCTGAAAGGGTTTGCGAAATTAAATTTTGAGCCTACATTGCTGTGAGTGCTACATAAGACACACAGCTTTAATTAAAACTAAACTTGATGGTACCCTCAGTTCCACTCAATGGTGTTATGTATATAATTCTAAAAACTATTTGCAAAATGATTCAGTAGACCTGTTAAACTACTAATCTTAAGAAGGTGTACTAATAATTCACTAAGCTCTTCTGTGCCTATCGAAAAAAGTTTACCTTATTTATCAGGGCTTAAAATAATATTTATTTAAGTAATAATCTTGTGACTTTTATCCTGTCGTTACCGAAATCACTTTTATTCTTTTTTTACAAAAAAATGTGACGTATGTAAAGTTATTGTTGAAACATTTCAACTTAACAAATCAAAGTCGCGTACAAGTAAAATTTTAAAAATATAATACTAAATTGGCTCAATTAAAACATAATTATGCGACATAATGAGTTAAATATTCATAAGGCGCTCAAGACAAGAGCTTAGACTTAATGAAAGCTTCAGGCGTTTCTTGGAGGCTTTCACGCAGTTTCCTGTTCTGCTCCAAGTCGTTGCGTGTTACCTGTATAAGTCTTCGGTGAGTATGAAGTAAGTAATGTAACGGCGGAGTGTGCATAATTATAATGCTGAAAATTTAACCTTTTTATAAGAGTATGGTGAGTGAATAAATGTTAAAATGATTTAAAGATTAACAAAAATTTGAAACTTGATAAAGTGAAACAAAATCCACAATAAGAATTTTAGACTGGCACCTGTTTATTTATTAGATCATGTACCTTTGTGCATTGGTAATAAGGTATTTAAAAATAAAAGAAGTATAGAAAATAACAACGAATGCTATATGTCGTTAAAGTCCCCCTTTTGTATAAATTTTTGTTGTGCAATAAAGTATAAAAAAAAAATACGCTAAATTAGTTGTATTGATAAATATATTCCCCCGCTTTCTATAAATAATATCCCAAGCATCCATTTATTTTTTCGGTTCCAAATATAGCAACCTTAATTTTCGGAGTAAATTTTACCACCTCTACATTCAAAGATAGAACTCAAACTGTGGCTGACGTTTATTTTACCTGTCTGCTATTTCTTTTGCTCTGACACTAACAAATCCAATTTTACTTCCCTTATGTCAGACATTATGCTAACGTCCCACTGTAGGGCGGCACTTTTTTAAATTAAACGCGACAGGTTTTTGCATAATTCAATATAGAGGAAGGTAATAAATAGGCAGAGATGCAAACAAAGGCTTGCTATTTTTAAAATTATAAAGTGAAGTGTTTTTTTTTTAAAGCATATTGAAACCTTCGGAATCGACATTACCTTACCGATTTATCAACGCGCAATTTTTTTTGCAGTATCTGGTACCTAAAACCTAGATACTAATAGCATCAACTAACTTAACTGTATCAGTTTAGGTACCAAAGGGCCTTAGGTGCAAAGTTTATACAGCTTTATTTAAAAACCGGCCTATTCAAGCAATCTGTTTTTTTTATTAGCCGGAAATGTACGACGCGCTGATAACAAATACAAATCGAAATATATAATGTAATCTGAAAGATATAATCCACTATGTCATGTGACAACAGAAGATATATGTTACGAAAATCTTGGACAAATTTTCAAGACCTAAGGCATCATCTACACTTTAATAATTACTTTATCCCTACTAGCTTTTCGAGTAAAATAAAATCTTCTGAAATACGCACTTCGAAGGCAAATCCCAAGGGTCATAAGATATCTCATTTTAGTACGGATTCCGCGAGTAACATTCACATCGCGAAAATATTCCTACGTCCCATAACGTTATGAATATTTTCATTTGAACGCACCAGCCGCGAAAATGTAGAGTGTAGCTAAATAATGTATTTATATTGGAGAATCGGGCAATCTTAGTCAATAAGACGTCTTCCTCTATTAATGTACGATTACTTTCAATGTATTTATTTGTTTTTTATTATAATCAGTGCAAATTAATTGTAAGTAAACTTTAACGTCTGATTAATAAGTAGTTTCTCTGCATCAAAATAGTGTTCGCTATACAGGGTGATTTTGAAAACATTGGCAATATTTTAAACTAAGAAACTATTCATGATTTGTAGTCCCTACCATATATTAAAATGAAATTCTCGATTTGATGAAACCGAGAAATATCACAAAGTATCACTGCAATTTCCGAAATCCGTTTAGGCAAAATAATATTTTTAATACTTTAATATTATTTGTTAATATCAGAAAATCTTAAACTGTAATTTATCAGTTTAATTTGAAGCAATAATCAATTCTATAAAGTTTTATATGATTTTTCTCGGTTTTATAAAATAATATTTTTTACAATTGATTTTAATTTTGTGGAAGGGACTATGATTCATGAGTAGGTTCTTAGTTTAATCAGTCAGGTATCAAACGACTGCCGGGAGTCGCATAATAATGGAATTTCTATTGTGTCTCGTTCACACATACTTGACGAGTTAAAATATTGCCAGTGTTTTCAAAGTCAGCCTGTATAAAACTTAACTTGAAAAAAACATTGGCTTTGAAAAACGCACCCAGCGGGCAAAATTTTAATAAAACATTTGTACAGTTCCAAATTAATCTGTCAGGCAAATATTATTCTCAGGTTCACAACTGCTTTATATTTTTAAAATTAAATTCTTGTAGATGGAACTTGAATAAACACATTTTAGAATAATGAAAAAATGCCCAACTGATTACATTTCTTTTTCTGACGATTTTGTAGTCTGCGAGACCATGACTATTTATCTATTTATTTTTTTCATTATTTTAGTAGTAGTAACTTTTTTTGTACTTATCTTTATTTTCTTTTTACGGCAGATGGCACCCTGGGTACCACCCTGGGTACATTATTATTTTTAATGAAGATTAAATACACGTGGACAAGCTAAATAACAAATGCTTACTGCACTGTTTCAGTGTTATTATATGTAGCTAGTTAGAAAATGGTGACGTATCTCCATAGGATGTAAAACTGAAACCTATGCGATAGACCAATCAAGCTATTGATTCGATGCGCAGCGCTCAAAGTTGAAAACGTTAGTTTGCTTTCAGGTAGGTAATATATGTAAAACTAGCAGTCCCAGCGAACTTCGTTTCGCCCTCAGCCCCGTCCCGTCCCAGCCCCGTTTTATGGGAATTTTCATGGCTATAAACCTCACAGAGCCCGAGACCTTTCCAACGAATGCAAAACCGTGGAAATCAGTTTGTGCGTTCTGGAGTTATGGCGTCAGGAAGGAAAACCCGACTTATTTTTATATAGTAGAAGATATAATTTCCGACTTCAACCAGTATTCCAGACCGTGCTATATTTGGTTATTGAGTTAAGCGTGTAGCCACCCGCCTCACACTTCGTAGGCAGCTTAATTGCCTTATTATCTCGGGAACGCCGTGGCTCCTATCTCATCTCATCTTCGTAATATGTAACTTTTTGGATATTTCATTTGTATTCCACGTACTTTAATAATGGAAATTTTCGACATCAGATGAGAAAATAAATAATTCATTTGGTAAATCTTAAATATAGTCTACTTTTATGAACTGCCATAAACTGACGACGAGTTTGGTGTATTGGTTAGCGCTCCTGACTATTACGCCGGCCGTCGCGGGTTCGAATCCCGCAAGGGGCAAATGTTTGTGTAATGAGCATGAACATTTGTACCCAAGTCATGGATGTTATATGTATTTAAGTATTTATGGGACACGCCCCCGTCATAATCGTTGTCTGGTACTTCGTAACACAAGGACCAGACAATTGGTGTGTTGTCTGGCGCATATTTATTTATTTATTTATTATTTATAAACTATTGTGTCAATGCCTGAGTAAGGTCTCTGTAGCAAGTCATTTTTTTATTAGCGAAATTTAGAAGAAAGTAACAAAAAGTAAAAAGGTAATCCGATTTATTTGGTCAGCAAAAGGCCGTTTAAACGAAAGGACCAATTTTCTAAATTCCCAACCTTCCTCACACTCTCTTTGATCGTTTCTATAAAAGACCTAAAAAAGTTATTAGCCAGCAAAAAGTACCTTAAGTACAGAACAAGAAAGTGGAAGCTGCCTTGTCGCTGAGTGGCATTTCAGGAACTCGGGCAAAAACAGAATACATTGAAGCTTCAGAACTGTCCCAATAAAGAAGTTTCAACTTTAGGGAGCAATGAATAAAAGAACGTCTCCGGATATTTTATTCTGTGTAGTTGAAGCGGGGCCATAAAGTGTGATTGTGCGGAAGTGGGTTTATCGTCGAGCGGTATTATGATACTCGCAACGATGCAACGTTGAGTGTGAATGCGGAATATGAAACGTCAAACGGATTTCTGGTCGGAAAACTCTTTGGATAATATTGAACGTGGATATAATGGCAAATAGAAGCAGTACCAATGCAGATATTTGCATACGATGAAAAGTGTTTCGCAGAAAACTTCCGAGGATTGCTCCGAAGTTTTTTTTATAGTGTCTATTCAGACATTAGTAGAATATGTATAGTATGTGATGATGTATTGGTTTAACAACAATCACGAGCCAGTTTTTTTTACAATTCACATTTGATTTAAGATGAGACAGCGAATTGCGGACGACTTATTAACAACTTACAGTCTGTATTCCGTAAGAATTAAATACATATAAACATATTTGCACCTGTGTTAATTTACTGTATGTTTTTAAAAGACAGATCTCGTAGATCTTGTGGCCCAACTTGCAAAGTCTTAGGCTGTTTTTTGTGTTTTTCCCCTCGAGATTCAACAGCTATAAGTAAGATGTTAAAATTACTCCCCGCCCGCAAAAATAATACTGTTTATCACTGATGAAGTGAAGGTCATGGACAAAGAAATAACTTTATCAAAACAGATTTATTTGGCTGCAGTAATCACAAAGGGGATTAATGGGGCTTTTGGTGAAGGGCTGAGGTTTTTTCGGTCTTGTGTTTATACCCAGATATGATAAAAGTAATATGTGTAATGTTTTTAGATGACCATTGGTTTTTATAGGTACTCCGTATAGCCCGCAAGCATGTTTTTTCAGTCTCATTAGGTTACGGACTGTCAAATTAACCCACCCATTTCACCACGCTCCATGCTAAATAAAAAAAAATTGGGCACATTAAAACTTTGTTAAGATTCCATCCATACATCATGAAATAATAAAAGGTTTTTATTCCATTCTTATTCCGGGTGCTATCCAGAAATCCGTATAGCCTCTTATTTTAGTGTATGTAGATTTAATTTAGCCCTCGGACCACTCTTACCTCCGGCCTGGGAGTTGACACGATTTAAATTCGGAGGTCGGTAAAAATAATGCAAGATTTATAAGTATGCTATTATTTTTATTCCCTAGAGCCAGATGTTTCAGTGCTACAGTATAAATATGTTGGTTTTTTTTAAAGTTTTATTTATATTTCTTTTGATTAGATAACTGCATCGTAAATTAAGAACTCACATAATTAATTTATATCGTAATCAGTCAGGTATCAAACGACTGCCGGGAGTCGCATAACAATGGAATTTCTATTGTGTCTCGTTCACACATACTTGACGAGTTAATAATATAAATTGCACTTGTAAAAAGCAACTATGACTCTGTGACAGACGAGAAATCGAACCCTGTGTCTTACGCTATCCGGGCGTATGCCTATACCACTCGGCCACCGTCACATTAACAAGCCTGTTGAATTAAAAATAAACTATAATATATATCTTTTTTAATAATTCATAATTATTCATTTATTTGCCTCAGAGAGTAATATGTTGTTCTCTTAGCTTCAGGAGTCTTAAAATAAACTACAACAGTTATAACAGTTATCAAAGGTGAACTGGCGATAAGTTTTAACTTTTTCTTAAATTTCTTATTCGTAATCAATTTTATTAACTGTGAAAAAAAGTACTTAAAAGATATAAATTTATAATAAATAAACACACGTGAAAATACGTATATTTGTTTTAAATATTTCTTCAAGTTATTTAATTTGTACAGTTTAAACTTTTTCGCGATTTGTAGAAAAAAACTTTTTCATGCAAAACAACTGCATAGCAGTATAGCAGGAATGCACTGCTTAGCATCCAAAAGCTTTTTTCAACTCGACAAAAACCAGCGGTTTTACAAAATCCACTTCAATTCTGTTTTCATTCCAATTAAGGTAACTAGGCAGGTATTTTTTTCCTTGCTAATTGCGTTAATGGAGTCGCAGAAAGGCTTCTTACCTAACAAGGTTCTGTTGCATATAGCTTGAGGGAAAGAGAACTTTGATAAAAAACCAAATAACTTTAATGGTACAAAGAAACATTGTGTATTCCTTTAATTCGTGCAAATATCATTCCAAGTATTGAACGACACCTTAAATATTAAATCCATCTAATGACTTAACTTGTCATTCATTCATTAAATTGTAACTGAATACAAAAGTACTAGCAATTAGAAAACTTCTGCCAGTCAACTAATTAGTAAAGAACATAATTAATAATCCGAATGAAGGGCCGATGAAGTCGCTGGCTTTATGTCCAAGAGATTATTTCCTTTTCAGAGTGAAGTAGGTTTGTCGTCAATTTCGTTTTCTAAATTTTGAGTGCACAGTTGCGATGTGAATGAAGAAAGAAAGAAAGAAACATTTATTTGACACACAACAATACCCACTATACGGTCCACGCGCGCGAGACATTCTTCTCTCAACTGTCCACGCTCGGCCGGCACCGCGCGCGGCTAGAATTTTATTGACTGCGCCGACAAAAACACTTATCACAGAAAAACTACTTAAGCTGTATCAAAACTTTAAATACCTGCGGAATGCTAATAAAAACCACTATTTAAATAACTTTGCACTTAATCACTTAAAGCGAGTGTAAGTTGTAAAAAAAGGTTTAACTTGGCGACTGGAAAAAAAAATTACGTGTTTTTATTTCGAGTTGTACCGAATATATAAATAATATTTGCCAATGATTAATATATGTAAAAAGAAAGAAGACGATCTAAATATAAAATATGCGCGAATCTGCGCGCAAAATGGCGAACTGTCATTTTATTTTTTATTTTTCCTAAAATTTTTGTTGCCATGGTATAGAAACGTAATGTTCCTACAGATGGTTCATACATTCCTAGAGACATCTGTATTCGACTGGTCGTACTAAAACACCGCTTACTTTTATAAAATAGCATACAACGGGATGTTGTCGCAACAATGTTGTTTGGGGACTGTAGTCACCATGGACAGTTGAGAGTAGTTTTTCTTTGGGGACTACAGTCCCCATGGACTGTATAGTGGAGACATAATAAAATTAATAATTGAAAAAACATGATTGTGTATTAAAAAGGTGAGTTCTTTTTTAAATGAACCTGTAGATAAAACGGTTTTTGAAACATTTTTTTTAATAAATAATAAATCATTTATTCCACTTAATACAGTCACAGTTACATATTGACCAAAACTTTCTTTTAGGAAAGCCTGTGCCAGGAAGTATGGCTCTTCTTTAGCTTAAACTAAGTAAATATTTGATTTACACAAAAGAAAATACAATTACTTAAGAACAAACAATGTATCTCTGGTACAATTTTATAAACAAATTTTGAATCCACTACAAAACAAAACAAAACAAACATAACATAAGGTTTTTGTAACATATCTTTACCTTTACGTGAAGAGATGACGTAAGCCATCAAAAGGTTACGTGACATACTGACATAGGGATCGATGTGGTTACGCACAAACATTTGCTTGTCTAAGTACCTATAGAGTAGGTACTTGGAGCCACCAGGATAAAATGGCATGGCTGTAGAAAGTGGAAAATTGTAGATAAAGCTTAAATAAAACTCAATGAAGAATTCATTCTGAATCACTACTGTACTTATCTTACGCAACATCAATAACGAAACAAGAAATAAGCAACTCAAAAATCTCAAATGATTCCGCAAAATTCTTCAATCAAGAGCCATCAGGTGAAGAGGGGAACAATCATTGACCGCCCAGTGAATATGAGGTTATTTTGCTATGCAAATGGGGAAATTGTGCAAATTTTCATTTACGATTTCGGGATTATAAATATTACATACATATGGGAAAATTTACGTAAAATGATCAAATTTAACCTCTTATTAACACACACACACACACACACACACACACACGCACACACACACACACACACACACACACACACACACACACACACACACACACACACACACACTCACACATTATACTACTATAAACATAAGAGTTCCTTTCTTGTTATCTGATAAGTTAGATGTTATTGTATCTGTAACTTAAAAACTGTTATTCACTGTATCCATAAGGGATGAGCGGGACATTCCCAACACAAGTGTCATTTGACTACTTAAAGGGAAGTCTCAGCAATTTGTTTGTATTTAACTTTATTGAAATAAACTCATTTTTTTTTTTTTTATTAACAATGACATATTGTGGTAGAGTTTGATTAGAGGTCCAATCGAATTACCTACATTGTTGATTCAACACTGTATTTAATTAGGCTGAACTGTTGATGCCATTAATCTAAAATATTTTTTATGTCATAAGAGTTACTAAGTAGGTACTTATTATGTTTCCATGTGTTTAATAAAAGTTAAATTAATAAACTGCCAAAATTAAACGACGAATACCTACATAATGCGCATGGGGGTCGTAACTAACGCCAAAGATACATTTATAAGGATCTACAAATCGTCTTTTCGATATTAAAGTTAAATAAAAAAATAAAACCGTCGTTATTCCATTGGCAATCGTAGCACTAAGGCATTAAACGGTTGAAGCATTGAAAAAGTTTCCTGAAGGAATTTAAAAGCCTTCCATCGAACATCGGCTTGCATTTAAAACTCAAAACCACTCTAACTTCCATTTAACCTAGCCTAGAACATTTTATATTTGAGTTGCGACCGCTATTTTCTTTGATTATTCATCACGGTCGACAGTCGTTTGCATTTCATAATCTTGCTCAATTTAACTCGTCAAGTATGTGTAAACGAGACACAATAAAAATTCCATTGTTATGCGACTCTCGGCATTCGTTTGATACCTGACTGATTAAAAGTTGACATTCAGTTCGAATTTGTTTTTTATACATTGCAAGACAATTTAAATACTAGTTAGTTAAAGACTTTATGACTTATAAAAATTGAAAAATAATTAACAGTAAAGCCAAGGGCATTCTTTGGGTCAGTTTCATAAAAGTATTTTTTTTGCACAAAGACCCACTGGGGGCTACCACAGCTCGGGACGAATTGTGGGCTAGTGCTGAAAAGAAGCTGCGCAACAAAATCAGTCACCATTGTCAATGCCTCTTTTTTAAATATTTTTTTTGTTCGTACAAGCTAGACATACATTAGTATCGTTCATATAACCATCTAGTTTATAATATCCTTTAGTCAGTAAACATTGTTTAACATTCGATATGAATTGATCAAAGGGTAATTGATCAATTATGATTTTAATTTTTTGATTTTTGGTAATTTTAATTACAGAAAGTAATACATATCCAAATAAATGAGTGATTCACGTTCTGAAGTCTGAAGTTTATATTAATAACGCCTTAATAATAGCACGCTATTAAAAAAAACTTTTTTACGAGTAGAAAGCTATCTATCTAAGGACGGGTGAAATTCCAATACCTACATTTCCCTCGCGCCATATTTCATCAACGTCCCAGCCAGACTTAGCCGGCAATATGGCGGTTCCGAATACTCGGCATAGACAAACAGGAATGTTGAAAGCCGATAACAGAGCTAGCTCCCAGTGTATTGCCTGTTACATACCTGAAAAAACTCCGTATAGTTCTGAACAATACCCACTCATCATGAAGGATGGTTTTTATGAAGGTTCCATTTAGTAACATAGACAGAAAAGTGGCCATTATCTCACCGCTTGTAAGTTGTTATAACTGACTGAATATAACAGAATAAGTATTCATTATTTCTGTAAAAATTACTAAATGAAAGTGTAAGGAAGTGTATTTACTTTCAGCTTAATTTATCATATAGGTATGATGGGTGTTGTGTTTCATCATTTTCTTTCAAATTCAATAAATCTTTTCGGTGAAATCAATAAATCACTCAAAGTTAAGAAAACCAAACAAACAAAGTTTTCGATCCAAGTAAAGATTAAACCTCGTGGAAGTAGTATTGGATAGAAAACACTCGGATTGCAAAAGTTTTTATACACCTGTGTGCCATACTATACGACGATAGAGAAGTATCGATTCTCATTGCCAGCAACAGATAAATAAAGAGCAACATCTGACAACGCGTTAATATTTATATTTCACTTTTTAAACGTCATCTATTAATATAAAATGCTTTGTCCTGAATGATTCACTGACTGACGGATCAACGCACAGCCTAAACCGCTGGTCGTAGAGACTTGAAACTTGGAGGCTGTGTTCTTTGTATAACGTAGGGATCCGATAAGAAAGGATTTTTCGAAATTTTACCCCTAAGGGGGTGAAAAAGGGGAGCAAAGTTTGTATGGGACAACGTGATTCCTTGGTCCGATCTACTTCAAATTTTGCAAAAACATTCTTTAAAAATAATAACGAAAAATGTGTATCAAATTTTATTTAAATTTATCTTGTAACGGGGTTAAAAAGGGGTAAAAAGCTATTTTGGGGATGATTTGCTACAAAATTAATATCAATACTTCTTGGTGCTTATGTTGAAATATTTTTTATTTCATTTTTGACAATCATTTGACATATCTGAGACAGAATGTTTTGACACATGTTTGTTATTGATGTTGCTCTCTAGAAGAGATTTTATTCCTTACAATAGTAAATAATATTGTTTTGTGTTCAAACAGGGTAGGTATCAAGCGGTATGTGTCCAGTGTAGATTGCAGATCGTTTGTTCATATTGTCGGTGGACATTCTACGCTGCTCCCGTGGTTGAAGGGTGTCCAATCTGCAACTTTTCTGCAAACTTTTAGCAGTGGACGACTTTTGGGTGTTGATGATGATGATGGCGTAGATCTTTACATAGATTTGTCCCTTTGAATTTACGATTTGAATTCAAGAAAGTCGAGTATTCGCTATAACCATAAACAAAGCTCAAATTCAAACTCTTAAAAGGTAGCGGGAGAAGACTTGAGGGAATTCGCTTCTCCCACAGCCTGTATGTGGCATGATGCTGTGTAAGCGCAGAGAGTAGCCTGGTCTTATTAGTACCCGAAAGAAATATACGATTAATGAAAGGGCGTAGGGAGTATTTCTATTTCGTTGTAAAATAAAAAGATAATATCCCCGTGTAAGTTTGACCATTAAAGACCGGGCTGCGTGTTGAGTGTACATAAAATATAATAAATAAATAAATATGCGCCAGACAACACACCAATGGTCTGGTACACGTGGTAAGGAATTATCTTCCTTGTGTTACGAAGTACCAGACAACGATTATGACGGGTGCGTCTCCCATAAATACTTAAATACATATAACATCCATGATTTAGGAACAAATGTCCGTGCTCATCACACAAACATTTGCCCCTTGCGGGATTCGAACCCTCGACGGCCAGCGTAATAGGCAGGAGCGCTAACCAATACACCAAACGCGTCGTCGAATATAACATTTATCTGTACGCATTTCTATGTATATATTTTAAAACTGGATGATTTAGTTTTTTTGTTTAAAGGCGCTAATCACAGGAACTATTGGTAAGGGTATAGAATATGATAGATAGCTAATTTATCAGGGAAGGCTATAGAAGTAGTTTAATGCGTATAGGTATAGGCTTATAATTTTTCGCTACAATCTATGGGAACGGAGTTAAACTAAAACGCGCGTACGAAGTCGCGGGCGGGCCGCTAGTTTAATATATTTTTATTAATGCTCAAGTGTTTTTGCCTTACTTAGAAATCAATCCGAATTCGGAACTTATTTAAAAGGGTTTTCTATTAAGATTTTTATGTAATAGTTATCTGACCTAATAAAACGAGGATACTGTATCCTATTACACCAATGTTGTGATTGTGATATTGGAAAATGTCAGCGATACCAAGTTATTCTCATACTCGTGCTAGTATTTTTTTTACGTTACGACAGAACAGTCACGTTTTGTATGAGATTTTATTAATAATGTAAAAAGGAATATTGTTCGATTATCCTATATTATATCCTGTCTTCATTTTCAGCTATGCTAAGCTAAATACGTGACTCTTGCATAATATTATTGAATTTTATGCTTCTTTAGGTAAGCTTGCTATGGATAAAATGGTTTTACAAAATGAATTAATTGGTCACTTATTACAATAGGACGCGACGCGAGTTAAAAGCGAATTAACTTCCACCAAAGTACGTACTCAACATTTATGACTTTTGCAAATTAATTATTGTAAACTTCATTACCAGATAATTAGCTTGATTACTCATGTAGGCAAACCAGTAAGAATTTATTCAAAAGAAGAATTAACTAAATACTTTAAAAACGGGAAAACGAAACGGCAATTTTTTTTCTACCTCTACGGAAAAACGAAATAAAAGTGCAACTTTTAAATTCAAAAATCGAGCTGCAAGTCGTTACCGGCAAAGGGGTAGACAAGGGCCCGTGTTTGCCTGACCTGGATACCCAGTTCTGAGGCTAAGCCTTTGAAAAGTACCCCACGTGTGGTTAAAAGATTATATTTTTAGAAAGTAGAAGTGTTTTCAAATGTTGGTGCTCAGTGGCACTTATGTGAGGCAAGGGAATGTGACGTTTCTGTCGCAAACTTAAATGTGACGATATTTAAAAAAGTGGATGTAGTAAGAAGAAGTCACGCCAATTTAACGCTGATTTAATTACCTTAGGCCTAACAAAAAATATTACATATGCAATGAATACTTAAGAACTTTTCACTAGCAAAACTTGATAACTCCCATAAAATACATCCAAAACAAATCTTATCGCGGAATAAAATAAAATAAAAACATATCCAGGGCTGGGATGATTGATGGCCCCTGTCTTGTATGATGAATTGCCCAGAACGTTTTTTCCGAAATGAGAAGACCCAGGGAATTTCCGAGTATCTACGTACAAGGGGTATTTTGTGATCTTTGCATGACATTTAACATAGCTGACATAACCTCTTGATGCTATTGTCAGCGTTTAAAAAGGTTTTTATATACCTGATATAAATGTCGTGGACATTAATATTTTTCGTGGGTGAGCGATTGCCTGATAGTTAATGAGATTTAATAGTGAGTATGTTAATAGGCTAGTCTTATTTTTTATGTTGCATGTCTTAGATTTAATTTGTTCTTGTTTGTTTTTAATAAAATATGTACTGTGAGTATATATAATATTAGGTTTTTAATTTGATTTAACAGAAAGCTTTTTTTTAATCTTTAAAAAAATAAACAATGAGTTTGCGGAAATTTTCACATTTAAATTCCAAACGGAAGCATATTAACCGATAAACAAACACTAGAGCCTTTAGAAGATTGCTCGCGTTATCTCATAAGTCTCGATAATCAGAACGAGGGCTGACGTCCAAGGGATTGAGTTGGGAAAATCCATCTGTATACTTTACTGGCAGATTTCTATGGTAATTTGGGGTCGATCATTATTCAGCACTTGACACTTTTGCTGAATACTCTTTAGTTAGAATTAGAATGAATTATCATTACTAAAATATCGGTGTAATATTTAGGTCACAAAGTGGCATTGTAATGTAGATAAATGAACGGCAAATGAAGAACAAGGAGGTGTTCAGCACCTTAGAAAAGAGGAGGAAAACGCATATAAAGAAGCGTTTTTTGTCACGATAATGCAAGACATATAATTTCAGCAGAAATAACGCCAGTATCAATATGATTACCTACAACATTGAAACTGACTTGCGACTTTGATGTACGAGGAACAAAGTCGCTACTAAAACATTTATAAAAATGCTATTACATAAAAAGTTAAATGGCTGAATTCACTTTCAATAAATCTGCACTGTCAGATAATGTCTAGTTTTTAATAGAGTTGCATTCGTTAAGTAAATTGACTCTCATGTTTGGCGTATCGGCAAAAAGTGAAACTTTCACTCGCTAAAATCGCTTGGAACGGAGTTACACCACTTTTATGAAAGTTAACGTAATTAAGCGGTGTATGGGGAGCAATATAGTTTTCAGCATCAAGCGATGTTTTGAAAAATAAACGAAAACTGTGACGAATATATGCGAGATTCCAGCTGTGCAAAGCATATGATTGCGACATGTTTGACAGCATATGTTGTATGGTAGTTGATAGAATAGGCTGCAGCAAAATACACTAACACGATGGAAAATGCTGCACGTCAGTAAATGTCCGTGTTCCCGTATTTTCATTTAATTTTTTTTTAGTTTGTAATGTTTTCTGCCTTAATTTTAGTATATAATGCGGAATACTATATGTATGTATGTATGTACTATATTTTAGCTAGCCTTAAAATAAAATATTTATTAACTTTGTAACATTTCGGCAGACTTGCTTTTTATTGTAAAGAAAATAAAACCTTAACTTTGGTTTAAAACACGATAAGCATGAGGCACTTCCAATCATTCCAATCATGAGTCTTTTGAATGCAAAGTCCCACAAAGCAAAACTCTACCTACTGCTTTAAAACACAAGTTGGCTATTTGTTACACCACACAAAAGCCGATGTCATCGCTTCAGAGCAATCAAGCTCCATCGGGACGCGTGTGAAATATTACCAATCTGACTGGAAGAGGTTAGAAATGGTCAAGACTGCCCCGACTAATGACCGACCGGAGGATCTGCCTTCTGTCGGTAGCGAGAAATGCTGGTCATTTGATTAATTTTCGCGTTTATTTACGGTTTTACCCTTCACTGGCTGTAGCCTTAAGAGGAGAAATTAAAAAGCCCACAAAGCAAGACAAGAGCAAACTCAATACAAAAATATGGAACCTGCATCAGTATTTCTAATGGAGTGCAATTGGTACAACCCTAAAATTTTCAAAGTCAGAGTGAACAAGCTTCATCTGGGTAAGCTGAAAGCTCGCTCTATCGTCGTCTCTGTCTAAGCCATGTCTGGTCTAGTATAGAGACAAGAGCGAACTCATTCCTTATAAATATTTTTTTGCACACTGCGGTAGAATATCTTCCAAAAGTTAGATCTTTAATTGGAGTATGCACATGACGTAGTACCTACTATACCTACAAGACAATTTGTAAGCATTAGTGATTTCAGTACCCTTATAGCACTATCGAATATGTAAGTGTATAGAGAAATGACAATTCGTATACTAGCGCCCCTAGCGGTGCGTAAAGAAATCACTTTTTTAATATGGATTTTGACATTTCTCGATACGTTTACACATTCGATAGTTTTTTCGTGCTAAGGGTACTGGACTGATATTTTGAATTTTGTTCCCTGTCATTGCTCTTTTGTGTTTCATCTTTTTACGTTACATGCACTGCCATTCACGTGTTCAATTAACGTTCCTATACAAAACCTATGGCAATATAATATATCTCAAACAAGTTGATTCAGAGTTCAATTTATAACCTCCACATAAGTCCAAATATTTTTTTATCCCTAGTAGGTACGTAGAATTACACCTGAACATTTACCCAATTGATACCCTGACTATGCAAAACCTACCAAATGGTAGGAAGATAAGAGAATTCAGACTAATGGAGGGACAAAGGCGTCGTCTCAGGGGTGGTTTGTGATTAATTTCATAGCAGGTAATGTGGAATGAGGCTACGAAACTAGGACAAAGACGTGATAATACTCGTAAAAATGGATACCTAAAGCCTACATAAAACGTTTTCATGTTAATTTAGTAGGACAAGCTTTGAAAATGAATTTTGGATGACTTAGCTTAGAAACACAGTTATTGATGTGAACATGAAGGAAGGATGCAACATTTTCCTTAAATAATTATACCTGCATAATCCTTTCATTCAATTACTCTATCTTTTATCCGCCTTTTATATGCCATTTTACCAATAGTGGTAAAACGGCATTTAAATCCGAGTACTTATTTCTTTAATCATGAATCGATATAAACAAAAGGACGTGGCGAAGGATTTACATTATGTTTACCCTGACCAAGCCCCACTAATGTTCGGTTCATGAAAATTATGTTGTTGACAACCAAACAAACACTCAGCTTCCAAAAATTTTCACTGTCATTAGAAACAAAATTAATCTTTCAAATTACACCCGTTTACAGACAAAAGGGAGCTCTTCGGTGGCATTGTCTAAGTGTCGACGATAAATTGCGACTCGTTTGTAAATGAATGAATGAACGAATGAACGCCTCTTTTCAACTGTCCGCCGACTAAACAAGGTCAGGGATGAAAAAAGTGCGGATGAAATGCGGTTACTTGCTCTCGTGTAGCTTCAGAAAAGTCAGGCTGCATTTTTCTCGAGTATTTTTTTGATGATACACGTCAAACGAATAAGTATTACACGGTGCATATCATATTCGAACGTCAGATATACTTTGCATGTATATTTAGAAGAAATACGTAAACATTGATTCGTCAGATCGTTTTTCTAGCGCCAAAAAACAAATCGATGTATTTTTAATAAAGCTTTTATTCGTAAAAGGGGAGAAAACAATGTCGGAATACTAATCTGGGATACAATATACGGTACTCAAACGCCGTAACGGTACAGACTTAAAAAGGCATGGAGCTGCCGCTGTCCAATATTCCCGGATTTATTTGATTCCCGATTTTTTGGGTAAAGAAACGTCTCCCGGGGAATTTATAGGATTTTCCCTGGAGAATTTTATTGAATAACCGATTGGGTCGCCCCAGGTGGGAGCGACGCGTAGTGCGGTACTTGGCTGAGTGATATATCGATGAAAAATTACTATTCAAGATACCGTTTTCAAATATCTGCTACCAGCAAGTTTAAGTACTGTAAGAATATTTTTAGAAATGCACGATAGACTTTCCGGATTTGATTAATAAAAAAAACCGGCCAAGTGCGAGTCGGACTCGCGCACCGAGGGTTCCGTACAAACCTGCAAGGTTTACAAACAAGTTTTTTTTTCACGGGTTAAAGGCAATTAGATCTAAGTATTTGATATGAATTTCAACTTGATAGCTCTACGCGTTCATGAGGAAAAAAGTAATAAGTTTATATTTATTAAAAAATATATATTTTGTAATGTAACTAAAAATTTAAGGTTTTCGGAATTTTTCCTTTATGTGTGCTATAAAACGTTGCTTCATGCCAAATTTCAAGATTCTAGGTCGACTGGAAGTACCCTTTAGGTTTTGATTCCCTTGCGAGTACTTGCGAGTTTCAAAATATGCAGCTTAAATTGCTGTTTCTTTTGATTGCGTTGACATAGAAGTTTGATTTTGTTACAGCTTAAAGGTATTATAGACCTGAAAATTTGGTATGAATTTCAATTTAATACCTCTACGCGTTTATGAGGAAATGGGTAGTAAGTTTAAAATTATTTAAAAAAATATATTATGTGATGTAACTAAAAATTTATAGTTTTCGTAATTTTTCTTTTATCTATGCTATAAGACGTTGCTTTGTACCAAATTTCAAGATTCTGAGTTCACGGGAAGCACCCTGTAGGTTTTGATTCCCTTGCAAGTGTCGAAAATTTGCGGCATAAACGGCTGTATCTTTTGATTGCGTTGGCTTAGAAGTTTGATTTTTTCACAGCTTCAAGGGACAGTAGACTTGAGTAATTGATATAAATTTCAGCTTCATACCTCCACGCGTTCCTGAGAAAAAGGGTCTTGACAGACGGACGGACAGACGGACAACAAAGTGACCCTATAAGGGTTCCGTTTTTTCCTTTTGAGGTACGGAACCCTAAAAAACAGGTTAGGACTGAAAAAGAATGCTGCTTTAAGATTGCAAGAAACAAAACTGTAATAGACAAAATCATAGAACTGTCTAACTGTTATGTAAACAAACATGCTGAGATAGGCGTATCAAAAGTGACACTTGTAATTAAACATATCGGCTAAAACGATTGATGTTTTTGAATACAAATATGTAAATTCCGTAGTAAATATTTATGACTACAAAAACAAGCACAGAAAATGTATAACTATACCCATAATCTATTTTTTTTCGTACCATCCTATCAAATCATGAAAATCTGTAGACAGTCTTTAAATCGACAGCGCTTCATCACTAGAAATGTGGTTAGAATTACTTTTTTGCTAAAAAAAAAGATTTCGCTTCGGCGAGATAAAATCGCTTAGCGGGTGGTAAGCCGAGTTTTGTGTATTTCTCTTACAATTGTTACGGTATAAACAGGATATTGTTCAATTTTATATTTATTGTATTTATTGTCAAAACAACAATCAGATTGTTCAACAAACGTTTATTAATACGAATCTCAGAATTAAATAACCAAGGCAATGTGAGATAATTATAGTACCCAACTGACTTCGTTTGAGAAAAAATCTTTAAGGTTTGAATATTAGGAGGCACTTACACCCATAAAGAATGCCACATGTAATATAACTGGGAGTAATGAAATGGACTAATCTAAAGCATAAGTTATGCCTGCTGCATCTCCAATCAATTTTCTTCCTTCCTTCTTATCGCTAAATAGTCACTTAAATGAGGGTAAGAGACTTCATAATCAACAAGATAAAGTATATGTGTACATACACACACAAGACAGGCCTTAATAAAGATACGACATAATGGCAACACTTTCAAGCTAACACCAAGCCAAAAGACAATAAGTACTCTCAACTCGCAACTTTCTCGCACCCCATAAAGTTACGTAGCTGTGATGAAACCCTATTCTGTGAAAATGTCGTATTTACAACTAGACGACTAGCTCCTTCATGCATCGTCCTTTGAATCTTACACATCATGAGCTAGGCTCTTTTCGGTGGAGTTATTTCCCATAAAAACTACAATTAGGGAAAAAAGTGTCGTGGTTTTTCTATTGCCTTCCACACTGCAGCTTAAGAACCAAGGGTTTTCCATCTTTTAATACTCAGCCGGTCAAAAGCATTGCCTGGTATACTATAGCTTCAACCTTCAGCCAGTCCTGATTTTACTGCTACCCAACACCAAGGAAATGCTTATTTGATGGCGGCGTTTACTCGCCATGACACAGGATCTTCACTGAATATTGTAGTTTTAAATAGAGAAGTTCACCCCAATTGACTCCCAACTATTATATACATTCCGGTAATCCTGCCGCTTGGTTATGGACTGCTTATTCAACATATTATACACGAATTGTCAACACATGTCGTTGACATGCAGTCGACTTGCCGTCACGGCATGGCGGCTAGCCGTTAATACACCATAATGATGAAGACTTACTAGCGTGACTGGTTTCATGCGATCATGATGCAAGTAAGCGACGGAAACATCGTACTAATACGCGATCGATCAACATACTTTTCGAGATCTACAACAGATGTTCTTAAAACTGTGTATAACGCGTTGCAGATAGTTGGTATCTTTCACTCAAGCAAAGTTCTTGTAATCGCTTTAAAAGAAAAATCTCTCATACCAGCCATTGACAGAGGCGACGAAAGTCTAAAATACAAACATCATCTTACAGAGTAGACCCCCTGTGACTGAGCCGAGTCCAAACTGTGACAACTTGGTGACGGTGACAACTGCGAGATACAAACTTGTCACAACTTGCCGCCTATTGTTCGGAATGAAGTTACAGATCTTTGTTGCCGAGTTGTGTAACTAATTGTGTAAAGTGCAGAAGGCTCCCTTTTTAGTTAGTTAAAAGAGGTGTTAAAATTTTATCGTTTTAATTTTATATGTGTTACGGATGCATCTACAGGGAGTATTAGACATGACGGGTCCTAACGCGAATATTATATTATATTATTATTCATTGCTGTATAACAAATAAATAATAATAAAATAATAATAATAATAATAATTTTTATTAATAATAATTATATACGCAGGGCAGCTTGTGGCGAGCTGTTGGGCAGTAGCGACCCCACGTACCTGATTGCTCCTGGGAGAACCCCTGTTCCTCATCTCTGTCTTGCCTTCACTGGCCGGGCAGAGTTAACACTGACGAGGGACAGGATCTCCCACCTCTTGCTTGCCTTTATTGGCTGGCTTGAGTGGAGACTCGCTAGAGCAGAGATGCTCGGGGGAAGGAAGTGTGCCAGTAAGATGCTTGTAGGGATCTTGAACGATTACCGGAATTGTCCTGAGAGCCGTGGTACACCTCTCCACTCCCCTAGCACCTCAACTGGTGTTGCCCCCTTGTTGTCTACGTCACTTAGTGCTAGCAACCTATTTGGGGGGCCCATCGACTGAGTGTGCAAGTCACCCCCTGCCATTTTATCCGTGTGAGAAACATACGTCAGGCAGGGGCCATAGTTCTTCCATAGTCCCAGATACCCGGTCCACCTAAAACCCACACCCATAACCCAGTATCTTTTGTATCCATATCTTGCAATAGCCCTACATGAACCGGGGGTTGTCCTTGGGTGCACTTGTATAGTGCATACAAGGATTAATCGCCGGTTTGTGTCACACAGCTTTTAGATCAATGTTGTCAAACGGGCCTCTGCGTGTTGGCTTCGGCCCCATGTACGCCTTCCAAAGGTCCGGGACCCCATGGTCCCGAGAATGGAAAAGACACAACATAATAATTTTTATTATATATACTAATTGCACTAACTTAAACTTAAATATTGTGATCCATGATAGACATAACAAGTCAAAAAATAAAGCATCACGTTTCACTAATCTTTGTTTAAACGCTACTAAAAATACCTACCTACTTTAAGCAAACTATCGTATTATATCAAAAAGCACACTTCAAATCTCGCCCACATTTTGAGCTCATTGAAAGTTTCTTCGAGCCGTCTCGAAAGTCCCGGATTACAGTCCCGATTGTAGGGCCCTCGTGAGTTGAAGTACTACTCAGCGACCTTGCCCCGACCCCTTATTATTTGGTTACTAGCTGTACTCACAGCCTTGCTTGGAACCTTTATAAAAATGGTTGAAATGCCTTTACTTTTTCTTAGTATACGACCTAATATCATTAATTATAGATAGTCGTAGCTAATACCATTAATTATAGAAGGAGCGCTAAAGAAAGAAAATAAAATAAAAGAATATAAAATCTATATAGGCATAAGCTAAGATTAAAGCTGAGATTAAATTCAATTACGAACTTATATTCACTACGTAGTTTTCTGTCTTCTAATCTTTATACTAGGTATTCATTATTCTGTATTAGTCGTCTGTGTCGTACGACAAATGTTTCGGTTTAAAAAAAAACATTTGGCAAGTAATTTATTCAAATAGGTAAGTCAAATTACATAAGTTATTTAGGTGAACCCAAAAAAGCATCTTCTTCAATTCGTCACATCCTACCTCTACAATCACGCTTGTCACTAAGATATAAAGTTCAAATTTCTAATATTCTTTTAGAAACTATGTCACTGTCCTCACTTCATTTCCCGGGTTCCAGTATCCCAGTTGCAACTTGCAATACAATGAAACCTACTGTCCGCAGAAATCATAACTCACGATCGACGTTTAGAAGAGCTATTATCAAACTCGATTGCTTTTGTATTGACAGTATGAATGATCCAAAATCACTGCATTTTGCATTTGGTAGCGCTGACGAAAAAATCTGTTCAGATTACTTCAGATGCGTAGTTTTGTCATATAATTAGTCAAACACCAAGATTCCAGACACAATAGCCAATCAATTGTAATACTTCTCATATGTTGTCGTTGTGGTTTGACGGACTGCGATCATATAGATTATCAGGATTAATTAGGATACTTATTTTTTACATTATTATGTCCTTTATTTACTAAGGGTTCACATTAATATGTTTTGCTGTTTATTATTTACTAGCAATTGAGCTCTGCTATGATACGCTTTACTTAAATAAAGTTTAAAAAGCTATTTCCTAAAGTGACACTAACGCCAACTCTCGATGATATTAACGTCTCATGACAACTGCTCATTGCTATCGTGATCGATTCAAGTTACGTGATACACCTGCCGTTTCTACTTACATAAGAGCTCACCTGTGCACTACACAGTTGCACTGATGTTGTGTGCTATCGTGACGTATAGCCGTACGTCAGTCGACTCCAGAGACAATGGTGGGTAGTAAATCAACGTACCTGCAACGAAAGAGATGTCGTTAGCAACATTGTGAAACATCTCGTTATTTACTTTGTTTTGAAGCCAATGGCACTCTTGGAAAATTGAGTTGGGTGGGTGAATGAAGTTAGTTTCTTAATAAAAGGATTAGTACGTGTTGCACTTACGTAAGTAATGTATGATACTAAGTTATTTTCTTATTGCTTATTTGTAAATGTATTTAAGCACTAAATTAAAGTTATTAATGATTAAATGTGGATGGGTCTAGCGGAGCCACAGGTGGCGGATAGTGAACGGCCACCAGATATGGTGTTTAGCTGCGAATATGTTGAATAAACAGTCCCCGACCAAACAGCGGTAGAATTACCAGAATATTTTATTAAACCACCACACTATCTTCCCTATTTGGAGTTTGGAACAAACTCCCTCAACAAGAGCCGAGCTCCTAAATTTGATGATGATGAATGATTAAATCATTGTACACTATGTACAGAAATGTATGAATTTCCAATGCTTATGATTGCAACCTTTACTTAAATGATTAGACTTCAAACTCTCAATCTTTAACAAATCTATCTATGAGTCCCAAAATACATGTATTACCACATGTTCAAGCGCGGCATTTCAAACCAACAGCATTATGTAGAGACATTTTACCGAGCTCAAAACAAATCTACTGACATCAGAAAACTTTTAACTTCACCCGCATCACTCCTAATAAATCAAGACACGGACTTGATTCAAAAACAATTTCGCGTACAATTAAGTACGCCTACTCTTCATTAATTACGAACCTGACACTCCGTCACTGGATCCGGAATAATTGTAATTAGTCCTGTGAAGCGAAACGTCTCTTACTGCTCACCGCGCAAACGCGCCTGGAATTCGCTAAAATTGGTGACAGGATACGAATCGTTCGGCGGGGACTACACGAATGAGCTGAATGCTACTTGCCATATTGACGGACCACTCGTTTCCTAGGCATATGGTATCTATGCTTAATGACTGCTTCGTTGGTGTAGCGGTTAGTTCGCTGGCCACTACCCAAGAGGTCCCGGGTTTGAATTCCGGGTCAGGCCGAAATTTGTTTCTGAGTTATTTTGTCTTGGAAATAGGTTAGAGTTAGAAAATTGATGATGATGACACCCCCGTGCATGTGCCTGATCTCACATCAGTTATGTCAAACTGCCGTTTCACTGAATTAATGAGAGTGAAGGAACAGAAAGTACACTTGTGTATTGCGCACACATTGTGATCAGGCACAGGACCAACGGCTTCACGTGTTTTCCAAGGCACAGGGGCGTCATCACCACCAATTTTCTTACTTCGAGCTGTTTCCGATCTGGGCACTATAGAGGTAATATCTCCTGCGTACCTGGCCTATCTCTGTTGAGAGGGGCCACCATTACCGAAAATCGGTAGGAGAAAAATATTATTATTAAAATGATGAAGAGTTTGATTGTTTGTCTAAACGCGCTAATCTCAGGAACTACTTGACCGATTTAAAAAAAAAAAAAATAATTTGGATAGTTTATTTATCGGGAAAGGCTTTAGGCTATAAAACATCACGCTGCCACAAGAGGGGAGCGAGCAAACTCAATACGCCCGGACACAGTCGCGGGGGGTCGCTGGTATCATTACAAAGCTATTAACTTTTTCAGTGTAATCTCGCCCTTACATGCGGCGAGCACACACGGTGGCGTCACTGCGGACACGCAGCCTTGAACTTGCGGGCTATTTTGGGCGCGTGTTGCGGTAAAAAAAAAAAACATATTTCACATTTCTTAACACGCCTTCTCAGTAGGTACTTTAGGTTCTTTGTGGATTAACGCCTCGTTGAAATGACGCTTTGTGGGTCGCAAACGTCTTTCTACAATGACTCAGTACCCAATGTCTTGTAGCTCAATCATTGTTGGAAACTTTTTTGCCGAAAAGACATTATTACACTTTTTTTAATCGTTATAAAATACAGATTATAACAAAAAATATTTATTACGCATTTAGCTACGTACTTGTACCTACTACTTATATAAGAGAAGAAGTTAGAATAAAAAAAATATCAATGAGAGAATACGTAGAAGAACTAAGGTAACGGGCTATATGCCCTAAGAACCAGTAAGCCACGTGGCAATGGGCAGGGCACATAGCGCGAAGAACTGATGGCCGTAGGGCCATCACCAAAGACACAGCGTAGGACGTCCACCGACAAGATGGACAGACGAACATGTAAAGATCGTAGGATCAAAATGGATCACTTGTGATCGGTCGCTGTGGAAAACTGTGGGGGAGGCCTATGGTCAGCAGTGGTCCTTTGGCTGATAATGATGATGATGATGAAGAATCATCAAGACTTATACGGTTAAGATAGTGGCGACAAAGCGTTTGTTAATACTATGTTCTCTAGGATAGGTAGGTAATTGTCAAATAAGGCACAGCATGTCCGAATTAAAGTCCCATACGGAAAATTTTCAAATTCTTTTGTAACAAAATGGATGAACAAAATAAACTGCTATTCCCGAGAGGACAATGAGTGCCCGAGGGATCGTCCCTCTATTGTGAGCGCTCAGTATTTCAGGTGCCGGGATTATATTCTCGCGTTTCAGAATAAACGCTTTTTGTATACTTTTGCTTTTAACATTTTTGGTGAACTTTTTAAATGTTGCCATAAGCATTGTTTTCGGGCTTAGGGAGATTTTATGAAGAACTTTTTCGCGATTTTACAGTTGAAGTAAATTTAAGGACGCGGTATTTGTAAGTGCCTAGTAAAGACTAGAATAATGAACATACATAGCAATAATAAAAGTGTAAATTAAGGAAGGGAAATTGGGCGACGCTGTATTATTTACAATAATTAATGTGCAAAGTGGCTTTGTGCAATGTTATGCTATAAGCTGACTGCATTTGAATATATCAAAATTTTATTTTTCAGTACAATTTTTGCATAAAAATTATCTTAACCACCATAAAAAACTTTTGTTGTAGACATTACTTCTATTGGCATATAAATCTAACAATAAGCTTATAACTACATTATTAAAGACTTTTTTTTTAACTTTTGTAACAGTATTTTTAAGCCACTTAACTGACTTGCCTTATAATATTCCGCCAACAACCTTAATTAAACAATTTGTAAACAATAGTATCTTGAAGTAATTAACCAGCAGCGCGCCTACTAAAGCTTGTAATAACTGGGTGTCAGCAACAGCACAAACTCATCTCGAATGGCTTCAAATTGTCTCCGAAGGAACAACTAAAGCCTCTAAAACCTTGTCAGCCGCAAGACTGAGAGATGATTTAGATGCTGTATGCGATTCCATGGTATGTGTTTTGAATGTTACCGAAAAGCCTGGATGAAACATGGTGGTTTTAGGGGTCAGTATTACAGTTAAAATTTTGTGTAGGTACTTAATTTTATCGTACGTTATAAAGTCGTACATTGTGTAACAGTATTAAATAGGATTTGAATACACGACTTCTAACAAACTGGGGCAACGCTCTTACCAACCAAGCTATGCCATGCGGTTGTAAATGAAAATAACAAAAAAAAAATTAAACTATTGTGTAAAAGTGTCACAAATATGCAATTTAATAAATAGCAAACATGCGAGAAGAGTTAGTACGAGCTTATCAATAAATGATTATAATTTATTTATATAACAAAATCAACAATAAACATAACCAATTTAAACGCGAAGACCGGAACATTTAATCATTAAGCATTAAAATATCTACGCCAAACTTTAAATCCTTCCATAATTCAAAAGTCGCAGACCGGGCTTAAATATTTCAGATCCGAGCTGGGCCGAAACCACACATGACAAATATCACGTTATACGATGCTGTTATTTCCGTAATCAGTCTATTTAATTAACGATTCGCTATAAACGACACGTCGTGATGAATTTAATTAAATAATTGTGTTTTAATTATTACCTGATGGCAAGCGAGTAGTTTAGTGTTTAGTCAATTTTTTTGCAGTGAGAAAGATAGCAATTTATTTTTGACAGAAGCCTTAGTTGAATTTTTGGTCACAATTATAAGTTTCTAGAATAAATGTAAGCACTTTTCAGTAATATCAATATCATTTTTTTAAAATAACAAAACACCTCAAAACACAGCAAAATATCTTCTTTCAAACACCATCTTCATTTCGCCGTTCTTTACAAAGGCGGGTATTATATTGCCATCACGGCGCAAACTTGCCTCCAGCGAGGGGGTTAAACCCTTAACCACTGAGCGCTTAGCAAACTTTTTGTCGCTGCAACTGTTTCTTGGTGGCCACTTAAACCCGACCTTAGAATAAAGCAGAATTAACCGTAGTGCATATAAATAAAACAGTTTTCAGAATTAATTTGCTTCTTTTGAACGAATTATCAATTTTCAACCACGGGCAAAATTGATTAATTAAATTACGTGTAAATGTAGTATGGTAGTCAGCTTTCGTGCATTCCTATGTTTTTTAGGGTTCCGTACCTCAAAAGGAAAAAACGGAACCCTTATAGGATCACTTTGTTGTCCGTCTGTCCGTCCGTCTGTCAAGACCCTTTTTCTCAGGAACGCGTGGAGGTATGAAGCTGAAATTTATATCAATTACTCAGGTCTACTGTCCCTTGAAGCTGTCAAAAAATCAAACTTCTAAGCCAACGCAATCAAAAGATACAGCCGTTTATGCCGCAAATTTTCAACACTTGCAAGGGAATCAAAACCTACAGGGTGCTTCCCTTGAACTCAGAATCTTGAAATTTGGTACGAAGCAACGTCTTATAGCATAGATAAAGGAAAAATTACGAAAACCATAAATTTTTAGTTACATCACATAATATATATTTTTTTAATAATTTTAAACTTACTACCCATTTCCTCATAAACACGTAGAGGTATTAAATTAAAATTCATACCAAATACTCAGGTCTATAATACCTTTAAGCTGTAACAAAATCAAACTTCTATGTCAACGCAATCAAAAGAAACAGCAATTTAAGCTGCATATTTTGAAACTCGCAAGTACTCGCAAGGGAATCAAAACCTAAAGGGTACTTCCAGTCGACCTAGAATCTTGAAATTTGGCATGAAGCAATGTTTTATAGCACACATAAAGGAAAAATTCCGAAAACCTTAAATTTAACATTACAAAATATATATTTTTTAATAAATATAAATAAACTTATTACTTTTTTCCTCATGAACGCGTAGAGCTATCAAATTGAAAAAAAAAAGAACTTTGTAAACCTTGCAGGTTTGTACGGAACCCTCGGTGCGCGAGTCCGACTCGCACTTGGCCGGTTTTTTTTTACAATGAAATTGATCAAAGAGCAGTACATAATTTTGAAATGAATTAAATCAGTATACGAATGTTAAATTACAAATTAAAATGTAATTTTAGTTAAAGTAATATTAAACTTATTGTGCATACTAGTTGCTTTACTGAGTCAGCGCCTAAATGCCAAAAAAATTTAACCATTAGCTATTTTTCAAACTCAACATTTCACGAATATAAAAGTCGTGTTTATTGAGCGCTTATTTTCACAGTGCGAAGACTGATCTCTTCCATCCGTCGTAATTATAAAGCCACACAGTTTAGAACTTCAAACTTTGTAGGCTCTATTCAGCGGGATACAGCCTCATCGAATGCCTCAAAAGAAACTTTGCAGCTCTAATCAACTTTAATGAAATGGAACTTATGATGAATGGGCCTTTTGAGATCGCGAAATTGTTTTTGTCCGTCAAAGATCGGAAATCGTATAACGAAGTAAGGGTTAATTGAGACGAAAAATGCGGATAAGAACTGATTTTAGTACTTTTACTTAATCAGTCAGGTATCAAACGAATGCCGAGAGTCGCATAACAATGGAATTTTTATTGTGTCTCGTTTACACATACTTGACGAGTTAAATATAGTTGTTAAGAAGAAATAAAAATTGGAAATTTTTGGGAATCAATCAATCAATCAAAAATCAATAATTGGAAAATTGGGATTTTTGGGTATTTACCTTTATCTATATTATCTTCAACAATACTTTCTTGTTAGGTTTATCATGTTATCTGCAATGCAATGCGATGGCACTGACTTTAAAGTACTGAACATAAGTTCTGGCGTCATAATCACTGAACTCCTAAGCGTTAAGGAGCTCCACCATCAGCTCAGCTCCACAAAATAGTGGCTACCTACAGGCGTAAAGACATGACAACATTAAGATACTAGACAAAAACAATATACGACCCTTTTAAATTTGAGGGTTTACTTCTATTACACCGAGATCTCATCATCAGATCCCCAGTTAGCAACAAATGAGACCAACAGAAGATTAATTCTCTTAGTGGATGCAAAACGGTCTACAAATTATATGAGGTAACATACATACAAAAAAAAACAACATACAAAATGATAAACTTCTCCTTTTTGAAGTTGGTTAAAAGGAAGTATTTTTTTTATGTATCGTGACCTAGAAAATATTGTTTCTTTAGAAGAAAGATACGGTTATTGAAATTGACATTTACAAATACCATGTCCTTTTCCTTTAACATTTCTTTACATTATGTTGTCAAGTGAACAAAGCAAGGAGTCTTTTTCAGTATTTCTTAAGGCATCGCAAAGTGCCTATCACGTTTCTCCATTATTCAGTACTATGTCGAAGTTTGATAAAGGTGCCTTTTGATACATAAGATATAAAAAATCTGTCAAGTGAATGTTTGTATGCTTCATTTATCTTAAAGTTGCCTTTATGTGTATTAAGAAGATAAATTGAGTTTCTATCACCTTTTAGTGGAAGATCTTCTTTTTATAACATTTACAACAGATGGCGTCATTCACAGTACATAAAAGATAATTAAAACTAGATAATTATTTTGCTCCTTATTGAGGCTATTTACTTTATTTACCTATTCACCAGTTTGAGTAACATAATACATAACCTAGCTAGAAGATACCTAACATTAAATAAACATATAGGTTTTTCAGGAAACCTGACTTCAATAAAACAGAAAACCAATCAATACCCTCACAGCGGCGCGTAACGTTAAATCGTTATTCGTTAATACCGTTACGACGGTAATTAATTCCGTTCAATCGCCTACATTAATCACGATGAGATGGTGTTCAAATTGATTGTTTCGGGACCGTCGTCCCACAGCAGATTGTCCTAGGCGTTTGTCAGTGGGACAGTAAGATGGCGCCATTATTGTTAATGTTTAGGCTCAGGGCTCAGATTCTCACGACAATCGAAATAATTTCATGAGGTAATTTGGCTACAAGTTTCACTATTTTACCGAAAAAACTAGTTACTTAGGAACACGTGAAAAACTACCTCACGAAAATAAATGAAAATGCATAGAAATCATGATCCTGATAAAGCAAAACCTGTATTTTTTCGAAAAAGAAACTTTGATCAGTGAACTTTTTTCGAATGCAAACTGCACGAGAATTGGCACCCAGATGTCTTATGTAGCAATAGTTTGGTCATCATATTGCATCAACTTGCCTTGCTAAAGTAACTCCAATCCACATAAAAAATACATATTCTTACATTCAAGTAAATTGGTGTCACTAAGCAAAGTAAAATTCGTAAAGAAAAATCGTAGGTACAAGGATGTCCGCGATATGACGTGAAGCGACGGAAACGGAAACGTACTTGAATGAATATAATAAACACTAAAGCACTTAGTACCTGTATGCTGATATACTTGACAGAGCCCCTGCAAATAGTTGCACACACACTAAACACGATACTTCCATCCGTACGACTCCGCTTCTTAAATATATTATTGCACATCACACACACATCAAAACAACTAGAAAATACAAAATTATTTGCAATAAAAAACCGAGGAGCACAAATTCACCGCACGGAGCTCCTTTGACAACTCATAAACCTTATTCTCAAACTACCGCAGTAAAATTAATCATTTGTACCCACTCAAAACGCACTATTTCAAACGACGTTCTAAAACCAACCTATATACGGCCTGAATAAAATCGCAGCTACCTTTTTTACTTCATTACAAGTTACGCTCAGGGTAGTGTGAATTAACATTTAACTCTAATTAATTTTTATATCAAAACTAGCTTTTGCCCGCGACTTCGTCCGCGTCTAATAGTGACTTCTTTCTCCCGTTTTTTACACATTTACCACTATATCTTTGCTCCTATTGGTCGTAGCGTGATGTTATATAGCCTATAGCCTTCCTCGATAACTGGACTATCCAACACAAAAAGAATTATTCAATTCGAACCAGTAGTTTCGGAGATTAGCGCGTTCAAACAAACAAACAAACAAACTCTTCAGCTTTATAATATTATATAGTAAGTATAGATAATTTAAACACAATCTGCTTGATTGTATCCTCCCAACATGTGGCTTAAGTCTTTTTCTTTTTCCTCTAAACAAGTTAAAACGTAATTGCTCTCATGGCACTTTGGGAATACAGCAACAAAACGTATATCTGAAGAGTAATTCCACGGATCGCGGTAATCCAATGAAATTGACGATCGCCGCTGAATACTAAGTCCCTGTTTTGTCACGCCCGTTACGTGTGTTTGGTAGGTAACTGCACGATTTTGTGTTTTGTTATTGCGTAGTGTGAGGATATAAACCTTAATGTTGGTTGACCAAAAACGCTGATTCTACTTTCTGCATTCCCAATTAATCAGCCCTCTAAGCTGGAGCAGCGGCGGAGTTGGCTGAAAATGCCAAGTGCCGCTAATACGTCTTACTTGCAAATGATTATCATCTTTCTGCGTGATGTAAAGGTTTGACTGGCAGATAATGCTTTAAGCATTAATTCCGCCTTCCTTTTTACTTTACTTTTTACACAAGTGTAATAAAGACTTTAAATAAATTATCTGTTTGCGCCGTTTGGACCGTCACTTAGCGGACTTAATGCCTTATGGCATTCTTAATTGGCATTAAGTTCGCCAATTGAAATTCCAAACTCAAGTTGAAATAAATAAAAACGCAGTTATAACTTTCATTTGATATTCGATGAAGCTTTGATCATAAAAACTCAATTTCTTGTTTTTTGTATATAAATATTTAAAATGAATTAAAACAAAAACCAACATATGTATAATGTAATTTTCACATACCTAGTTGAAATTATTAGCCAAGTAAATCTATTTTGAAATTAAAAACGTAAAATATACCTCTTCTGGTATCAACCTCAATTAAATGGTATATTACGTAACTATATTTACGTAGTATTTTTAGTTATTGAACTATAGGTCGTAGAGATCCTTGCTATAAAACAAACTGAACAAAAGGTCACACCCTGACATTTTGTCAAGGAAAGGGCGAAAGTCCCAAATCTATTGAAGCAATAAATATAAATTTACGCAATGGTTCACTTGCTCTTCTATAACTGTCCCAAAGTGAGTTATCTTCCTATCATAGCTTATTTCTCCAGAGAGCATTGATATATTTTGTCTCTGGCATTAAATCCAATACAAGTCCCTCAGTTATTGTATATCCGAAAAACTGGCATCAAAACTTCGAACTTGGGCCGTTTATACTGGAGGTGAATTACGACCAAATGTTTGCCAGAAACGGCCCATTTTTTAAATGGCAGCCATAGTTGGTTAGTTTTGCTAAACTTCTCAAGTTATTGGTACGAAAGAAAAGGAAAATTTATAGGCTGTACTCCTTCCCGATTAACTTTCTGTTTTTCTACAGCATTACTTGTGATTTATCAGGTAAATTACGTCTACAAAAAGCCTTACAAATAATCCGAAGCAATTACCCAGAAAATACTAAAGGCATGTTTTACCATCGACAAATAGGCACTAACCAACGAATAAATCAAATATGTACGTCATTACGTATGAAAATGGATAGATAACGTTACTGGTTACTTATTAGGACATAATTTATAGTTGATTTTTGTTTATATAGTATATATATAGTATATATATAATAATATAAATTGCACTTGTAAAATTATAAAATAAAAAAACTAAATAAACTTGTTTGCATTGTTAATTACTAAATAATGTGTTTTGGAATATGTAATAATATGTAACAATAATTTGTTGTCAATAAAAATATTTGTATTTGTATTTGTAAAAAGGAACCGTGACTCTGTGACAGACGAGGAATCAAACTCCGTGTCTTACGCTATCTGGGCGTATGCGTATATTTTTATTTCATAGCACAACGTAAATAATTACCGGTAACGACAGTAGAGTTCCCATTGCTAATTGTCCACACCACATAGCAAAATCATCGATTTAAATCGACTAGGTACTTCTACGAACCCTATACGAGATACTGGGCTGGTTGACCTCGCCACGGCAGATTAAACAGAGTCCCCATATGACTTTGATTAAAATAAAATAGCGGAAGATAGGTGACGCGCCATTCGAACGTGGACCGCTAAAATCAGGCCCCCGTCGCCTAATTGCATTCAAGAGACATCTCAAAGCGCGCGTTTGTTTCGCTCGCACTACCGTCGTAAGAAATGGGTTTGTCTCTGTCGGTCATCTTGTTGTAGTTGTGAGCAGTGCCATTTTTTAGCTGACAATTAGTATGACATGCCGTATCTTCCGCTATTTTACTTTAATCAAAGCCATATGAGGATAGTAAGGCCAGCCAGGAAGATTGAAACACTATGTCTTGTTTGTTACAAACGTTTGTTTTAGCCCAGTGGTCCCTGAATTAGCACCTACGCAAAAGAAATATGAAATATCAAGTTTCAATAGAGAGTATTCTCCTTATACAACCTTACCCTCCTTTTTTTGTAGCTTCAGGGAATTAATAAAGCCGAAAGCTGAAAGCCCCAGGAACTAATAAATATTGAAGACACTAAGGAAAAAAAAATAGTCGAACAGCAAGACGATAAAAATATGAGAACAGTTTGTATTGGAGTCAGCGATTTTTGTTTGGAACGTTAAAAATGTTACGTATATTATGAAAGTATAGGTACTTTGTTTTGTACCTGAGCTACGCTTCTGCAAACAACACATTGGGTTGTAATGGTTCAAACAAAGAACATTTCACCTTGTACATAGTTTAGAGATAAGGGTTTAGTAAACTTGATTATCTAGCAAAAAAAATGTTAATAGTATGAGTAATTTTAAAATAAAAATTGTACTGTGTCATTGAATTAAACATATGGGATATATTTTTCTAACTTTTAAAGCTTTGGTCAACTTTTGTGGTTCCTTTTGATCATGTTTAACTGAACCAGTCATGGCTACAAATTTGACGTCGGCTACAAAGCAATAAATATTATTAAATCCTGATCAAATCACAAAATTTAGTTTTGGATAAAAACAGTTTCTCTTCCAGGTTACATTTACGACGATCTGCAGGTCGCAGCTCCAATCATCGGTCCCGGGAGAACCAATAACGGCGCGGTGAAGGACAGATTAATATTAATTAGACCAGTGCCGACGATTGGCGCCGTTACCTCGCTGCGATAAATTCTAGGGGAAGAAAGAGGTTTTTGCCGTCTTGATTAGAATGTTCTAGCTATACTAGATTATTTCCCTAGTAATCAAAAGCCTAGATTGATTCTACAACAAAAAATATGAGTTAATAAATAAGAAAAATCGAAAGCTCTCTTTAAGCTTCATGGGAAGTTTTTGATAAATAAAATAACGGGTGGCGCAAAAGTAAAGACCCTATTTGGTTCAGCTATAACATCTACAAAAGTATTAATTAAGTATTATTTTCGCGCGTCTTTAGTGCCAGTACTTTTGCGCCACCCAGTATATGTATATCTTTAAAGAATACCATAATACACACACATTATGACACATTTTCACCTGGGTATACAGGGTGACTTTAAAAACATTGGCAATATTTTAAACTAAGAAACTACTTACGATTCATAGTCCCTTCCACATATTAAAATTAAAATAAATTGTTATAAACTAGCATTTGATGAATAATAATAAAGTTTTAAAAAAAATTACTTCGCCTAAACAGATCCCGGAAATCGGAGTGAAAATTTAAGATTTTTCTCGGTTTGATCAAATCAATTGATTTTCATTTTAATATGTGGAAGGGACTATAAATAATGAGTAGGTTCTTAGTTTCAAACATTGCCAATGTTATCAAAGTCACCCTGTATAGGTAATTAGGTATGAGATATGTGAGCTTCAACTACAGTAATGACCACCAGGTTTTTTATAGATCAATATAAAAAAAAAAAAAAGAGACAACAAACAAGACAATACTAAGTAAATCCAAGTAGTTTCGTGTCATATGAGTTTTGTCTTGATAAACACTTCAATTCATGCAAAGCGTATCTTCACTGTTTGAATCCGTCTCATTGAGCGAATTACTCGCCCGATGGTCGCCTGCGCATGTTTGCTCATTCAATTATGTTCGTCAAGTTTCACAATTACCCAATTTTCTGCTTCTTTGCTAATATGTAGATTTCTATGATTTTAGTCAGAAAAGGCAGGGAGTATATTATTGTTCTACTATCGCTGCAATCTAGATGAAACCACGCAAAAAAGGATATTTGCCTGTTCACTACAGAAAAGTTGTTTTGTATATACTTAGTTTATTTATATGCCAAGAAATTTATATAACAGTTTTACGATACCGTAAACGCCAATCTCGGAGTGTGACGTCACGTATTTGCATATCAAGTACCCTTGATGTAATCTTGTAAATCAAATCAAATCAATCATTTATTTGCCAGAATACACAAAAGTATGCAAGTTACAAACTGCAGGTCTTAAAAGTAAGTAGTAGCTGTATTCAGCCTGCATGCAGGCGTAGGACATGAAAAGAAAAGGCTGTCTATCTTATTAAATACTTTACAATCTAAACCTTCTACATTTTGCTCTTTTCCTTTAAAACTACACCGAAAGCCTAGGCTCAGCCCATAAACTTTATACGAGTCCTTTACGACTTACCAACGCTCACCTGACATAGCAATACCAATTTTATGTGAACGTGTTTAGGTGCTATTCCACTGACTGACGGCTGTTTGCCTGAACGAAGGTTTATGTTTGGGACTGAGCTCGCAAAGTAGAGACGAGTTAGGAATTATTCATCAGTTGTTAGCAACTGATGAATATAATAATTTGATATATTTTAGGTTTGACTAACTTTACCTTTAACTTTTGTTTTATCTGTTGCCTGTTGATAATAGAATATATTAATAATAGAAAGAAAGAACTTAATGTCATTTAAAATTATTTTAGTTCATAGGACCACTAACAATAAATTTAAACACTTTTTCATGTAAATATAAATCGTCTTAACATAGCGCACCTTTATGCAATTTTTGACAAAATGAGAAAATACTTCTAATCCACCTCTTTACCTGGTGCGTTATTGTCACTTGTGTAGTACGCATACTTTCCGCGTGAAGGCATTAGTGTCGTTACGGTTTTGGGGCGAACCTTGACGGCGCTGGGAGCAACAACGATTCATTGGTCAGTTGCGCGCGTGAGTGGTAGTTTCCTGGAGCTACAACGTTACTAATGTAATGACAATTATTTTGTATGCTTCTGGAGCAGTAACGACACTTTTGTGAAGTAGTGACGTTGTTTCTCTAATTTTTTGTGTTTGATGGTTTAAAATGACGTTAGAGTAGTGACACTTGTGACAATATTGTTCCAGAATAGTAGTATTATTGTTTTCGGTTAATAATAATAATAAATATACTTTGTTGCACACCATAAACAATAAAAATACAGAAACATCTTTAATATTAAATAGGAGTACAATTCAGGCGGTCTTATTGATTAATATTTTTACCAACCGAAAATTGGTTAATCATTGTTCCGACATGATAAATAGATGATAAGATTTAAACACAGGTGACATCATAAGTATTAAATTTACTAAAAATTCAGAAAATTACGAATATCGTACCACATACAAAACGAATATAAAACTATTGTTCAACCCAAAAAATTAATAGAAGAATAGATGAACTGAATAGATGAAATATAAATTGCACTTGTAAAAAGCAACCTTGACTCTGTGACGACAAGGAATCGAACCCCGTGTCTTACGCTGTCGGGGCGTATGCCTATACCACTCGGCCACCGTCACATTAACAAGCCTGTTGAATTTTGCAAGCGCTTTCTTTTAACGCGTAGGCTGCGTGACCTCATTACTGTTGCGAGATTGCTCTCACAATATCTGAAGGAATTTTTACAAATATTTTAACAATCGATTAAAATAAAGACCGCCAATTTATAGTTGATTTTTGTTTTTTAAGTGTTTTATCCCTAAACAAACTTAATCAGTCAGGTATCGAACGACAGTTGGGCGCCGCATAACAATGGAATTTCTATTGTGTCTCGTTTACACATTTTTGACGAGTTAATAATATAAATTGCACTTGTAAAAAGCAACCCTGACTCTGTGACAGACGACGAATCGAACCCCGTGAATTACGCTATCCAGGCGTATGCCTATTCCACTCGGCCATCGTCTCATTAACAAGCCTGTTGAGTTTTGCAAGCGCTTTCATTTAACGCGTAGGCTGAAAGTGCTTGCAAACCATAGTGCTTGCAAAATTCAACAGGCTTGTAAGAAGATGTCTGTCATTATTAAGTCTGATTAATAAAAAGTTACTTTAATAAGGAATTTAGAAGTTTTATTACACTCAATTTCTGTAAATTCATGATAACGTTGTTTTATTTATTTTGTCATAATTGACCGATAAATTAATTTCTAGAACCATAATGTCACTTCTGCGAGAGTAGTTATTTTTAAACGATTTTATTTTCATAATAGTAATTAGTAACATGTCTGATTTAATGTAAAAATGTAGTTTTTATGTTGTATTTCATATATAATCATTGTATCTTTTTAGTCGAGAAGAACTATACAATGTAATAAGAAATTGAATTTTCAAACTCCTCTACTGAAAAATTACGTCAGATGCATAAGTGACGTTATAGCACCGTAGGTGCGATAGACTCTACCCAGTAAGTTGTTATGTAATATTAGTTTAATGAATCACCCACTACTTCGCGAAAGTTTATTGGTAATGGATGTCTTAGTTTCTTTTCAGACATTTACAATTGTTGTTTTTGCTCGACAATTCTGCCGATTTTGTGCTTATTTTCCAGTTCATATAACATCCTATTCTGAACTACTCCAGAAATTGGTTAAATCTAGAATATCAGTATCACTATCAATCTATTGAGTTAAACTTAAGTTAACGAAGTTGGTAGCAAATAACTGAGTTCATCAAATTACCCGCATTGACAAACTTTTTGAAGTCAAACAAATGATTGGCTAAACTTTGTACAGTTCCGTTTTGAGATAACTGCTTTATAAATAAAACTAACTGGAAAGTAGAAGTTTTCCGGTGCGGGAGAATAGTGTTAACTAGATAGATAGATAGATAACTCTTTATTGCACACAAAATTAGTGAATTTACAAATTTGTTTAAAGGAAATGTACAATTTAGGCTCTACTCTCATTAAGAGACAGTTCAAGGCAATTTGATCATAACTATAGCCGCCTCCGGATACAATGTTGTACAGTGTTAGTTTCATCAAAATCGGTGTAGTAGTTTTAAGATATGGGAAAATAACTAAAGATCATGAAATAATAAAAAAAAAATACTGCCTTTAATTTTTTAAATTATTTTTACTACTTTGGCACCCCCTTGCAAAAACATCCTATATACTAAAGCAATGATCTAGATAAGCTAAGACACATTTATGGCGTATTAATTAAAATTACGCTGGTGAAATAAATCACGATCGATTTAAAAAAAAACAAAGTCAATTGAGTCAACCTACACAACTTAGTCTATTGTCACAGTATCCTTTCATTACATAAAAGGGTTTCTGCTCCCATCTGACAATATTATAAAAGCCTTTGATATCGTAATCCACCCCAGCGAAAAAAAGTGGATAATCCTGGACTTATTAAATCCTCGTTAAAGAAACTTTTAAATTCTATCAGTAAGACGTTTCAGAAGCTTAGCGAACCCTAATGAGCTTTTGACATCATATCCGTTCAGTTCTTTCGTTGTTAAGGGTTTTGTGTTACCCACTGCACTACATACCATAACCGAGCTAGGAACGAATTAGGTACATTAAACGAATTAGGTACGGTAATTTATTTGTACTTATTGATTATTGATTGGTTGTATAACGTAGACTTGAGTAAGAATGTTGTAATTTTTATTTTATTACAGTCCTAATTCAACATTTGCATGCTATCTTTATATGGCTGAAAAAGATGAACTTAATACTTAATGATTCGATCTAAACTGTAACCTTTTTCATAAGCAAATAAATTTCTTTCTTTCTTTCTACAAAAAGTAACACGATTCGCTCTACCTTGCCCACTGAACGGATTGACAGCGTTTTACCTCACCGTTATATGGAGCGAGAGCGAGATCGAGTATAAACGTACTTTGCCGGTATGACACGCTTTGTGAAAATTGTGCATGGCACACGACGGTGTTTGTCGTTGACGGAACGGTCTAGTGAGCAAGGAAGGTGTCATAGTTTTCAATACAAAGAATATTTTTTTGCCTCAAATGTTCCTAGAACGGTCAAGGTATGCGACGGTCATCATTATCTTGCACTGTTTCCGGTATATTGGGCAAAGTGTTAAAATAAGGACCGCAAGATGGCAATGTCTTCCATGATTTTGTAAAAAAGTGACGGTTGTCATTTGTTTGTTATCTTGTAGCTTGTAGGTGAAGCAAACTTTTACGGGCAGGGAAATTAACACGGTATCTAGGCATAACAAAAAAACAAATAATTCTCTACTATATAAAAATAAGTCGGGTTTTCCTTCCTGACGCTATAACTCCAGAACGCACGAAGCGACTTCCAGGGTTTTCTATTCGTTGGAAAGTTCTCGGGCTCCGTGAGGTTTGTAGCAAAGAAAATTCCCATTCCAAAACGGGGCCGGGGCGGGACGGGGCTGAGGGCGAAACGAAGTTCGCTGGGACCGCTAGTTATAAATAAAACTCGCTTTTATTGTAACTACCATCTGATCGCGCAATAACTAGACAATTAACATTGATCGCTTTTATACGTTTAAAAATAACCTTTACAAGATCATATGAATCTATAGAACCCCTTTTTTCGGAAATAAATATAAAAACTTACATAAAAGCCTATTCAATCGTGATTTGAATAATGTAATATCATATCATTTCATACATTATGTAACATAAATCTCAGGTGTGAATAAAAGCAATAAATAACATTCCTTTCGTTTGACGAACACTTTTTATGGTAACATGAATCAGTTTCTATTGCGATTGAAGGATGTATATTTCTAGAATAAAACCGAAATAGACTGAAATAGGTCTTCGCGTTTAACATCACGTGATACCCATAACTTTACTACCTACTGTTAAATTGTAATGGAATATCAAGTACTTAAAATACATAAAGCTACTTTAACTTAACGTTTTCCTACTTACCATACCAACAGTTTCTTACAATAGCTACGTGTCTCATTCCTATTGTTTGGTAGAAAATTCGCCTTCTCGATTTCGATGGAATTTCCTATTAAAGATGAACAACATTGGTAGTTTACGTGTTTCTCAAAAAGCAAAATATATTCATGACCATAGCCGATTCCAGCACTTTTCGTTCATCATGCTGTGGCTAACCAAAGAATCCAACTCACATATCTCCCGCTTTTATTAAGCCCAAGAGATCACGCTTTTAATATCGCAAAAGCTAATACTCACTCTGTCGGACCGACTCGAGTCGTAAAACAACAAAATGCTTAAACAACAGTTGTTTGTTGTCAACAAGACTTCAGCTCATAAAGCCTTAAGCCTGGGGATTTATTGGAGTTGAAATTAACTTGTACTTCACGACTGAACTATTTCTAGTAATGGTTTTGGGCTAAACTCCTTCAGTGAATTTTAAGCTAAAATTGTTTAGTGAGAAGTGCTTTCATTTGCCTGTTAAATTGCGCAACTATTTACTTCAATAATTTAAATAGTTGCGCTAAATAATTGCTAATAATTTCTACAAATATTTGTAGATTTTTTCAGAAATAACATTATCTATATAATACAGCCCTAAGTTAAAAACTCATAAATAAATTACTTATTACGTCCTAATCTTATATGCTTCCCAATATAAATCCCACATCTGCTTTGGGACAAATTGTGGGCTAGTGCTGAGAAGAAGCAGCTCAACAAACTCAGTCAATATTGTCAATGTCTCTTTTCAAAAGGTCTACAATATTTGTGGTAGTCAAAGTAAGTCCATCCGAGTACCTATCTTATGACCTGCATCATATTGCTCTTTTTCTTTACCATGAGAGGAGTTTTAGAAATTCAACCTTTAAAATTAAAACAAGAGATGTAAGAACCTATGGTAAATCCGAGCTTGCATGGAATATATCGTAAGAACTTACTTATCAAATCATAAGTATATTAAAATTTATCACACTTGAAAGTACCAAGGTTATAAATACTCCACATTTTTGTTCTGTATTTTTGTTCCGTACCTTCCGGGCGTTTCTGAAGATGAAACTACAGACCACACAGTGTTATTCAATTACAATAAAAATGCTCCATACTTTTATGACAACATCAACGTGCCGTAGGCTACATTTTATATCAAATAGGAATTCCGAGGGTCTATATATGACAGATGGTGATGTTTGGGTACCTATCGAATGAAATCACGTTTGTGAAATTTATTACACCATACACGAACCGTGTGATTTCAGTTATATCGTATTTTTCTTTCATTAATCTGATATTTATCTCAGCACATACCTACTTTCAGGGGGTAAAAATATGAGGTACTATAACCTCTTTTTAAGTGTGATCATCGATTTACTGTACATTTAATTGCATTATCATGTTTTTTTCATGGTATAAAAATAAGTGAGAACTTTAAAATTTAGGGCTGCGTCTTAGTTTCATTTTATACACCCATTTATTTATTCGTACAGGTAATGGGGTCAGCACTGCAGTATATGCCTCGGTGGTACAGCGGTGAGAGGGTCGCATTTTAAAGCGACGGCTGCGCCAGAGGTCCTGGTTTCGATTCCCGGGTCGGGACAAAATTATAAACCTGGGTTTTTCTGTTTAGAAATTCTCAGGGTAGCCCGGAGTTTGGAAGTTTCACCCCCGTTGGTCTCTCTCTCCGGTCGTGTCAGATTGCTGTCTCATCGGGCTAAGAGAGTGAAAGGAATAGAGAGTGCATCTGTGTTTGCGCACACACTTGTGCACTATAATATGTCCCGCGTAGTCGGTTAGTCGTTGTGACTGGCCACCGAAGTCAAAATCGGCTAGGTGGACTATTATTATATGGAGTCCAACATATTAACCCGTTCCCTTGTCTTCATCCAGATTCACTATCTGGAACCTTCGTAGTTTCCTGTGCTGCTGAGTCTGCTGTGAGTGAGACGATGGACGTTCGCTCAACTCTTCGTAGTAAACGCAAGAACGCAAGCTGTCAATGGTATTGTTACCTAAATTGCATTGCGATTCCCACAATCCATCTGAAATCTAGCCTTTGAATAAAGCAGGTGTTTGTATTACCACTCGTCTTACGACTATTGTACAGCTCACAACATTTTACGTCTGCTTATCGTTCTATGTCGGAGTGCCCCGGAGGAATAAATGTAATATTCACGTGAAGTCTGTGAGTTTGTGATGCCGTAAATACAACAACAACAGTACGAGACTGTGTATTTCCTACCTGAATTTCTGTTGCTTCAAGATTTAGGAAGCACTGTTGTTGCACTAAAAGGCTTTTAATACTCGTAGCTAAGATTGTTTCAAAAAGTTTTATAATATTAGTAGCGGTTTGCGTTTTGAATTTTCTCCTTCCCCACAAGTCGCAGCGTGATGTTTTAAAAACCCTTCCTTGATAAATAAACTATCAAACAAACTCTTCAGTTTTATTTTATAAGTATAAAATGTTCTTAGACTTCAAATTCCTGAAACTTTATCCGCAGAAATAGTATAGTGTGAGAATTTTTGTTAAAAAGTACTGAATATATTACCTACTGAATTTTCTAATGTCATCATAATTGTGTCTAACATGCGTGCGTGCTATCAGTAAGAACTTAGTATGAGTACAAAAGCTAATAAAAGTCTAGACATAACCTGACATGTGTATTACGTCCACCAACATTACAGTTTTACATCATGATTCTGTGCATGGCAACTAGTCTGCGGTTGAATACCGACAAAAAGTTATAACGACAACGTATTTACTGTCGTTAAAATGCGATTTACGTACGAATATGGTAAGCGAATTTACGTACGTTAAACAAACCGAAAACATTTATCTTTCCATACTATAAACAAGGTTTTCAACAAAAGCACTCGTAGTAAGTGCAAAACTTAAATATGTAGTAAAGGTTCTTCTTTTAAGGTTCCGTCCAAAAGTAACTATAAGGCAAAACCATAAAAAATTAGCAGTCAATTATTAAAAAATAATAGTTAACTATCGTTGTAATAGGATTGGTTTCAACAAATATTAAAAAATGCCTACAAATATTGTTCTAAATAACCTAATAAGAAAGGAGGAGTATACCGAAATTTTCTTTGTTACAGTTAAGCATCACGACATCATAAAAATCAATCTTTTAGGCCACCCAGTATTCATATTTCATCGCTAATGTTTGTAGTACTTAACGCGTTAGCCTTGAAGAAAAAGCTGTTCGTTCCGCAAAAATGTCTCACAATGAAGCGATACAATTACTTAAATTTGAATATCGACCAACCGCGATTAGTTCATTTTATATTCGTGAAAACTTTATACAGAAGCCATTTGGGCGTATATTAACCATTTTTAGTTGAGCCCGCCCTATACGTAATCGATTTATATTTATAGTTCAGATTAAACTGGAAATGTAAAGTATGAAGGGCGATTTCCACACGAAGTTCGTAAAAGGCAAAGATTAATATGTATTATGTACTTTGTCTTAGTCATATATTCGTACATATATGTATAAGGCAATTTTTGGGTTATTGTGTGTGAATGTTTCAATAATACTTTCTTATTTTTTTTATTTTTATTTTATTTATTAAGAAACTCTACAGCTTTTTTACAGTTTGCTTGATACATATAAACAATACAATAATTCACTTAAGCCAATTACAGAGTTCCATTACATGGTTATTTCAACAAATCGTACATGTGTAATATAACTAAGAGTAAAAGAGTCACAGCCGACCCATCATCGAGCCATCAGATAAAGTACCAGATGGTTGATTTGAATGACGTAAAATAATAATAATAATACGCAGTCAAATTCTTTGAACAGATATCACTCACGGCTTTCGAAAGAATCGGCCTCGTGACAATTAAATATAGATATACATCATACAACTTACGAGTACCCCCCACCGAAAACAGTAGACAATCCTTTTCTAACATTTAAAATATTATCAGTGAATTAAATTATATTTGATTCGAAAAGATCTCAGTGTACAGCGATAAATTACCTATAAAGATTATAAGTTTGGTGTTTATCATATTTTAAAATGAATAAAATTCGTCAAAAATGAACATCAAGACTGTTTACAACGTTCGACAAGCAAATAAAAACGGACCTTACTTAACAATCGAATGAAGAATTCTGAATTAGATGACAATAAGCGGCGACTAAACAGAAAAAAGAAAAATAGCATTATTTTGTTTATTTAATTTTTACGGACATAATACTGTGATTTCATTTCAAATCGCAGTCGTCTCTTTAGTGCGATTTTGCTCATATTGAACATATCTATGTTTTTATTATTAACATTGTAAGCTAAAGGTAAACGTGTCATGACAGCATTAGCGGCATATTTGGTCCTGTTCCTAGGTATACTAAGTAACGGGGTATGTCTGGTTCGATATTTAGGAGTATTAATGTTCACTTGCGACAATAATTTGGGTGTATCCAAGTTACTGCGCAGTATATCGTGTTTTATACTTAAAAGATCATATTTCATCTTTTAAGTATAAAATATGACACTGTGAGTGTTAAAAATATTGTCAAACCATTGAGTATATCGTGTAATAAGCATAGATCCAGTACCTCGCGTCGCGACTCAAGGGACAAGAGATTGTAATGACAGCAGTCCTCAAGATAGTCTCCATGACGTCTGTGGGCCTTACGGTTTAAGTACTTAATAAATTTTATTTGGATTCTTTCTAATTTGTTCTTATATTTGGCATATTGAGGAGACCATATTGGGCTACCATATTCTAGAATACTGCGACAGTATGCAAAATATAAAGATTTAATTGTTTGTGTATTCCTGAATGGTTTACATGTTCTTATAATAAATCCAAGATTACGATAGGCTTTGTTGGCAATATGGTTGAAATGTACAGAAAACAGCATTTTGGAATCAAGAGTAATGCCTAAGTCCCTAACAGTAGTAGCCCTTTTAATTAAGTTACCACCAAAGTTATACGGGTACGAAATTATCTCATTCTTACGACTAAAACTAATACATTGGCACTTATTGATACTTAGTGATATTTTGTTATTATTGTAATAGTCTTGTAGCCTATTTAAGTCATTTTGTATAAGCAGACAGTCTGCAGGTGAAGCTACTTTCATAAATATTTTTTTGTCGTCTGCATATAACAAGTGTCTCGAATGTAGAAAACATTCATGTATATCATAAATATAAGCACAGTAGAACAGGGCTCCCAAATGTGATCCCTGTGGAACACCAGAGGGAACATTGACATAATCGGACTTGAACCCACCCATTACAACTGCTTGTGATCGGTTCGCGAGGTAGGACTTTATCCAACGTAGTAAATCGCCGCGAATGCCAAGCTCAAATAGCTTTTTTAGTAGGATGACGTGATCTACCCGATCGAAAGCTTTTTCAAAATCAGTATAGATCACGTCAACCTGTCCACGACACTGCATTTCACTAAGCACATAGTTACTGAATTCTGCCAAATTAGTTATGGTTGATTTACGTTTAATAAAGCCATGTTGATGCTCTGTCAAGCCACTAGTAATTGTACAATAAATACTGTCGTAAACTATTCTCTCAAGCATTTTACTTAATGTGTTTAAAATGGAGATGGGCCGATAGTTAGTGATTTGAGTTTTTGTAGATTTCTTGTGAACTGGTACAATGTTTGCCTTTTTCCATGTCGCCGGACAAATCCCACTATCTAAAGATAATCTGAATAGCAAATAAATTGGATGAGCTAATACATCAGCACAGCGACGGAGAAACACTGGTGGAATACCGTCACAACCAGCACCCTTGCTAACGTCCAACGTCTGAAGCATTACTTTGACCTTATTAGGTGTAACCGAGGCTCTAGTATCAGTATCCTTACACTTGTCATGGCAAGCTTTGCGATTAAGAACTGAGTTAGTGGTCGAGCTTTGAGAAAACATTGTGTGAAAAAATTCATTAAATTTATTACAGATGTTGGAGCCTTCAGTCAGCTTTTGACCTTGGTAGGTAAATTGTTTGGGATACTGTGATCCACCTCTTTTAGACTTGACGTATGACCAGAGGGCTTTTGGGTTCTTACCGATATTATTCTCAGTGGCAGCTATAAAGTTATTATAACACTGCTCATAGACAACTTTTTGTCGATTACGTAGCATAGTAAATACATCACGGTCGCGCGGGTTGCCATAACGCTTCCACCTTTTATGCATCTTACTTTTTTCACGGATAATTTTCACTAAAGCTGCGCTATACCAAGATGGGTATTTGTCTCTGACAACTAGTTTAGACAAAGGCACAAGTTCATCCAAACAACCATTAATTTTTCTGTAAAATATTTCTAAGGCATCATCTACCAACTTACCTGCAAATAGATCATCCCATTTTATCTTACTTAAATAATCTATAATAGCTGGATAATTACAAGTATGAAAGTTACGGCGCGGTGCCGAATTCTCAGAAAAAGGTGTCACAAACAAATCCGTGAGATATACATGCAATGACGGGTGGCTCTTATCTTCTTTAACAAGGAGAGAAGGTGCCCTATCCACCGAGGAATTTACGTTACAAAAAGCTAGGTCCAAACAACGTTCCAAGTTATTGAGTTGGAAGTTATATTGCCGAAGGCCATAAAATGACAAAAAATCAATAAATTCCACGGCAGCATTTTGCATTTCTAATGTGAGGTTGTTAACTAATGTGTAATGCCCGTCGCGCCAGTTCAAACATCGTAAATTAAAATCACCTATTAAAAGGTAGGTATCATCAGGACACTCATCAATTAGACGCGTCAAAAACAATTTTATCTCCTCCAGCTGCGCAGGTATGTCTTTGTAATTAGGAGGGAGGTATACTAAAACAATATGTAACTTACTAAGCAATACGCAGGTATTGTGACGCAAAGCAGCTCTGTGTATATGTTTGAGTATGAAAATGTATGAGAAATATTGGCAGTAAGTTTGCTTTTTATGCATAACATAATACCTCCTCCTGAATCCTTACACGCCTCAGATAAGTCACGATCAGCACGAAAAATATCATATCGGTTATCGCAGATCTCGGCATCAAAGATATCGTCCTGTAGCCAGGTTTCAGTTAATAATATAATGTCGTAATCGTTACAAAGTATGCTGTTATGTATTTCAGTGCATTTGGTTCTGAGACCACAAACGTTTTGGTAAAATATATTTAAGGTTTCCCGCGTATTACCCATCCTGAACGGTATATGTACCAACGAGATTCATAAGTAGATATAAGTTTATTACAGATTTTGCTGAACGAGTATTCAACCTAGGCTCATATTGCAAACTATGTACAGTGTTGAAGAATGCCATCGTACAATTACAGACCAACCTTTTGTACCAATTAGTAATAATAATATGTAATAAGATAATGAATGCAATAATAATATGTACCTCTAATAAGATAATGAATGCAGCTTTCCAGCAAATTAGAAAAAAAATAGAAAATTGTTTAACTTGCGATGTCAATTAAGAGAGAAAATGAATATACAACATGTTATTCTTAACATGTTGTATATTCTTAACATGTTGTTGTACCTTCTGGTAGTCATAATTATAAACAAAAGTAGACCGAGGAACAAAAAAATCACTTTGAAAACAGACCTGTTTAATTACTACCACATAACGCATTTAGCCTGCGTTCCCTATAAAAGGATGCTTCTTTCAAGCTATCATATCATCTTATATCTAATGCACATTTGCTATTACGTGTCCTTTTATTACGTGGATACAGCTTACTAACGCTAAAGAACAGTAGCTAGTTCTTAACCGAATGGAATAGGGACGAAAATGCAATGTATCTGATACATGTCAGTTGTACATGCATCCAGGTCTACCTACAGTCGGTAGCCATGAGCAAAATTGGATTTTAGCTCACATACACACACACTGACACAACACACGACATTACTCGACTGTGTCACATACACGTAACGCTTGTAACACAGTTTTGCCTGGAATTATTCTTGCAGTGATAGTTATAAGCACTTTAGTTCGGTGAAATGGTGCCACAGGGCAGTGGTAGTTTTTTGAAAATATACAGGTTGTTATTGCAAGGGGGTGCCAAACTTTTGGAGGTGAAAGGGACCATCAATATGAACAACTTTTACTATGGGACCATTGTTCAATTTTTAATTTTATTTTCTGCCTCCCCATACATTATTGTCAATGTAGGTGACTGATTTTGTATGGGGAACTTGAAATTTTATTTAAGATTTTGACCATGACCCCATAGTAAAAGTTGTTCATATTGACGGTCTCATTCACCTCCAAAAATTTGGCACCCTCTTGCAATAACACCCTGTATAAGTTTGAACTTATGATCTCCATCCCAGTAACTATAACAAGGATAGATTTACTGTTTCAAAATTATAACTTACTTATACACATCATGCAATTACTAGTAAATCATAACAAAAAATCATTCATGACAATGTAAAGTACTTCCAACTCATCGAATATGCCTGTTCTGCTGACTGCTTATTGAAACGTCATCATCACGATTCGATCAATTCAATTTAAATCATCGCGATGGTTATCATCACTACTGAAAATCAATTAAAGCTATCGAAATAAACAGCACAATGTGTTACGTGTGAAAGTTTAAAATAGAGCCTAGTGCAAGATGGACTATCGCACTGAAGATTCCGCACAAACGTATTACGTACACATTTACCATTTACAGTATTGTAAGATACAAACTCATGTCTTTAGCTAGATCAACGAGAGCTTTTAATTTAGCAGCAATCGCAAAAATGTTTCAGTTGGACATGACTGCATCGCAATTTTGACAATTAAACAGCTCTGTTTTACTGGCAATTAACAATTTCGCATTATATTGATAATATTACTATAATATAACAATATAAATATGAATATTCATACCATTGTTGTATCATTATAATATTGATAATATTCGTTTACACTGAGTGTAAACGAAAATGATCAATTAGTAGACGTTAAACAAATATTATCAGTTAGAACGCATTAAGTTGGATCGCAATACGCCCCAAGCTCTCCGCGTTCTTAAGGAAAATGTACCTAGATAAAGATGGCAAGTAAGTGATCCTTAATGCTCCAACCTATTAAGGATCACTTTGAGTCACTTCTGAGCTTTGGTGTAACTATTCGAAACGTCAGATAACATATCTGGGTTCTTACTTTAGAGGAACGGAACCTTAAAAAGTAATTAATTAATCAAATGGCTGATCGCCAACGATTAATAGCGATAGGTGCGCGTGCGCAGTTTGCGATCAAACAGCGATGAAAGCGAGAGATAAGTCACGTGATCGATGCTGCAGCGATTAGCGAGGTGTCACGGAAATTATCGTTAGCGTTTTTGTTAGATTTAATAGCCACCGGTTTTGGTCGATTTGACCGGTTTACCTTATCCAGTTTTTTTTTTAAATCTTCTTAATATTACACTGTTTTTTGTTCCTATTGCAACAAAATCTACAGCTCTCATAAATACAGTTTTAACTAGTCTTAAAAGTTTTACTAATCATATGGACAACATTGGATTAACAATTTACTAAACTGTGACATGTCGCAGAATTGCCCTTGCAATTAATTTCGATTATCATGTTTTTGTGTGTCAGTGTGTGTGTTTTGAGAAGCGTGGTGGCTATTCATCATGAATCTGAAAAGCTGTGTTCAAATAAAAACTTTGATAAATTATTATTTTACTGGTTCTTCAAAATTTTGAACTTTACCGATACACCTAGCACTATTCCTTTGGGGAAAGAAATGTAAAAATTCCAAGTCTCTACTTATTTCATTACTTTATAAAAACTTGCATCATACCCACACACGTGGCCTGAAATTTTACCTATATTATTAACCGGATCAAGCCTTTCAAATGCAGCAAAAATTTTCAGCACAAAAACTCTCTATTGACATGCAAGCCTCGCCGTACTGCGCCTTAAATTGGAAATCGCTGTGCTTTCGCGCGAATGTACGGAAAATGAGATTTGCATATATTTTCTAGGAAACGAAGGCTGCTTTTAACGGCCTCGAAATAGACGGGGTTCCCCGATGTTAAGGGGAGGAAATTGGTTTCTTTTAGTTTGGATGAATCAAAATGTATAGATAAGGTAAATAAACCAACCTGGCAGTATTAAAATTAAGAAGATTTCAAAGACCTTGTTCGGAAAGTATTGAATGTCATTTGCAGATATAGTATAAAGGGAAATTACATTTTGATAGAAACATAAGATCAAATAATTCTAAAGCTACTTGGGCTGTTCCTGTCGTCTAAATTGTTTACACAAATAGGAACATAGAATAATATTACATAATACATGGTATAGTAAATGAATTAAAGACCTTTACACATGCCGGAATATACTTGACTTTTCGTTAAATTGCCGTTAGTGCAGAAGTAACCCAAATTAACGATGTCCAACTCTAGTTTATGCTTACTTAGGATTATGAAAGTGGCCCTACGAGCCTCTAGCTAATAACACTTAGGTAAGGAACCATCAATACTTAAATTGCTATTGACAACCTCTGTCATCCCACTGCTGGACAAAGGTCTTCCCCCACACCTTTCATTCGTCCCAGTCTGTCTACAGCCATTGACTCCTAAACACTCGCGAAACTCAAGTCATCACTCCACCTGCTTTTTGGTCATTATAAGTAGTAATTTATAGTATTATAAAAAACATTATAGTATTATAAAAAAACTGCTAGTAAGAGAACTTTACATCACTATCTAGGGTAAATAAATTTTCATATTTTCAATTTGGCGCCCCGCTATCGCGCGATTGGATTGAAGCCTTGTGATTCTATCCCGGCACTAAAATGATCCATGAAAATTTTCCACGTCAAAGTCAATTCCAAGTTATATTTTACATAATAAGCTTTTAGGGAGTTTGAGAAGCGAATGTATTTTAGGTCTGGAATGCTTACTTTGTTGTCTGCGTATTTACATTCTTATTGTTTTGTGAATTGCGTCTGAAGTAGTTCAAGATTTAATTTTAGTAGGTACTACTTACCCACAAAGATATTTTTATAACTTGAACATAACAATAGTAACTGGCATTTTAAATACTACTGTCATGGGATTGTAAACAGTTGCAGTTTTATAAACTCGAGTGAGGTCGCTTTTGGCTTCAGTTCGAGAATGTAAGACAGTTTAAATATATGTATAGATATTGCCATCCACGAAGGCGCGCGCCACCTTTCGTACTAATCGTTTATAGTACATTTGTACAAGTCTTTGCTCATATTTGATGTCAAATTTATTAGTATATATTATTAAATAATAATTAAATGTTTATAACTTAATAATTTTAATATTTGCTACACACCCCGCACCCCGCACTCTCCTCATTCTAAAATGATCGGCGCGCGCCTTCGTGGCTGGCACTATCTATAACCGCATCCGAACAGTACATAAAAGGCCAAACCGGATAAAATTCGGAAACAAATTGATTTTCTAAGAATACGGATGGATTCAAAAGCGCCTTTAGGCAGTCAGTGAGCTTTCAGTCCAGCTTCATCACAACTGCAGTAAAAATATTATATTTACTACAATCTAGTTGTCACATTTGCGTGCCCTTCGCCGGTGGTCATTGACATTGATGTGCGCTGCGCGTGCGTTGCACTCGCCGAATTTAGCGCGCGCGCATTTAGATCGTCTAAGTTAGGTCGTTTTGTTCGAACGCGGCTAGCCTGAGATGTAGTGGTCTTTTATCTAATGTTTGGTTTAGATGGCTATGATACTGGAATATAAGATAGTACGACAGATTGATGGTAGATTAAACTATTGAGATTACGCAGAGGTTGCGTTATTTTTATAATATTGGTTACACTATAAATATTTTAAAAAACTAACGAAGTTGCCTTAATTCAGACGGTTAACAAGATACCGCCGTTACTTTACAATATATTGTAATATATTACAAGTAAAAACTAAAAGTTACACTCCTACTTCTAGTGAACTTAAAAAAAGTATTTCTTTACTACCTAGCTCCAGCTACTTAACGTTGTATGTACTTGAGCCAAAATTTTGGATATTTTAACGCACAGTTTTTAGGTTTACCTGGTGTTCATGTAGAAAGTCAATTTTAAACTTTTATATCTGGTATACATTTTATTTTAAATCAAAACAACAAAAACACCTCATAAAAATAATCATCTTAAGACATTCTGAGTCCTTCGACTAACTGAAACTAACACCCGATTCAAAACATTTCTTATCACTTCAATTCAGCTTCTAAACCAGTGGGCATTGAATACCAAAGGCTGCATTTCCTGGCTTCGAATTCCTATACTAAGGCTTTAATATAACTATTGGTCGCGTAATCCTCTCATCCGAAGCTCAGTTTAGTTAATCCCCGAAGGCTGCAATCAAGAAGGGGTAGACTCCCTCCTTCCCTCCCTCTGATTCCCTTTTCTAAATATAGACGAGCGACTTCACAATTAAAAAGATTTAAGATTTCTCTCAGAGATAATTCTATTTGTGTTACGTTATTTTATCCTCTGTTTTTATTGTAGATTGTAAATAAAGGCAGTTCCATTGAAAATAGTCTCTCAGATGATTAAAAAGTTACTCTGTTAACATTTAACATGGTCGCATTTTTGATTACGGTCAAAACCATACAACATTTCACAAAAAAGGAAGACTTATTTGTACGTATTTTTAGACATTTCATTAAAATTGACCGATTTCTTTCAACCTATCCCAATTAAGAAATAGCTAACACACATAATCCATCACAAAAATGTAGCAACAACAATAAATAGTGATTCCATCACGTGTCGTGTATGCGCGTGCGGCTAACTAATTGGCCTGGCTAAGAAAGCCACAAAAACATGAACATGCTAATTTTTTATCAACGTCTAAATAAGCGCGCATATCAGAGTGCCAAACGTAACGCCACGGCTGCGTTGCAAAAAAGTACAAGTGCGATTTCGTCATTTTAGAGTAATTAATCAACAAGTGTCGCTTACACTTAGCGAATAAATACATTACATTTGTTTAACAAATTGTTATTAAGTGTTTATTAATTCTGACGGATTACAAGTGACGGCGTGAAATCATCCTGAATTTATCGATCTTAGCTTATGAGTTCTTTTATATTTCTTCAAATAATTCATAAACTTACATAGCCTGGCTGTTCAACCAGGTTCTCAAAATGTTGTCTTACATACCTGAAAATAATAATAAAAATTATTAAAACATGATTAATGCAATAAACCGACCAAAGCTCATTGATGAATAGAATACCTAGGCAACTCTTTGTCACACACTATAATGCAAGAAAATAGCAAAGGAGTTTGGAGATTTTACAAATTAGGTGGTCTTATTGCTTATAATAGTTTTATTACGATCTATACGTTTTACCTATTGGTAAACTATTTTTACAAAAAATTATAAATGTGACTTAACCTACTTCTCCTCTCGCACTGTACAAAGCTTGAAATCAATTAAGTTGCATTGCAATATGCAAATGTATTAATTGCGAGTTGTACACTTTTTCACCCGTCCATCTGATAAGGGGTCCGACCAAGCATGAGACGGTAACGAATTGGCTAAGGGCATCCGACATGAGCTAAATGAAGTGTGAAATTGTAAATATACTTGTTAGAGCAGCCATTTTAACATATTAATAGTATAAATTATTGTACTGTATGCTTAACTTTACTTGACTTTACAAATTAAGCAATCCAGCGTTCTTCGGATTTTTGTGTGAAGGTGTGACTGTGAATCATACATGGGTGTGGTGATTGCATCATTGGCAAATGTCACTTCAAATTACCAAATGCAGTAAAATCATCATCGTAATTTATGGATCAAAACACATACAGGGTGTGGCTTGTATTAGGAGCAAAAATTTTAAATAACCAGTAATCAATTCTAAGTAGTTTTAATTTATTATAACAAAAAATAAATGTATTGTTTGTTTTTTCTAACAAAATAAATCGAACCAAAAGTATTGCAAACAAATGAGTCCAGCCATAAAACTTGACATTGTAATTAACCACAACGAGTTAACGATTTTGATATACATTGATTAACCCGTGATTATAACGTTGGATTACTATAACTCTGAGTTGAAACATTTTAGAGCGCTATGACACGCTTGTAAATACGTATACTCTGTAGAATCATTAATTAAATTTTTGCACCTATTACAGGCCACACGCTGTATAGATCTTAGTGTTCATTTTAGTAAAGTAAATAATAACAGTATTTGTAATTATAATCGATTTTACTCCAGTTCTGTTAAATATTGATTGATCGCCAGTTGTGTTGCTCTACATTCCCAACGAATAAACCTACTATTGTAATACTCAATATTTCAGTACACGATGCCAAAAATAGCATTTTAAACGGACTTTAATTACTGCTTGCTCAATTAGAGTAAGTCATAGGTTCATGGACTAGTTACCTAAATGTCAGTTAAATACTGAACCATTAATATCATAAAAATCACCCAAGCAAATCAATATACAACTCAAGAAAAAAAATGATTATATTTTTCTATTATCTCAAAACAAAACTGTACCACGGCACCCATCCTCCGTCTCATTGGTCGTATGATTTTTCAGCATACAATAAACATATCAATGATAACAAATACATATTAGAAACCGTCTTCTACTCGTAACTCGTCTAATGTATATTTCGCTGGTAGTTCAGTTCCGGCGAACACAGTCTAAAGTGGTACACTTTACATCTGTACTACACAAGCGGGCACAAATCATTGGCGTATCTCTTCGGATGCAATCTATCGGGAAAGTTTGCTAGTGACGGACTAACTAAGGCGCATGTCAGAGGAGATAGCGGTTATTTTATTTTTTACATATTGGTACCGACTGACCTGTGTAAAATATGTATAGTATATTATATATTATATAGTTTTTTTCTGAAGGGAAGAAGCCTCACTACCCTCCCCTTTTCCACTATTCACGATTTTGGGAGTTTTATTCCCAGTCTTTGTCATATAAGTCTAGCTCCCGTCATCGTCTCCTGGGTCCACAACGTATAGTAGTTATATTTAACTTAAACTTAAAACAAAGTACTCAAATTCAAAATAAGAAGTTTAAGGAAACACCAGTACCTTAAATATAAAACTTAAAATAGTTGCCATGACATCGATCGATATCAAAACCATCCACCAGCCTAGCTAACAAACCTTAAAGTAAAACAGAAAAGGAAAATCGGATACTATTTCGCACCCAGTCAAAGTTGGAATGAAACTAAAAGTTAGGACGTAACATCGGACTACACCACTGAAATACAGTTACAAATCAATGGTTGCATCGGCAGATGGAAACTGAAGGTAAAGTTTGCAGCTCCGACGGACAATAGTTTATTGTAAATATAGACAGCGAAAATAGACAACACGATAATATTTTAAAATATTCCGCATAGCAAAAATACAATGAAAGTTTCCGAGTAAGAAAAAACTGTATGTTTTGTGTGAATGTTTACCTGTTACATAAAAGACAACCATGATACATTTTTCATCCTGCAACTTTCATAATAGTTATCTTGGTATCACCTATTTGTGCTATAGGAGATAATGATCTTATATTTAAGTAAACTACTTTTCACCTACAATATAGGTACTTACTCAATGTTAAACCCCAGATTACTAATATTTTTACTCTTACAACAGATAAACAACTCGAGATTATTAGGTTGACTTACTCCTCAACACATAAGGTATATTAAGACAATTTTTTATTTATAGAGCTAAACTATCGCCTTTTACGCTGGCATCTACCAACTTGCGCCAAGCGCGATTCATATTGTCCGCCCGTCGATAGTATCTCGGCGTTTATTTCTGACGCGGACGGAGCAAGACAATGGGCAGAAATAGCACCCGTGTGTTCGCGCCGCGCTGGAAAAGGGAATAAATGGCCGGTGTTTTGTTATGTGCAATAGTGGAGAAACAGCGGACTCTCGCAAAAGCTCTAGACTCAGCCTGAATAACGAAAAAAAATAAGATTGTAGGTATATTTTAAATTGCACTTGCAAAAAGCAACCGCGACTCTGTGACAGACGAGGAAATGAATCCTGTGTCTTACGCTATCCGGGCGTATGCCTATACCACTCGGCTACCGTCACATAAACAAGCCTGTTGAATTTTGCAAGTGCTTTCTTTTGACGCGTAGGCTGCGTGACCTCATCAATGTTGCGAGATTGCTCTCACAATATCCGAAGGAAATGCAATGTATGCAGAAAAGCAGTTGCACATATACTAGCTTATTTAACTTATGTTCATAATAAATTCATTTTATTACTTGTTCCGCGTTCCGGCGACATTCGAAGCCTATCAGCGCTTGTGCGTTCTATTTATGAAAACAGTGGGCATCATTATTTTATGTTTATTTCGTTGTGTACAGCCACGCTCTAAAGCCTTTTAACCACACGGAGGTTGAAAATTGTGTGACTTCTCTGAAAATGTATACCTGACTTATTTTCAGCCTGATCCTGATAAAATAATGTAGAAAAACCAACAGAGGAGAAGTTTGCTATAAAAATAAAAGTAAATGGGGGCCTGAGGTATTCCGTGACCTGGATCCTAGATTTTTTCTTTTTTATCCTTTTAAAAGGGACACAAGAAAATTAGTCCCGCATATTGCTAGCATATACCTAGTTTACTACGAGTATCATTTTTCGTAGTAAGAACTTATGATATGAAGCAGGTATTAAATTACAATGGGAAGGTATTCTACTAATATTATAAATGCCAAAGTTAAGATGACTGTATGGATGTATGTTTGTTACTTCTTTACGAAAAAACTACGCAATGGATTTTTATGAAACTCTACAATAATATAGCAAATACATCAGGATAGCACATGGGCTATAACTCATAACGATTTTTTTTGAGATCTGACACTTATGCGGGAGAAACATGTTGTTCAAATCGCTCTAAACCTGCCTGAACAAAAGAAAGGCAGAGGCCGCCCACCTCTGACCTGGTGGTCTAAGATTAAGAGAGACTTCGAGGAAGCCCAAATGCCTGATAAGACAACCCAGGATAGAATATCCTGGCGCAGATGTGTGAGGAGACCCGACCCCAGATGATGGGAATATGGAAGGAAGAAGAAGAAGAGACATTTATGCGGGTGAATCCATAGGAAACTGCAAGTTATAAATAAAATCCTACAACTGTGATTTTAACGATATAGATTATAATCTAAACTAACCGTCTGACTATAAATAGGTCCCACAAAATACAAAGATATAACATAACAATCCATGCAAATCCGTATTATTATGTAAATAAGTTAGAATTACCAGGTCTGGAGTAATTGCCTCAATTACAGACGGCAGACTTTAATTAGAGGCTTGTTGATAATAGAACACAATGCTTGACTTTATATTTGCACCTGTATTATTTTTCTTTCATTATTAACGAGGCAAAAGTTATTTTTCGGTAAAAGCAAAGGTACTTTTACGAGTATATGTTTTATTATGCTAAACTTATTTGAAAATGTATACTTTATAGAAAAGTAAGAAGCTTGTCAAGTCAAGATCTACTGAATTGATATGTGCATTTTTTTTGCATGTCAGGGAAGTTGATTAAAATGTGAAATCAGACGAGATAAGTGGTTCTGCGGTCGAACTGCCTGGACAAATAGTTCATAGTAAAAAGGTACCTATCAACAAAATGAAATGGTGGAATCAATTTGTTTTCATTATCACCATTCAAGTTCACACTGGAAGCTTCCAGCGAGCTGTCAAGCTGCCGTGGTGCTTTCCGTGAAGTTTAAATGCGCTTTTTCTGCTGAATCCAAAGTTAAATTGCTTTTAGTTCACAGTACTATTGAATTTCAACTAAATTGACGGCTGTCGTCGTCGTCTTGCTGTTTCTCGCGTTCTTCTCAAATGCAATTGCAGAAGTTGCAAACACTCAATAACATAACCCGTTTTTACTAATTTTAGGCTGCAAGACATAATATGCATAAAATATTTTTGTGAAGGTTTCTCAAAAATAACGTTAATTAATTAGATCCACTTTAGCAGAAATAACGATCCATAGACTATTTACCTATTTCTGCTTCAGTTTGTCGCAGGGCCTTTACTTCAGAATCAGATCATTTATATTCTGAAACGATGTACGCCAAGCGTTCATAGTGTAGGTACAATCCTTACTTTTGGACTTGCCTTACTCAGTTATTAACTTCCCATCACCATAAATAGTGAGTCAAAGAAAACTTAAACGGTTCTATCAGCGAATCGGTTCTATACACATTCCTCAGAAAATGAGGTCGCTTTGCAAAAGCAGGCAAGTGTAAAATTATGATAAACGCGCACAAAGCACCTTTGAGTCGCTCTAGTCGAGAAGATGCGGATTCTTTGAATTCATTGTGCTACACTTGAAATTCACTGCGGATAGTTTTGTCAAAGAGTTCTCTGTGGCACAAAAATGCAATATGTTTAGTAAGAAAAGAGCTTCTTCGGAAGTGTTGAATAAAAAAGCTTGCGTCCACTTCGTTTCGTCATAGAAAATCAACAAAATATAATTCATACATAACTAAGGTATTTCAAACCTCAAAAAGCCATCACCAAATTCCATCAAACATAAGTTATCTATAGACGTGCACTGTGACTGTGACTTTCATAAAAATTATGTCATACCTTCCTTGATGTAAAAGATAAACTGATTTTTGTAAACCATCATAGCAAAATAAATCTAGATGCGTATTGCGATGTTTCTTTGACAGTTAAGCAGCTCTGCTTTTGAACTGATGCTTGTTAGAAATACGAAATCGCAAAATGCGATAATCCAACTCGGCCGAGTGAGTGAAATAGAAAATACTTACTTTTAATTTTCATGACTTGCACCGTGATGCCAATTTAGCGACTCAACTGGTTAAATGGGAATTGAACTGCCTGGAACTTAAACGGATTGAAGCAAGATCTCAATACAGGATTGTTCAATCTATCACAGCAATACAAATATAACACATGCATCTTCATAAAAAAGGCATTAACAAACACTATTAAAACTAAAATAGAACTAAATATTAAGAGTAGAAAAAAATAACCTTAGAAATAAATACAAACTCAAGACACTAAAGCTGAGGACTAACTATGGCAAAAAGTCAATACTGTTTGAGGGATGGTTTGCCAAATGACCTAAAAGAGTGTGAAAGGACACGGTCGACCCGCTATACATTGCTTGCCCCAAAAGTAAAAATCCATGCGTCACGACCAAAACTAATTTTATGGGTTCGTTTCTTCGCCTTTTAAAATAATATAAAGTAATATAAGCCGTAAATAGCGGGGTTTTCACATAAAACGAAATAAAATGTGTGAGGTCAATCTCTTGCACACTATCTAGAACAGGTCTTTCTAGATCATAGCGCCATCTGTGTCGAAAAACCGCCATCTAGGCCACCAAAACTAAAACATAGAAAACTGCCCCGCTAGGGTGCGTAACGCGTGAAAATTACGATGACGCAAACAATAGCCAACTAAAAGAAGTTCCTTGTCACAGTTTTTTTTTTCAAGTTTTAGGAAGAGGTTGGTAGGTTTAAAGGTTAGTACCTATGGGAGGCAAACGTCATTTTCCTTCTTAAAATAGCGATTGCGAGCGCTTACTTATTTAACTAACAGACACAGACACAGTATGACACAATATGCCATTTCGTTAAGCGGTCGTCAGTTGACTAATAAGTGCTCGAAACCGCTATTTTCTGCCAAACACAACAATTGTTGGGGATAGGAAATTGTATTCAATCGTTGTCCTATTTTTTTGTAGATTTATATGCCGCTAGATAAAAGCAAAGTAAATTAACAATATTGTATTAAAAATTCAATATATTTTTTGCAAAATGATATAGTCAAGTCTCTTAATGCTTTTCTTTAATCAAACATAAAACGACTCTGGGGCACGATACGACCGTGTCCTTTTAAATACTTTTAAAAATAAGCTACGGTTACATATAACAGCAAGTACCGATGCGTAAAATGTAGTACATAAATTTAATTTACGTATGTCTTTTTAAGTGAAATGTAAAATTTCTTATGGGAATAAATTTCTTTAAATCTTTTTCAATACGCCCCTGAATGTAGCAATTAAGTATACAAGTCAAATTTCAAGTTCAAGTCTAATTTGGATCAAAGTTTAATATTAAATCACTTACAATTATGTCTCCTTCTTGATTAAATCTACAGTTTAGACAACAGTATAAAGAATATGAACTCCTACAACTCTGAAATAGCTACGAAGTTTTCAATTAGCCCTATTATTAACTCTTCGTCGACTCTCAAAGGGTGTGATTCTGAATCGAGCTTTGGAAAGCGAACAATAAATCACTGACACGTCCATTTCTGCTCGGTTACTTTGTAAATTGTACCATTGTTTATTTTAATCGCGGTCTTTCTGTGTGTCAGAAATATTTCTAAGCTGCTTAAAGCAAAAAAACGGTCAAGTGAAGGACACTGCTCTATATATATATTTTTCGTTCGTATAGTGTTTTGTCACTTTACAACCTAATAAGTATTATAAATCTCTCTTAACTTAATATTATAATCATTTTTTTTAAATTGTAAGTGATGTTAGTAAGTGCCTACATAAAATTATCATATCTGATAAACAGTATCTAACATGTACAAAGTTGTGAGACATCAATATTATGAAAACTTTTCAAAGATTGAGTTTTGATTTTTAATGTAAAGCTTGATACGGAAAACAAAAATTCAAAATCTGTTTGAAAATTTTACAAAAAGTACGCACGTTTATACACATTAACTTTTTGTCTTTTGTGTGCCTCCTAAGTTTAAATGAAGACATAAACCCGATTGAGGAGGTCATAAAAAGACGTACAAATCATACTAGAGGTGACACGGAGTAGCGGAGTTTCCCATTTGCCTGAACATAAATTGCAAATTGCAATAGTGATGAGACATTGCTACTTTTTGTGCGCAATACAAAATACAGGGTGCGGTCTATAAAAAGGGGGAAAAATACAATATAGTTTTAGTTTAGCCCTTTAAAATATGTACCAGTAATCAGTTTTAATTTATTGTGACCACACGATGTTTACTACAGGACTATAGCAACTTTATTTCGATTAATACTGTTGTTTTTTTAACTTATCATGTTGTTTCAAATTGCTGAGTCAATAACATTAGATTCCTCTGATACCAAATATTACAGAAAAGTTCAATTATATCACTCTACTCATTCAATCTAAGTATTAAGTTAATTATTTGTTTGCAAGAGATGTTTAAGGAGAATTTACGAGTTATCAGTTTTAAACATTCAAAATCATTTAAAGTCACTGAACACAATATATTTAGTGACCGTACTTAGTTAGGAGTAACATCATCGAAAGTCGGCCTTCTCCTGGTCATATTCGACCATGGCGGTCAATCTCAACTAAGATTGGCCATCGGCGCAGGACATTGTTATAGTGCTCAAGTGTGTGCGCAATACTTACTATTCAGTGAGACGTGAGTGACGTGAGTGACGTGAGTTTAACGTGCTTTCCAAGGCACGGGTTTGACATCACCACCATTTTCCTGACTCCGGGCTGTTTCCGAGTATTTTCAAGACAGAAAAGCTCAAAAACCAATTTGACCCGACCGGGATTCGAACCCGGGGCCTCTTGCGTAGCAACTTACCACTTCACCAACGAGGCAGTGGCGTATGATGTTGGGATTAGTCGTTCGGATTATTACCATCGATAATAAATCCAAACGACGATACATCACTAATCATCAAGTCCCGCGCGGACGAAACAACTCCTAATGTGGTTAGTGACCTGCAGCACACGTTTTAGTGACGATAGGGACACAAATAGTTGCGAATATTTTGGGATTTTTAGGACTACATTAAAAAAAAAACTCGCACCTTCAAAAACCAGACCATGACTCCCGATGAAATCAAATATTTTTTCTCGCTATCAAATTTTTCCGAGATGCTATAGATTTCGGACAAGCTCCAATATGTTTGTAGATATTCAACGTCTAACGCCCGGCGAATAGAATAGCGTATCAATCAATTAGGCCGGCCAGGCACGATCCAATTTGTCATTGGATTCTTAAGAGGGCTTAAGGACACTAGGATTAGAGTAAATGACTCGAAAAGTCTAAGAAAGTAATTTGAAAGTTGAAGATTGGTTTGAAAGTAAAAAAATCACAAATATATTACACTATTGACGTGCCTAATCAATCATCAACTGATTGATAGTTTATCAATCACTATTTTAGTATCGTGTGTAACTGTGTGTTCATTATCCAGGTACAAAGAAATCACATTATTAAGCATATACATTACAAAGATCCTTTCCATCATTAAAAGATTGCATCACTTCCCAAAAATCTCTTCAATCCCAATTTACCAAATGCGTGGCTACAGTACGAACTGGGGCAATTCTGATGGCGCGTCACCGTCGAAATTAGATCAGAGACAATTTGTCGCTCACGTCTGCGAATGTTGCGACTGATTGCTGTCGCTGTTGCTTGTCGCAAATCGCATCAGAGCCTACTTCAAAAACTGTGGCTCATATGTGTAGATCCTTCGTACTAAGAGTGACAGGGGTGGTTAATGTGGAATCTATGTTAACCATTCCAGGGATAATGTGTCATATTCGTGGTCTAACCTCATATATTTCAAACCTTTCCTATTAGCTTCTCTTCATACTTTCTAGTTCACCTTTTTGGGAGCTGTGAGACAGCTTAACTTTCTCCTAGGAATACTTAGTATTTCCTGGATTTAGAATTTAGCCTAGCTGTAGATCCTGGCCTCCTACTAGTTGGAGTATGTCCCCTGTTTACTAGAGCTCGTTATAGAACTGGCTGCGGCATGTATGCGTTTCTCTTTGTGATATGACGTAATTGCTAAAATATAAATGTGTCGAGCTTATTCTTTTCTACTGCGATTAAAAGGTCAAAATGTTGCAACTATTAGAATCATAAAACTTGCCCATGTCTTACATTGACTTAACTATGTCATTTTGTAGAACATCTACGTTAAAAAATATTTACTATTAGTTGCTTAAGATTCAAAGGAAAAAGTTATAGGTATCTATTAAGACAAAACTGTGTCCTAGAACTAAGTACTAAGTTCGCTAGTGCAATATTTGTGATCTTCAGAAACAAACATAAAATACTCCAAGTTGCATAATACCGCCCGAAGTGTTATTAGCACGAATTTCATTAACAAAGTAAACAACGAAGACCTACTACAAGATTATACAGTATACTTACTGTTACTGTATGGTATCCGACTGCTGAAAATTACTCAATGATGACAAATAATTGAAACTTAAATCAAAGAATAACTATTAGAATAACTAAAAAACAAAAGCTGTAACTGAGGGTCATCAACACCATCATCATTATTTATTTTAAAAGCCAACCATAATTAACGCTCCATGAATAAATGACATCTTTGTTTTAATTTAAAAAAATAACCACTAACAATTTTTTTGCGTGTAAAGGTAGGACTAAGATGACCTACTGAACCTCATTCGACTATGGTAGAATAAACCAATCAGATCCCTTGTTTGCCTAAAGGTGCTCTCACACTAAGCGCTGTCACGTGTAACGAGTGTCGGTCAAACACTTAAATGATTAAACATAGAAGTAATTAATGTCTACTAGATACATTAGATACACTCACCCATCAAGTTGAGATTACTAATACATATTTATTAGACCAAAAAAAGGACATGCATGAAGTCATAAAAATAAACCATTCAAAAACGAAACCGTTTCCTTGTATTTGAAGAAACAAGTAAAAGCTAATATTTTTAGAAATAAATGCCAGACATGATACTTATAATGATTCTCTAATAAAAGAAATTATTTGATATCTTTGTAACTTGATGCGGCTTACAGATAAGTACTACAATTGCTATTTACATTTTGATCCAAAATATAAATGAATCGTAATGAAATTATGAAATCTAAGATCTCTATCGTGCGAGACTATAGAGCGTAAAAGCCATATCTCGTGACAACAAATTAAGTAATATCATTAAAATCTTTGTATAATTACTATTAAAATTTAATTCAACCCTAATGAAACAGCCAATGTGTCACCACACCACGTCAAACTCGAACGGTTCTCTACTTGGGGTAAAAAGCACGCAAGGGTTGAAATAATTACAGTAAATTAAAAAGTGCAAGCTAAACCTTTTACTTACTTGTTTATTAGTGTTTTTTTTTTCTGAATGGGAGGATTAAAAAACAAATGACAGTGCCGTGACCAGTGCAGCAGTAAAATTGAATTAATTAACTTTTAGACATGACGGGTCTAAACGCAAATAAAAACTTATGAGTTGCTATTAATTGTTTAGATCCGTCATGTCTAATAGTTATAGCAATGCAACGCGAAAGTTTAAAATCTCAAATTGAATTAATTGATTTCGACTCTGTCTTAGCCACACTTAACCTGGTCAGGAGTCAAGAGCAAACGCATTTTAAATAATAATACGTAATAATTAATATTGAAAAGTTAAAATACGATTAGGCCTGTGATATAATTTACATTTTAATATAAAGTAAGCAGCCCACAATTTCGTTCGCCGTTCGACACCATCAGAATTCCGATTCAGCTCCACGCGAATGGCATACTGATTGGCAAGTAACTACCTACTTGCCGGGTCAAAGAGATAATGCACGCTATGATTCGTCACTTGTTAGCGAAATGGGAGGTTGGGTGTGGTCACAAGAACAGCGATTGTGTAAAAAATCATCTTACAAAATAGAGAAGTTGGTTTCCGTGAAGAGAAAAGCTGCAATAAGAAATCATGTAGCTTACTTTTGCAATAAAGTAAACTTAGTAACTAGCAATGAGAAACATTTACTCCAGCACAGCACTTACTTTATTCTTTTTCTCCTTTCAGTTAAAAAAATCTACAATTGAAATATATATTTTGTGTTTACTGATTTCTGCCTTATTGTCCAAAATACTTACATTTCTCTGCTAATTTTAAGTATTTAATTTATATATAACTTGAATGAACTGTGTTTTTGACTAGCCTTTACTTTCTTTGATATTGTGTATTTATTATTTACTTATTTGTATGCCAATGTAGCTTTCTGTAATAATACCATATTTACCTGTGTTTCACAAATAAAATTGATATGATTTACTTTACGACAAAGCTTAAACATTTGTTGCGAGATAGTCTAGAGATCGCTGGCACTAAGACCCCATCTTGATGTCATTTCTAGGCCGTCATATGAATGCACAGCCTTGAACGTTTACGATTCAAAAATTCAAACCGCTATGATTTATGTGACATAATAAATAAACTTTGCGTTTCCTGCACAACCGTGTCAGCATTAGCAGACTGATGTTGCATATTTTGATAAGATTTGTAAAAATATTCTTGTGGTTTCCCGTGACCTCATCCATGCAAATGCTACTATTTCTATGTATAAAATATGAGCCTCAATAACGTTTTCTTAAAACAGAATGACGTAACAGTTGCTTATTGTTTGTTAAACAGCATGAAAGAGATAACTTTTAGGTATCGTATGAACAACAAAATAATAAAGAAAGAGTTATAAGCACTCTGTTACTAAGCAAAACTAATACCACGTAACACCGTATTGAGAGCCTCCGAGACAAATCCGGTGATCCGAAGTTATTCAATACTCCATTGGCAACGGATGCAATTGCAAAAGTTCGCGACTTATTGCCAACGGATCCGGATTTACGAGCGAATATAGCTCGCTTCGCTCGAAAGCTGAGCGAAAGTGAGCGGCCACTGTCGAGCGCTGGTAGGAACAAATTACTGAGTGTGAGGTTTGGTTGCGTCATCTTAAAAACGTCAAATTACTATAAACTAGAGCTCTCTTAATTAGTCAGGTATCAAACGACAGCCGGGCGCCGCATAACAATGGAATTTCTATTGTGACTCGTTTACACATACTTGACGAGTTAAATTGTAGTTTGCATAAAATTCTTTGTTAGAGTAAACGCCAAGTAAACGTTCTATTCCATGATGTTTTCATATAGATGGATGCAACCAAGTTTTATGTAAGTAATAAAGTAAAATGATGCCACGTAGAAACGAACGAAATTTAATACCAAAAGAACATTACATCTTGAAAAATATTTTTTAAATACATTTTAGTACAAAAATGTGTTTTCGTTTTTAAGCAATTAACTTTGACGTTTATTCACTTGAACGTAACTAGTTTAAATCGAATCGAAATTGTAAGGTTTTATATAGTTACACAACAGTTCTAAAGGTTCCACTTTAAAATTCATGAATTTTCAGTTGTTTGCCCTTTCAATTTCTAAACTTTTAATAAGTTCAAACAAGACCCAAAATGTATTTAATTATAACTGCTTTTCGTATGATTGTGAGTATGACGTAACAGTCGTTTGTTTCACGCACCTCAAATGGAATCGGGCTATTATCTCACAGAGTAATTCATTTCTATTGCTTTCTGATTCTATTTCATTTACGATGACAGTGAAAATTACGTATTTGTTACATACAAACGGCTCATTTTACTTTCATATAGATTTATTTTGCAGAAAAAAATAATATTGAAATCACGAATGCGAAAAGAGATTTGTATGACTCGCATCACTATCGATACCTGAAGAAAGTTTTAAATACTACTATGAATATGTCATGAAAAAACTGCGAATGACAATTATTTTCATTCAGATGCTTATAGATGATTTATTTAAGTTCATGATAAATTCTAACGAAATCAACACGTTGTTAAACAATTTGAGTCCAAAATCAGGAAACCATGGTACTATTCTGTAACCATGGTTACTGATTTAATACCATAAAGTATACTCCGAGAACGCGCTACCATTCTAGTGCTTACATCTTTACCGACTGCAATAAACAGGACATTTCACACTTGTGACATTCAGCCGAAACCGTCAGTGACTTTAAACAGACATCTCAATTGGAACAAAAGTCATTAAGCCCCAATCACACCGTCGTACCAAGCGCTCGCGACACTAAGGTCATTGCAAGACGTGCGTGCGAGTTGACCATTTAACGAAGACCTCCTCTTTTCAATTACATTGCTCTATTCAGTCTCAGTAAGTTCTGGTAAAGACGGGCAGGGCAGGTCTTAGTGAGCTGGTTGTTTTTGCAGCTATGACTCACCGTATGACTCAAGTCTGTCTGGGGATACTCGTAGTTTGGAGGCTCGATCGATAGCGGGCAAGGTTGGGGGAATGTTAATATTGCTAATTTTCTTTTTAGTTGACTTATTGGGGAGGGTTCTTGGAATACTAAACGGAAGCTGTTTTAAAAATTTATGGTGCAACTTAGCAGTTCGTTTTCACTTTCTTTTCTATTTATTTTAAGTAACTAAATATAGCTCTACAATTTTATTATTAATGCTTTTTATTAACCATGCATTCACGCTTTTAATTTCATAGTTAAATCTTGTTGGGAGAAATTGTAATATTAAGAAAGTACAATTTCTATTTTATAAACAAGTTCATTAAATTCATCTTTGTTTGTCTATGCTACTCGTATATCAAATATCGACACTTTACAAGACTGAAATCTCTTTTTCTAAGTATGCAGCAAATCAGATCCAATTATGTGTTTACCGGTGAATAATGTCTCAATCATAATGGAGGTGAGTCACCGTTAAACACAATCGTAATTGAACCTGAAAACGCGATGTAAACTGAGAAGTAAATTATCTGAAGATTCAGTCAGTCATTTTGCTGGGACACTGAGAGAGAACTGTAGTTACCTACACGAAATTAGCTTCCATTGTCTTCTAACTAAAGTATCATTTTCTGTGGCAACTACTTATTATGTTTTTTCTTGTCTTGGAATCATAGGAAAGATATAACTATCCAAAAAAGGTAACCTTACGTTTATAGTGATTGCGGCGACAAAAAATTATATATGTCTTCTGGTCAGTAACATAATAAGCAAATGACCTGATTACTAGCTGTGAATTATTCACTTTTGTCGACGGCATCTTTAGGTATCAATAGTATAATGTTTTAATACAACAATGTTTTTAAAAGTGCTAACTTCCACGTAAACGTAGCGTGCCGAAAGCGCGTGCCGACCGCAGGCTGTCGCTGCCTGCCCAAGGCCTCCCGTAGATGACAACGTGACATGACAGCCTAGCTCACTGTTCGTTTATGTTTATTTACTTTTTGGTACTGCTCCATCATGTTGAATGACTTTTTTCACACGTCTGAAGATGTTTTGGTATCAAAATTTTATGTTTAAAAGCGTTTTAGAACAATATATTGTTTTAAACTTTCATGGTCACTAACATTAGAATAGAACAGTTTTAGAACAGTTTTGCTCAACGTCTGGGGCCCGTTTCTCGCGTCAATCGAACTTTTTCTGTGTGGAAATTCGATTACTAGTTTCACTGTTTTACCGAAAGTCAAGTAATATACAGGTCAAAAAACGTCCCAACGAAAAAAAAAAGAAATGCATAAAAATCGTGAACCTGATCGTGAAAGCAAAAACTAAGTTTTCTAGGAATAAGAGAATTTGGTTGGTGTTTTCGTTCTTTTTTTTTAATGTGATCTCCACAAGAATTGAGGTCCTGATCTAAATTCAATTCGAAACCATGAAAGTAAAATCTACCGTATATAGTCGTATCAATTTCTATAGTTATTTACCGACTGAATTGCTTCAAAATTTACAGTATTCATCTCCCAAAACCAATGAATAATTCGAAAGACGTGTACATGTAACATTATACTGTGTATCGTTTGTGAAAATGATATGAAAATATCCCATTTTTATTTCAGGCACGGCATACTTGACAAACTAATTCCATTAGCATTCGTACACTTGTACAGTGACGTCACAAGCCAAATTTTCTGTTTTCCAATTTTATATTTGTGGATATATTCGGATAACTCGATCCAACCACGAGTTTGATGGAATGGATCGAGACGTGAATAAATAATGCTATACTGAATGCATTCGATTATACATGGACGAATCGACTTTAGTTTTTGGATGAAATTTTAATAAAATAACGTTTCAATACACCTGTATCCGTAGCGAGAGAGTAAAAAAATACCGCAAGTTGCGAAAACTTAAAAATTAGAACCATTGCTGGTAAGACAATGATCACATTAATCCAACTTAATTCCAAAGGAAAAGATTAGAAAGGTTATCAGGAAGATAAATAAGGATCTACTTACGAAAAGGTACCCAACTCCATCGCCACTAAAACTCGTACATACCTGAGGATAACAAAAATAAAATTAAATAACAATCATAACAACATTCATAGATACACATAAATGAACATCGAAAACTGCAACAAAGTTACATTTTTATATAACATTTTACAATGAACTTAAAAACATTTGACGACAAATTTACGACCAACACTAAGCAATGCTTTGCAAAGTTGCGGCAGTTCATTGTAACAGAAGACACAGACAAATCTGCAATATTATTGGCCGTCTACGCAGAATCGGCGCCAGATCGATCGCCTGGAGACGGGAAAGTTCTAGACGCCTACGATAGATAAAAGAGAACAGACAGACAGATCTTACTTTTTTACCCGACCGCAGTGGAACCAAAAAGGAGGGTCATTATTTTTGAAAAAACCACAGAGCATCACAACCATTTCAAATAGCAAAAGAGATCAGACCGATCTTAATTTTATACCCAACCACAGCGGAACCAAAAATGAGGGTCATGTTTAACAAATCTCAGTCCACAGAGTACCTCAATGATTTATCTATGCAAAAATCTACTCTAAGCTTATTTTTATTCTATATGTCATTAATTGCTTTTAAGAATTGAATAATCAGTTTCAATATTAGGTAAGAGAGTCAGAAATTTTTATAAAATCGATTTATGATGATATATTAAAGCTTCACTTTTACTATAACTTTCCTCAATCATATTTTGTATTGCAAAATCAATAAAAAAATAGAAGAAACGATCAAAAGTCTTTTATATAAAAATATTACACCGTCATAGAGCTAAAGTGATTTTTTAAAGTAAAATCAGGAAGTGTGCTGTTTGTTTTTACTCTACTATGTACTTTTAATACTTATACAAGCACTCTACACCTAGTGAAAGATACTTCACGGCGCTGGAATTAGTTCGAAGGTTGCGTCATCCATCAGATAAGTTGCTATTATATCTTCATAATTCAGGATACACTTCTAGTTCTTCCCAAAGATAAGGTATTTTAGTTATGAAGGTATCTTTAGAAAAAAGAGACGTTTTGTTTCATTTCCTAAAAATCTTGCTGCGTTCGTGAAATTAGGGCCGTAGAAGCAAAATGACCCCATAAACATTGGTTGATTACCCAATTCGGACATTCCCATCATAAAAGCGGGATATATGACTAAGGGCTTACTCAACCAGATGCGGTCCTTACTATCGACTCTCTGTCCTTTTCTTTCTCAGCGAGAAAGCGAAACAGCGAGATCTATCTGATGTTCCGCTGTCATGTCGTCTCTTTGAGTAGACCATTTAAATTGTGGACATCAATTGTTTGATAGAGGCTTTGCTGGCTGTATTTCGTTAATGGTGCAATTAAGTGCCCATATTTTATTTTTACCTCATTCACAAATAGACACGCTGTTTCTTTGTGTAAGTTAGGGTGAAAGATACAAAGCTTAGCAAAGCTTTAAGCTCACTGTTATCGCTCTCGCCCACGTTTCTTAGTACGTGTGTATCGGATTAAACTGTTATTTACTTACCTTCTACAAACGTGTTAAATTGATGAAATATGAAACCAAAAATTGCGCACGGGCGGGATTCGAACCAGCATCTTTCTGGCAATCCGGGCCAACTGCTCTTCCAATTGAGCTACCGTGCTGTCGGTCCGACCGCGCGAAATTCTTGGTCTCATTGATACGTCATTGCGTGACGTTGACGTCGAATCCCGCCCGTGCGCAATTTTTGGTTTCATATTTCATCTTTTAAGAATAAAATATGACACTGTAAGTGTTAAAAATATTGTAAAACCAGTGTTAAATTGAGTTAAACAAACTTTTTAATGGTTGTTTACTTATTTATACTCATAGATAAAATACCGATTTTCATCATTATCCGCCAAAGGACGTCCACTGCTCAACATAGGCCTGCACGGTTTTCCACAGCGAACGATCGCAGGCGGTCTGCATAGGCATAGGTAAAACTAGCATAGACAGGCACTTATCTGCGCCATTCATTTGATTAACTAGTTTTTCAACATGATCATAGATGGCAATTTACATACTATTTAAAATCTCGAGTTTTTATTTCGTTTTTATCAAGGCCATACTTTTTTTTTTATGATTTTTACTTTGTTGATTTGTATTGGTCCCGAGTAGGACAGTAACCATAAAACGGAGCGGGGCGGGGCTAGTTTTTTACAATCCTGGAAGCATCATTTTCAATAAAAAGAGCTAGATGGATTATAAAAATCCTCTACTTAAAATACTGAAGTCAACACTTAGCCGAGCGGTGAGACCTCATTCGACGCAAAGGCATTCTTTGTACTCCTTAACACCCACGTTATTATTCAAACTGCAGCCCATTCATTTATTCACTCATTCAACCATTCAGTCAGATAACTCAACAGCTACAATGTTCATTATCTTTACCTTTACAGTAATGAATATTTCATTTTGTAAAGGCTGTATTTGGCAGAGCGTAACTTTGTGATATTATGCAGACCAAAATTTTATTTTTATTTTTAAGTATTGATATTTTAAAAGAGCGTCAAAATAAGATATTGTTATCAAAATTTAATGTAACAATACTTCGTAAAAAGTAAAATAATAAATCATGAAAGTATCATGTAATCGTTGCAAACACCTGCATTTCCAGTAATGTACATATATACAGTCATAAGTACTTATTTGATTAATTATTAAGACGCAAGTGCAATGATATATTTTCCATAAATTACTGTGTCACCATTTTTAACAAAATTAGGACACTGACGCCAAATTTCCTAAAGATAGTGGTGATGCAGCCATCGCAATTCCACCTAGAACGTCCAACAATTTGTCTGGACTCGTAAAATGTGCAAAAATCGACGCTTGCGTCATTTCACACCGGCTGACTTTACTTTTGAGTTATAAACAATGAGCGATTTTTGATATTCATAATTCTGTAAAAAAAAATCCCGTTTATATTTCCGTGAAAACACTGCCAATTCTTAAGTAAAGATTTGAAAATGTAATCAGAAAAAAGGCTTTCAACAAAAACAGTTTTTTTTACTCACTAACTGCAATGGTTTAGTGTCATTAAGACGACGACGACCTAGAAAGCTGTGACTTAACCGAGAACGACGTCCAGGATAGGGCAAAGTGGAGGAAGAATAGTCGGAAAGCAGAACCCGTCACCAGAAGTTGCTAGGACGAAGAAGAAGACTAAGCTTTCTTTATGTGAAAACATCACCAAATCATCAAAAATAGTCTTGTAAAAGTGAAACAAAAAATACATTACGATTTATTAATTGTTAAAAAACTTTTTTTCTAGACACGCTAGCTTTTTAAAACTTGTACCAAATCCCAAAATGAATCACGTAGAATTCGCACATTTATCTCCCGCCAAGGTCTTTTGTACGGTTAACCAATATTTATTTACTTGCAACTTTATTGCTCCAGCAAAAGTGTACAGCATTTACAAGACTGGCGCAGCGAATTCGTGTGAATAAAAGTGAAAGCATTTATTGTTGTAGTTAATTTCCTTTTTTATTGTTTGATTAACCGTATGTATTTTAGTGTCGTTATTTTTAATAATAAAAAGTCAGACATTACTTAGTCTACGGAACTCGCTTTCAAATCAGGCATTTATGCGATCAAACAAATAGTTTTAGAGTGATTTTTTCTTATGGTGACAGTCTATTTACTAGTATGTCTACATTATACTCTTCAAATTACTACTTCTAGTTTATTCTAGTACCAAGTTTATATTGTAAGCAAATCTACTTAAATATTGTTGCAGTCAAAATGAAATATTCGCGATTTGTCAAAAAGTAAGCCGCTCAAATTGCAATGAAGAAAATGACCCAGTTCGGCCAGACAATTAGCAGTAATGCGAGATGGGGTCTTACTTCATTAGTCTGAATTTTAGACTTCTGCTTTCTCGCTCATGTTGTCATGTTGGCAAGAGTGAGAGAGATGGCTAAATGTCGAAATAAGGATCTGGTTTTTCAGAGTACGTCTTTTGGCTCGGAATGTACACGAGTTGGTGAGAGCTGGTGAATCACTGGCAGACATTACTAAAACAAACATAGTTTTTTATTATTACTAATGTCGTAGACATGTTTAAATAAGTATGTTTCACAAAATGTTTAACCTTTCAGACAAAAAAGTTACATTTTATAGTCCTTCCAACAAGATTTCAAATACTGCACATCATACATATCCTATTTTTTTACGGAAATTAACGCTATTACGAGATATGTTAATAATAATTGAACATAAATACCAGGAGTCACCAAAGTTTCTTGTTACATATTTCACATATAATTTATTTCTCTATTGAAACATCAATCAAGGGTAATTAAAAAAAAACGTTAGTAAATAAAATAAAAGTAAAAATATAGTTACCGTTTGATTAAGATTGGCATTTAGAAATGTATCACCAGGATCGATATCCTTAATGGCCAATACAAAAACGTCAAATTAAACAATCTAGCTGCAACACATTGAATCGGAACACTTGTTACAAGCATCGCAATAGACCTATTACGGAGTGTAATCACCCGGTAAGATGGCTCCGCATTCTGAGGTCGATTCGGATTAACGCTCCGTCAAACAATATCCTTTCCAATCCGGGTTCCGTTTTTAGGTTGAAACAAAAAGATGCTAATATAACATGTCTATTTGATTTTACTTTTACTATCACCCATTACAGAATAGAAAAATAGAAATAGAAACGTTTATTGATTTCATTACAGCCAAATATGGTACACAAATAACACAAACGTTAGCAATTAAGAATAACTTTAAAAAAAAGCAAATGGCGAGTGGCCCAGCTGATATGGGATAAGATTCCTGCTATATTTTTTTTTCTAATTAGTTACATTAGTTACTTACATCTTACAACTTTTGATTGATCTATGATTTTACAACTGTGATCATATTTTCAAGATAGTATTCTCCAGCTTCCATTACGTTCAAGCATTTAAAGCTACTAACTCCTACTGTTCGGGAATTTCAGAAAGGTAAACAGATAATAGAATAGAATAAATAGATGCAGACGGCTGACAACTGGTCGCTGTGGAAATCCGTGGGGGAGGCCTATGTTCAGCAGTGAACGTCTTTTGGCTGATAATGATGATGAGACTAGAAATAGAGAATAGAAAATCTATATTAAAATGAGTGAAGATAACAATGTCCACCATTAGGCCATTTCCTAAAAGGGAATGTCTTGAACAACATATGTCACTACACAACAATATTTTTTGACCTTGTGCAAACTTTTTATTTGTCATCTTAGCCCAAATCCGTATATGTCACTACCTATTTAAACACGGTTAGCAGATGCATAGTAAATGTTTGCTATGCAGGTGGCCTCGGGACGGTCAACAAGTGAGATCATGATTCGTCTTGGGGCGATAAAGATGACACTTCTGCAAAGATTTTTCAATACTTTAGATTTTTGCTCATCATTAAAAACTTCGCCAACGAAAGAGAGAAGCGTAATCGGAGTAAAACAAAAAGACAAACTTAGATTAAACAAAATTAAAAAAAAGTAACTAAAAGATGTGAAGAAAGTATGCAAATCACTTAAATGGAAATGGCCTGTGCGAGAGAAGAATTAGAAATGGTCTAGGATATAATATCTAAGTTTACGCAAATACAGATCATTGATTAAAAAGACAATATACAGATTTTTTTGGCGGAGATTAAGGCCCAGATATTCCATTTTTACGATGTTTCGATTGAGTTTAAACATGGAAACACTAATTATTTAAATCTCGAATCTATATATGTTATAGAAGAAGATTACTAGAAAGCTGGATTGTGGTTGGAAACACGATTGTAATTACTTTGCTCGATAATAATTGCCTCAGAAGTGGGCCCCTTTTTTTTCGTATTTTCTATGTAGTTTTCAAATTATTGGACTTATATTTATGAAAATCACATATTTTAGTAGGTAATTCCATTCTACACATTATTATACATGTTAAAATGATTTCAAAATGTTTGTTATTTAGATCAGAATAACGAAATATCTAAAAACACTTTATTTGACCTATTTCGACTTTTTTGATCTTGATTTGCTCAAGCTACACAGATGTGAGGAACAGGGGATTATAAGAATATACATTTTGACCACATAAGTGAGATCTCAGCTATGAATCAAATGATTTTTTTTTAGTTTTTATCGGTGTTATGTTCAGGCAAAGAAAGGTCCATTTTTTTCATTAGTCTGTATTCTTTCTTACAAGCAGCAAATTCTTCCAATTGTCTTTTTAAGATTACTTTAGACACCAAAGATGTTTAGGGCGTCCAATCGTTTTTTTCCAGTTTTATTAACATTTTCATTCATAAAACACTGATTTAGTGATTCTCACACTTGTGACGATGGTGATTCGCGCAACGACTTTGACGCAACAGTTGATCGTCGTGTCATCTCTGTTCTATACATGCAAGCAGAAATAGCGCTATCTTTTTATTCAAATGACAAGCACGAGATACCATTTCCTCATTCCCCTTGACGCCACTGCGAACGCTGGACCTATGTCAATTTTTGCAATTTTATTTGCGTACTTAATTACGTAAAACACCTAAGAACTAATAATAGCTAATTTCGCCGCGCCGCGTCACGCTCAGTTGGATCAGCACCAGTCTTATACTAATCAAAGGTCGCGAGTTCAAATCGGGGGTATCATGAATATTTTTCTACATAGTCACAATATTTTTTTTAGAAAACGAAATAAGTATTTATTTTAATTTTTGGACATTTTAACATTTAAAATAAAAAAAATTAAAACTAATTAAATTTTTAGGTTTTTTTTAAAGTAGCAAATCCTATTAAAAAAAACAACATAACAATGAAAATAAATTTCAAAAAGAAAATTAGTATCAAAAACATCATCACCATGCGGATAAATCTCCTCAATGCCATGAGGATGGAACCCCCAACCTCTACGTGTTAAGCAAAATAAAAAGAGAAAGGCTGTAGCGACATATATAATTGTTGTGAATAAATGAACTACATTTTTGTACCAATCGTAGAGATGAATCCGTTTCTATAGTAACAATATAAACAAAAAGCATAAAACACTCATGTCAAATTATTGTAGTTTTGAACATTTTCTCTATTTGGAAAAATCAGAGCTAAACCATAACTGTAGGTTCAGCAGTAATCTCAAATGCTGAAGCTGTGCCCTGGTGACTCTAGTATATTGGAGACGAGAAAATATTATATGAATTTGAGGGAGGGAGAAAATTATTAGGTGATAGGTCTATATTAATTTTATTTATTTATTTACATCTAGACTCCTGTGACAAAATACAAACATTGGAGGTTAAGTTAAGGTCGGTCTAGCTCTCTTCGTGTATGGAACTCAGGTTTCCATGTTATTTACGTACGTACGTACACATTTTCTGAATCGTGTAGTAATAATGCATTGACTATCTATCTCTTATTTGGTGACATGGACTTGAGCGACGAACATGGAGATTACTCAGTATAATCCAATTATATTTGCATTCAGAAATGTCAAATCTGAATAATTTTTTCAATTTTGTTCTGTCGAAAATGTGTGGAGACTGTCTTAATTTTATTTTTATAACCGTTCCTCAAATTGCTGTTACTGAATATCCAAAACAACTTTGGTGTTTGTGACACATAATAATTCTATTAATCTTGTAGTTAGCGCCAAATGGCGCTTCGGGGTCACGAAGGGTTCCGTACCATTATCTATGAAAATGGCATAAACATCATATCTGTTGTCAGGGAGTCCCATACAAAAGATATGAAGTCCTAATAATGGGGCAGCCCCTCATTATTATCATTATCAGAGTAGATAAGTTGTATGAGAGCAACCTGAAAAAAAACTGCTTTTTAGGTTTTTGTTTTTTCAACGGCAACATGAATACATCCTTCCTGAAAATTTCAACTGTCTTACTATCACGATTCATGAGATAAACCCTGGTGTTGCCCTTTCGGTGTAGGAACTCATGCTCATCATAATTCATTCCTTGTAGGGAGGTGTCCCAAAAATATTTTAAAATACATATTTTAGGCGGTGTGATTAGGATATAAAGAAACCCATGCCAAATTACAGTTTTATAGTAAAAAAGATCTATAAGCTAGACTACAAAAAGTCAAACATGGCAAAACCATATATGGTTTATCAAAGTAATTGTGTGGGTGCGGTGCTCTAATTAACAAACCTAGACAGTTGAAATATGGCATCTAGCTAGGTAATAATGTGTAAGCGAAGGAAAAAATCTGAAAACAAAAGAAAGTTTTTTAATTGTAGGGTCTGAAACCGTTATAATTAAGTGGATGGAAGCTTGCACAAAATATGTATTAATGATTTATGAATAAGCAAATAAATATTTCTATAAAAAGTTATGATATCCCAACAAAAACATCAATGTGAAAAATGATAGCCAAGTTCAATGCTCAGTATATTTGATAGTGAACTTCGCCGAAAAAAGTATTGCATCTAAATGAGAGATTACTACTAACTACTTTTGCCTTACTATTTTCTTACTTTCTAACACATGATAGTCAAGTCATTTTTATAGTTCAGGCTGATATTAAGCGAGTATTTTAAGCGTGGTGTGGGTGACCTCGATAGTAATTACTTTAAACCATTAATTTACTTGAACCATTTCACGGGACATCCAAAATATACGCGGGCGACGTCGCGGGAGACGACTAGTAAATAAAAAACTTTGATATTATTAAAGGATTACTGAAACGATAAAGAAACCTTTGTCTTTAATTTAGCTTTCCATATTTGTAATGTTAAACGGAAGCGTGAAACATACTGCGCAGACCCTAGATAAACTGGGAACAGGGCAAGAGAATGATGATGATGATTTGAAATGTTATGAATTTCAGTGTGTAAAAAAAAACCATGACAAAATTCTCGTGATGGGTGAACTTTGACTTATATACCTACTGGTTTGTACGGAACCCTAAATTTGAAGTGCCATATCTGTAATGGTCTTCAGTCATCATCAATTGGAAGACTGATGGAAGATAGTAGTGAGACTATAACTGTGTCGACAAAAAGGATCTTAATAAAAATCTATCTCACTCATCTGTATCACCTAAATGTTATTACATTACATTTCCTACACCTATGGGTTGGCTGGAAGAGGTATCTTTTAGGGATAAGCCCACCTTTGTTCACATTGTGACTTCTTGTACCTATTTTCTGTACATCTTATAAGTGCAATAAAGAATATAATAAATGTTATCGGATATTCTTTCTTGTTTTTATAATGGTTACAGGTTGCTGACATAAAGTGCTGACCAGTCGTGTGAGAATGAAATGCCACTCTTTGCGTTCCTTGTTCTTTCGATAAACGTTTAGACTAAAAAGCATGTATGGTGTACTAAAGAAACCATTTTGTAAAAGTTCTTAGGGGTTCTGCTAGATGGCGTGGGTATGTTACTTACAAAAGCGCATGAAGTATATTATTCAAGAAAATTTTGTTCCTTAAATAAACACTAGATGGCTAAATTATACACGAGATTTGTAAGACAAAGTTGACAGAAAAAGTTTTGTGCGGGGGTGCTGGTGGGGGAAGCGCCCCGCACTTTTAACAAGGGGGCGGGGCTTATGAGATAATTTGACGGAATAAGACGGCCTTAATAAAATGTTATATCCCGTTTCAAACACTTTACAGTGTTCGTTCGTAGTCGGTAGACGGAGATAAATCTATCTAATTATAATGTCTGCTAATTGTGATTTTATCAATATTGGTTTCCAGTTTTATCAGTTTTTAAACTTTACAATGATAATCATATCACTATAATATCCACAACCCGCCTTCTGGGCTTTGCCAAGTCGAGTAAAGACTAAGCCATTATATCTCGTTCAACTCGAAACACTAAAACCAATCTAATAAACGCTAAACAAACTTCAATCCTAACTCGGCAATAAAACGCTTAGCGGAACGGTGGCTGGTTGGCGACGAGCCAGAATGTTCCGGGTTCGAATCCCGATGTGTTGCACGCGTTTATCTGTGTGATGTTTCGCCGTTTCTCCGAATCGTATTGCTTGCTCGACTTGCCCGTAAACGGAACTAAGTTTTGTTGGTGTTGGTTCTTTATGGAGAATGTCTCAATAAAAATGCTTTGACTTACTATGAAGACTAAAACTGCTTTAGCTTCTACATAGAATATTTTCAGAGCTTTAGGGATTATAGTGATTATAGATAGTATTATGTGGTTTCATACACATGCCTACAATATACGAGGCTCATAAACAATGGAATTCAAAACGTCCTGTCATGGAAGATAGACCCTGAAAACGGTCTCGAGCTTAAGCCCTGGATTCTTGCTTCAGGTGCAAATAATAAGCCTCTTGTAATAATCCATTCATTTATTTCTCTGGGCCCTTAATACCTTCAAAATTTATTGCACGTTGCGTAAGGCTGGGCATACTGCGAGCGAGTGCTAAGCGAGAAATTATTGCCATAATTTATGATTAGGACGCTCTATAAATGGAATCTATTAATTTATTCACGCGACGCGTAGACTTTAATCTAGATCTAATGTAGGTACTAAGTGCTATTTTAAACCTTATGTCGAATGTGTTTGAAAAGGGATGTTAAAAGTAGGTAATTGATGTTTCAATACAACAGCACAAAGTACAGCGCGAAAAGAATTATTACTTATTTACATACGTTATTTAAGTTTATCGGTAAAACCGGTTTAACAATATTCAAAACGACTTTACCAAATTAATGTTTTTTTTAGCTTATCAGTGGAAGATCACCTCAAAACGTTTTCCTTCGCTATTACCTTTTACGGGTATTATCACAATTTGTTTCAGTTTAATGGAAATTAATAGGCAGCGCCTGAAATTATCCTAAACTCAATCTGACAAAAGTTTGCGGTATACTCTTCTTATATTTCGAGTTTAGCCAGAAGCTCATTATAGTCCAACTTTAGATTATAATGGTAAAGATTAAGAACAACAAATTTATTTTACGAAAAGTTTGATAGAATATTTGTTTTAGATTAATGAACCAATATTTTTTGTACCTACTGGCTTGTTATTTTTAACCTTCCTATAAGACTTCAAAAGTCAAAGGCTTTAATTTGCAATAATTGTGTTTCTAGGCAAATAAGGCATGGTATAAATATTCCACAAAAAGTATTTAGCAACATGTAGAACCAGCACATGTAAGCCTGAACCAATTCTCATTTTATCAAAATGTTAAAAGTTACGCTCTATCAGTCCAAAACATAGATACCTACTTTGTATCTAGTTACATTCTAGTTATAACATCACAACGGTCTTACGCGTATACATATGCGTTACATTGTTGAGAAGCTAGCTGTAAACGTGCTAGCAAGGACCATTTACTATGATTTGTTATGATGTAAATGCAGGTAATTGACTTAGTAGTGCACTCGTGAATGCAACTTTGTAAGTCCTATTAGTGCTATTTGAAAATCAACAAAAAGTAGTGTTAATAGACTTCAAATTCTCTCTAAATTATATTAAGTAAGTCCAACCAATTGGAAGTCATTCCTACTACGCGACTTAAATTGTTTTTTTTTAGTTAAAACCTCTTCGTCTCTTGCCAAAATATTGCTTACTGTTCTTTGAAACAACTACTATATTCTAATAGAGGTAGTATACAGTGAAAAACTATCATAACTTGCCCGTATCCCAAGACAATTTGACAGTATTAATTAGGGCAAGTGGTCTCAAAATCACTCAAGTTAACAAGCCTACTAAGCTTGAGTTTGATAAATTAATCTGAGTAATTTCACTTACTAAGCTTCGCTTTTGATAGCACATAAGTAGCTATTAAGGTTTCATCGTCTTTGAGTCATTAAAAAATATTCTTGCAATGACGAGTATTGTTTTAAATAATACAATAGACTGTTCATTATAACATTGAATAGCTTATCACGTATCACCATAATAATCATTTAATCAATTTTCATTTCAATCCTTTTTTTTCATTCTTAGAGAAAATATTTGTATTCATAGAATACCTACCAGCGTAAAGTTGTGTTATTCACAATGAAATTGTATGTCGTTCATTAACGATGTCACCCGGAAAAACTGACGCTATAAATAAGAAAATTATAGTAATCACAAGAATTCATATCAAGTAAGTAAATAAATACACCGTATAGAGTTAACTTGTCATATTTATAGTAGGCATATGCCGGTATGAAGTAACAGGGGGCGTAGTGCGATCCAACTTAATCCGTTCAATTCCTACTCAGTGTAAACTAATATTATCAATATAATCATATTATTATAATACTACGATGGTATGAATATTAATATTTATATTGTTATAGTAATATTATCAATATAATGCGAAATTGCAATAATAATTGCTAATTTGACAGTAAAGCAGAGCTGTTTAACTGTCAAAACTGCATCGCAATACGCACCCAGGCCCTTCATTTACGTAAGTATAGTTAAACTAACACTATTACCATAGTAACTACAATGAACTCAACAACAGTGGGTCTAAGTAGTGTAAGGGAGAATTCGTAAGTAGGTAGGTGGTTCACCATAGCAACTTTTTAATCTTAGGTAGGAAGGGATTTCCTAATACACTTTGCATCATTAAAATAAAGCCGCTGAAACTCAAAAGTTAAGGATTTTTAAGTCTCTAACTTTAAAGTGATTTAAAAAGTTTATTTTGCTATTTCGTAGACCGTTTTTATACATCTAGACGCTGTTTTAGGCAAGTTCACGTAGGATTACCAACCGTGTGGGCCGGCCCGTATTTACATCATAATCTATCGTCCGATTAAGCCGAATTTGAGAGAAGCCCCACAACTGAGGTCGGCTAATTGGATCGCGAGGCGGGCCGCGGATTAATATCTATAAGGGTTATTGTTTGGATTTCACTATAAATAGAAACAGATACTTGCATTACAAAATACTTTTGAACTTGCAGGTCTAGCTATAACATTGATACTCGTAAAATAATCGCGTCTAAAGTTCACTTTTTTATTTCGACTTCTAACATGGCGAAAACATATTAGAAACATACCTATTATACTTAGGTACACAGTCAATAATAAAACCTCACTGCTCAAACTTGGTATTTTGAATGAATAATTTATTCTAAAGAATATTGTGATACAATAGAAACTATTGTAATCGCAGAAAGTGGATAATACCGCTTACCAATATAATGAGCTACAAAGACATAAAATCATGACTATCCCAGGTGTCTCAAAACAGCCCCAGTCTTAACAAACAAATAAATGTAGGTCACAAGACATCGTAGCAAATAAACTGCGCATGATTCACCGCGGGCGGAAGCGTAACATCCTACTAAGCGCGGGGCAACGCCTGACCCGCGGACCGGTGCGGTAATACGGCCCTACGTCACTACCACAGTCAAAGTCAAGGGCTTAAGACTGTTTGGGTAAATTGGTGTACAATAGGGTATTGTGATACTATAGGAAAACCCGGAAAAATATGTCCTTTTCGTTTTAAATTAGAGAAATGGTGGATATTATTAAATATTTCCAGAAAATAGTTAATTACACATACATATGTATTGAATTGTCAATCCTACATTAATCAGTCAGGTATCAAACGACTGCCGGGAGTCGCATAATAATGGAATTTCTATTGTGTCTCGTTCACACATACTTGACGAGTTAAACGTTACTATTTTAGGCTATAGACCATTAAGGTCGTTTAATCTAATTATGTTACTAATAGATGGCCTACGCACGATAGAGTATACGACGCACGTTTTTTTCGAATACACTCACATGAACAAAGGGTCCCGTGCCAAGCTTTCTTAGCTAACTCATTTCCGATTTCTGAAAAGATTTTATAGCGTTTTTGTACGGACAATTTTAGATGGAAATCCAAAAGAAAAGTCGACATAATGAAGCCATCGATAAAATGTTGAATGAAAACTGACCTAAACCCATATTATTAATTATTTTCCAGTGTCCTTACAAAACATGTCACACGCGAAGTAAACCTCATTGGGTATCCCGTTTTTCTTTGCATGTATATTGTAAACAATCTTGCCGTTTTTTTAACGAAATGATGCATTTTAAAATAAGATAAACACACAACCTTCAGAGGTAATTCATGATTGAACACTGAGATGTTTTTAAATCAAAAAGTTGATTAATTTTATTTATTGAAATTATTAAAAGTTATAAAAATATTGATTACAATATTCGTAAATCAAAGAGAACAGACTTTACAACAGCATATATATATAGCAAGACTTTATAGCAGCTTTTTCATAAGAAAATAAATTTATTTCTTTCTTTCTTTCAGCATTCCTAATGAGCTCATCATCATCAGCGACCGGTTAATCGTTATATCGATATCGATAATCGTTTTGCGGATCCGAAGCATTTCGTAGTGAGGATTCCATACTAAAAATGTTTCGGATCCAGAAAACGATAATTGTATTGACAGATTTCGTTTTTCGTAGTAGACCTCCAGTTCCTCGTCCTAAATAAAAATTATAGAACCAAAAATTCCAAGGCGGTCGACATTTATCCATTTCCTTTTCTTTCTAGTCTGTTCTGTTTGTGGGCATAGCGCGCGGTATATAGAGCCCGTCGATGGCCCGCGATAGCAAAAAGGCAATTATGTCTGCGTCTGCGCACCGACGCGTTTGAATCCGCGGGCTAGTAGACAATGTGTTAGATTGATTCAGTTTGTAATCTCAATGGGTAGGAATTAAATTATGTGTGTAATAATGCGAATAATCAGAAGGCATAAGTCCGATTGACCTAGCTTGACGAGTGATTTGTGGATTGCTCTATTACTTTATCCACGTCTACCTACGAGTATTGTATGTTATGTTCTTCTGTGAGGAAAACTTGTTTCCTGAATTTTTGAAATATTGTTCGAAATCTTTTTACTTTTACCTTTTGTTAGATAGAAAAATCATTGCGATAAAAAAATATAAAATGACTGTTGGAAATACTTTACTGAAAACGGCATCAAAATCGGTCCAGCCAAACGCTAGATATCCGCGGACAAACATACATACAAACATACAGGTCGAACTGAGGAACTCCTTTTTGTAAGTCGGCTAAAATTATTCAGATCAAATGAACATTCACTTCCGCGACGTAAGAAGAAAACATGCAATCAATTACGTTTAAGAACTGACACCCAACAATAAAAGTTAGTGCTGCATTAAGCTAAAATAGTAATTTGCAGGCTGTACTCCAATATAGAACTCCAAATAACAAAGAATAATACATGAGAAAGTTTACTTGAATTAGTAATCACTTAAAATGTCACTAAATCAAAACGTGATGCAGAAAATAAGGGAAGAAATAATAACGAAGGGAATGGGTAATACCCATTGGATATGTATTAGGATTAAAAAGGTGTGACGATCTAAGCCAATTCAAAAATATAATTTGTTGGTTTATCCGAAAAATCTATTATTTTCCTCGCTTATATTAATATTACTTTTTATCGAAAACAACGAAAAACCTTTCTAGTCTTACGCTATTACGATTTTTAATAGTCTCGCTGTTCATTATAATTATAATGTTACTTTAGATTTCTGCTTTATAAACTTAACTACGAGTAATAAAGAGTGAAATATGATTTATGGACTGGCAACTAGAAATTTTGCAGTTTACGAGAATCACCTGTCTTAAAGTGATCGTAAACGAAGTCATGTAACCTTTTGTTTCGTGAGTTTTTGTTATTAAATACTTATCTGAGATTTTGGGCATAATAAGTAAAATGTAATATCTTACAACTTTTAACCATATTTTGAAATAGAAAATATCAAGCTATATACTGCATTCACCAGTATCAAATAAGGTTTTTATTATTATGGGCTAAAACCTTACGTGATAGGCCTTTTGTGTACGATAACATCTTTCAAAGGTTGCTGGAGACCCATAATTTGCGGCTATCGGAAAATAAAAACCTTTATTTTTCGCCTTCATAATGGATAACGGTCAGCTTGAGATAATACAGCGCCTTGTGAACCGAAGTCACATAAATTACTGATATTTCTTGGCGAGCGTTATAACAGAGATATTTTGACGTTCTGCAAATGTACAATGTACGTGACATTATTACGTAGAATATACTGCATTGCGACATTTGTCTAGTGTATTGGTTTAGTAGTTCCGTTGTTATCTCAAATAAAGTAGTATTTTGTTATGTGCTCTCCTAATTTTTCCATTGATTCAATTGTTTTATCTAAAATAATGTTGTTTTATCTAAAGAAATGCTTACAGCAACTTATTTTTACTACTCATAAGAAGGTAATAATTTATTTTTGCATATAATCTTTTAACGTGTGACAGTGGGCACGGTCGATTCAGCTGCTGCGCACGATAATTGCACAGATGTACAGTAGGAAGCACATTAAACTATACAAGTTTATTGCAAAATTACCCCTACGTCAACTGCACAAGACGATGCAGAGGTGTGTTTGTTGAGCTGTCGCTTCTACTTTCTTTTGTGCTCATACTGTTGACTATTGTCCAGTGCTCTAGATCGGTCAATCATCTACAAATTTGAATAAACAGACTCAAACACCTTTTTAATTCCATAAAGATAATTTTAAACTATTTCCTATTTTTCCATCTGACTGATAAACTCTTATCATACTTTTTGCTTTTGAAATTAATATAATATAATTAACCGTGTAAGTATTTAATAAACATTTTATTTTTCATAATTTTCCGGGTATTTCACTCATTGTAAAAAATAGGTATACTTAAGACTATTTAACCTACGCTTCATGCAACAAATTAGAAGTCAATTTATGAGCAAAATAATAAAAAAGTAAGCATTTGTTTTCGAAACATATAAAATAACTTATTTTTGTCATCACGGATAGTGATGACAAAACCAATATTTGATATAAAATAAAAATGTACTACCTTGCGTTAACTTCTTCAGACTTATTTTTGTAGCAAAATTATTTCTAGGCTGTATTGTAATATAACTCATTCTTCAATATCATTGCTTAATAAAACACACAAGAGAAAGTAAATATTGCCGGTATTATATACGATATATTGAAAATTAGCTCGTCTTGTGCTAACTAAAAGAATGAGTGTAATAAGTGTGAAAAAATATAACAATGCATGCTTTTGTTTTACTCAATGCGCTATGATGTCATGGCGGTCAGAGAAAAATAAATCAGTCTATGTGGCCAGGTTAGAAAGGAAACTCATTGGTGTAGGTAGTTGATATTTTTTTAAGCAAATAACCTTTTTTTAGCAAAAATAATGTAGGAACGCTGAAATCACAAGATTTGGTAATATTCAATTGCTATATTTGGTATTGTAACGTAATTACATATTACGTAGGATCATTTTCAATGTATGACTGAAATAAATCTTTTTAAAAATGGGTCTAATCTTTTTCACTGTTAGAATTTCAAAATCCTCGTTGACTCTTACGCTGACCTATTAAAATATCATGATTTAAGTCATCATTTCGGCTTATGTTTGCAAACTTTTACGTGGAATCTCTGAATAAGATAAAATGATGTTTCGGAAATCCAAGCAAACTATGTCCGAGTATTCGTTTGAAATTCCAACTAAATTTGGCCAAAAAATATTTGTTCGTCAAACGGCAGACTAAAATGTAACGAACATGAATTTTTCATTATTGTTAAATCATAAAATGTTATAATTTCAATGAATAAATTGAATTATTTATAAATCTACCGAAGAAAATAAAACGGACTCGAATGAGCTGTAGTTTATTTGTTTGCTTGTCAGTCAAGTCACAAAATATTGTAAGGTCAAAATGTTTAATTTAGGTTATGTACAATTCTTTTAACTTTAGTTTAACAGACATGAAATTTAAATACATAATTTGAAGGTGCTTCAGATATCTAGGCTTATTTCCTTTCGGCCAAAGCTAACATCTTTGTAGATTACTAAAGATTATTTCTTACTTGTATTCAGAAGTCAAACGCGCGGCGTCTCGAGTCGGATTATAAGGATAACCCAAACAAAAGTCTAGCTTGAATCCCGGATTATTTTACTGAACGGCACGTAACTCGGTAATCTCGCGTTATTGGGTTACACTGACTAGCCGACTGGCCTTTAACTTGCGGGGTTTCGGCCATTTTGTCGACAGCTGTCAAATTTGAAGCGTTCGAAATTTTAAACCGCGCGTTAGTTTTTAAATTAGGGCAAAGGAAGCGGTCATACGGGTTTGATTCCTTAGAAAATGTTCGGAAAAGAAGATGAAATACTGTTTTCTGGCTTAAATTATTTTATTCAAATATTATAATACTGATTCGAAACATTCATAAGTACAAGCAAATATCCTAATTTAGCTTAGAAATCAAATGCAAATAAATAAATACTCCCGTTAGCTTATACGTACGGGTATGCTATAGTTACTAATTATTTCACAGTTTATGTAATTAGTTTGTTACATAGTTATTATCTGGACGAAAGGGTCTACAGGCTAACTCCGTTCATTAGCATAAAGTTCCGAACGTTCTCAACTTGGTCCATTAAAACTTTTTATTATTGTAGGCTTTTGGATACAAAATAATTAAATCCATTTAAAAAGGCTAGTTGCTACCTAAAACTTTATCCGCGAGACCTCGAAAACCTTTCATTTTAAAAGTTAATACTACAACATCATGCTATTACACGCATTTCTATTTATCAGATCTAAATGTTGTTCTATTTTGTTCAATTAGTTAATAATATAGTAATGAGTTCAAAACATCCTCCATAAATAAATTTTATGTGAAGTACACTTATGATTTTATGGCTAAACCTAAGTACATAGATGCAAAACACCTTCCGTTTCGTATAAAATGAGCTATAAAAGTAAAGAAACTATGATTTCATATTGGACATTTATGAGAAACTATGATTTCATATTGGACTTTTGCTTTAGATTAAATGCATTTTCCAATTAATAACGAAATGTTGATTTATTTTATTTTATTTAAGAACATTGAATGCTTATTCTGTGTGTCACATTAAGTGACACATCTTACATGCATAATATAAAACAGATTCCTCATAAAAAAGGACTAATAACAAAACGCAACCTAACCTAGTAATAATAATTTTAGTTCCTCAATCACCAACAACAAAACGCAGCCGGTGTTATTCTTTATTACATTAAATGTACGTTTTTACGCGGCAAGTCGACCGGAACGCGAACGAAAGTCTGTTAATTAACATTTGCAAGACGAAACGTTTTTCGCGCGCATTCTCACGGACGACGTGTAGCGGACATTGTCTGTGGTGTAACAATTTTTTTTATCTTATCTCGGAGAAGGAAGCCGTCTTCTTGCAACTATAACTCAAAACGAAGGTCAAGAGGATTAATGTGCAGTCATGAATCCTGAAACAAAATGCTTCATGGCTTTATGAATATTGGTTAATTTGTGATCTAAAAGATACGTGCATATTAGAAACATACTTGGTATTCCTATAAATGTACAAATTGTCAAAGAACTCAAAGAACGTTAAACTGCATTTCTCCAGTCATGCATTTGCGCTGTCATGTGCTGATTATCTGAACCTGAAAATCTAATTTATTTGTGCTAACACCATGAACATCATAGATTAATGAATATCTTCGATACATATTTTATTAATTGATTTGTCAGACATCACAATATGTCCTTTTAAATATAGTAAAATCAGTAACACTGACTGACATTGATTGACCCATATCTTTTAACTAATTTATTAAATTGTGACATAAGTTTTACGCCATTTACTTACATTGCCATTTTATTATAACAACATTAATTACCATACATATTTCATATAAAAAATCAGTACTACTTAATTGCGTAGATGATTGTCGCAAGATTTTATTTTATTTGCAAAGCAAATTCTGAATTTAACAAAAAGGTTCTGCTACGGAAAAGACAGGAACTAGACCTTTAAATTTTAGCCCGATCGTACATAATGATAAGCCCGTTTTGTAATAGTTATCAAAGTAAATGCATCGTTACGAAAATATTGCGTGGTATGCTAATCTGTTGATAGTATCTCTAGATGTAATTAAAATAATGTATGCGTGTAAGTAATATAGTGCTTTAAAATTTATAATAAACACAATGTGATAAAATATAAGCTAAGCTAGTTTTTTAAGATTTTATTTGGATACCCTTGCACTTATTGCGTGGCTGTATTTACTCTTATGATTAAAACAAATCAAATCAAGCATGTTTATAGCTACAACGTTAAAGGTATTTATGATAGTAAGGTAAGATTTGAACATCAGGTATATTCACGTCTTGCTTGCTTGCATAGTAGAGAATCCTTTTAGCAGTAAGCCTGCCTTTGTACACTAAAGTTCAAGTATTTAAATAAATAAATATATACAAATGTAATTGAAATTGTAAAAATGGTAGCTTAATCTCCATAGTTTCACCAAATTACCGCAATAATTTTTAATTAGGCCACTTAGTACCAATATAATACAGTTTGCTTCCGTTAAATTCAATATAGTTAGTGCTACGAAGTATTAGGTAATATTTAATTAAATCTGGAAAATTAGCTGTCTCTCGCTGGAAACAGTTGCACCAACCTTAATTCAAAATAATATTATACTTATTGCGTAATACTGCAGTGCTCCTACAAGTATTGTTTGAAATACGTAATGTTAATGAATAACTTTATTAATAATAACAAAATCATTAAAGGTATGCTATAATCGGTGTTACTAAAGGTCGAGGTGTCTATGCCTATTGCAGGCTTAAATATTTTTAGAAAAAATATAGATATTAGTGTTGTGGTATTCATCGATTAAAACACTTATGAGGATCGTGTGCGCGCAAGCGTACATGCTCGTACGTTTTTTTTTTTAAATCTTGTTTCAGAAAATATAAGAACCTAAACATTCACTTTTTTGACTAAAAATCTCTTCGGAATTTCGACGATTTTTAAGTAATCAAGCCTTTATACATAAAATCGAAGACGTACAAGCGTAGTTCAGGGTGTATGAAAACGAATGAGACCATTTTGACCAATTTGTGTCATTCCATAAAAATTTACGGGTAGGAAAACGTTTTCCCCCGCAAGCATATTTCGACAGTTGGCCTTCGAAATGTAAGAAAACTCGCGCTGTGCTACGCCTGCTGCACACGATCCTCTTAAAGTGTCAAAGTAAGTATTGAAGTGTTTTTTAATAATCTTTATTAATTTGTAAAGATCAATAAAGAGTTATCTATCTATCTTTATAAGAGGTGTCCGACTTCCGTATCCATGTGTAGGTATACCCGGATGATCTTCGTCGCCCGTCACCCTTCAGCCGCCAAATGTCATCGTCATAACGTACTTTCTTAAGAATGCCACTTAAAACATGTTGGTTTATAGACACACCAAATTTAATTTGGTTAAGTGATGAATAATCTTTGAGCGACTCTTAGGCACGCATCAAGAGTTATGATGGCCTGATAATGTGATGACTTCATTGTATGAAGACGCAAACACGTACGAAAGAATATTCACAATGAAGGCTCGTATATATTTTTTTCTCATTGTAAAATGCTAAAATGTAACAATTCTTGCCTTTTGGTATTGTAATTGTAATAGGTCAGTTTACCTATATCGCAAATTAAGATGCGAAAATAGGTAGAACTTGTGACTTGTGATTGGACTAGGTACTGCCGTGTATGTATCTTGTACCTGGCCATGCGCAATCTGCTTTGACCAAAAGAAAATCTGTCACCATTGAACTAAGCTTCATGACCATTAGAGTGTACACATTGTGTAAACATTCTCCTGTATTCAAATATCTTAATCCACTAGATCGAATTTAATTTAGCGGTAGTCAAAAATTTTCCTTGACCAATATTCATTTACTTGCTATTATACTATTATATATATTATATATATTGCTTCTACTACTGCTGCAAATTAAGTTACGTCCAAATACCAAAATGTCATAACTGCAAAACTTCAGCATTCCGCCGCCGGCGTCGCGCCGCACCGCGACTTTGGGGAATTTCAAATTGCGTGTTAATTACACTCGTAACACCCTTATTGTCTGTAATACATCCATTAATTTGTTTACTGGGTACACTTACGTAATCACAATGTCCTTTTATAGAGAATGAGTGCACAAAAATAACTCCGTGCTAGTTTTGACGCTGTAAACGTTGAAAATACTCTGCGCAGATTTATTCATCCTATTGGATTAGCGGATATAAGCAATACTGGAGTAAGAAAGTAGAACTAATTATGATCCTATCTATCCATCAGATTGGATCTATGAATACATTAATAACCAATAAAAATGAAACCGGAAAACTGTTAGCATACTTAAAAAACCGCTCAACTTATATTTTAATTACAACTCCCGCAATTATGAACTGATAAAACAACGCAAAAACTGCCGGCTTCTTGTGTATGTAAAACGGAATGTTTAATAAGTTTAACACGCTCTCTCCATTGCAGCTATCCATGTATAGAATTTGCCGTCCCATTAGTTCTTACTTAGCAAACTAAGGAAAGACAGCTTTTGACACGGATGACGTAACAGAAAAACAGCCGGTCACCGAAAAAGCAAATCTAATTACCCTACCGCGTTTCCTCAATTTTCAAGAAACACCCGCATTATGTTAATCAGTTCATCACTGCGGAAAACTACAGAAAACCGTCTTAGCGCACTTTCTTTCGAGAAAGTCTAAAAAAGAAGTTTGATTAACACTTTGACAGCTGTCACTATGACGTACCTTTGACAAGCCGCTGCAGGATGATCTCCTTGTGCTCGTGCGTGTGCGGCTCCCCGACGACGGCGAGGAGGTAACATCCCGTGAGAGGGCTCGGGGGCGGCACGGAGGCCGACACCTCCGTGCCCAAAGACAAGGAGCGGTCCTCGTCCATACCGGGCGACGGGGCCGGCGCGACTGCCGACGGTTCGGCCAGGGTTCGGAGCCGACCGCTCAGTGCGAGAACTGCGCTCGGAATGCCTTCGAAACGGCCAGCCGGTACGTTTGCGCGCGCACCGCTAGCATCGACCGCTTGAGCTGCGCCGACACCCGACGCGCCGGCGTCAACACTACCCTAACTTATCCCTTCCTTCCACCACCAGATTTTACCATACGAAAAAAAGAGACAGGACTCTTTAGGGCGTATTCAGAACGAGGAGTAGGCAGACCGGCGCACACGTGATCTGCATTGCGTCTAAACAACCGGCAGGATAACCTCGTCTCAGCTGTTCAGGGGTGCCAATCGATAATGATATAATAATAACTTGACGTTCCGCTGGGGACTTTTTGTTGTTGCTTTTTGCGGAGTCGATGACTTCGGACCATTGTTAGCTGATACGTGAAGGCTAGGTGTCGTTTTGTAAAAACGTGAGGCTATTATTTGATTGCTAAATCCTTTAGTGGACGTAAAAAGAGTTTAGTTGTACGTACCGAGATCAGACTCATATTGTCATTTAGTCCTCAGGGGGAAACCAGACTATATTATCAATTTGCTTTATACTCTGAGCAAATAAATGAATAATAAACTTTTTCAAATAAAATGTTACTTACATTTTGGGGTCTTCTGTTACGAGTAGGTACGTTTGCAACTGTCAAGAGGCCGATTCTCGCATGATCGAACTTGTTTCGTGTGGTAATTCGATTTCGAGTATCACTGTTTTACCGGAGAAAATTAAGTATTATATCCACGTGAAAAAAACCGCAGCACGAAATAAATCAAAATGGATAGAAATTGTGACCCGAATAAGGCAATAACAGTATTGTATTTTCTTTGAAAAAGAAAATTCGATCGGTGAACTTTTTTCGTATACGAACAGCACGAGTATTTGTCCTCCAGATCAACTCCCTGGGTTTAACGAGGGAATTTTATGACATACCTATTGTGAAAACCCTGAAAAAACTCTACCCTATATGATCACCGGGACACTTGCACTAAACTCATTACAACCTACGTTCGTGGCTCTAACTGAAACACGTTCCCTCTAGTGTTTTTATTCCTAGGTGCAACTACCTTTAATTTTATTTTGCAGCTCTCTACTGCTTCTAACAGCTGATAATAACGTATTTTTGGACATTGGATGATAAATCGTAAAAAATAACAGTGTATGTTGTGGTGGTGGTAGCAAGTAGGATTTTTTTTTTGTTTCAGTACAAATGCAAAAAATGGATGTTCTATTTCACCCTTAGAACTCATAGATTATTTACGCCCTGTCTGTATCGACTGTAAAAAGTCCAAATGTGAAACTTTTTGTGACCTTCGCAGCACTAAATTTTGTCCTTGACATATGCGGGAACGAAAATAGTCTACCTAATGACCACGATGTAACGTTTCCGTATCTTCAAATTTTTTGTATAAAACTGCTCATTTAAATAATAAAAGTATTAAATGTGAAAAAAAGGTTTTATCTTTAAAAGTCCTTCTTAATTAATATTCGAAGGTTTGTGACGATGGATGTATGGATGTATGTTTGTTACTCCTTTGCGCAAAAACTACGCAACGGATTTTGATAAAACTTTACAATCATAGATTTATATAGACTTGTTCATAACAATATTTTACGATTTTATGAGATCCGACTTTACGCGAGTGAAGACTCGGGAAACCACTAGTAATGAATAGAAATATATAAAGGCTTAGTTCGTTGTCAAAGAGCACAAATCAATAATAACAAATATAATATAATAATATTATGAAAGTGAGTTTTTAGGACCTTATGAAAACGCTTGATGAGAGAAAATTCGTGTTGTGAAAAAAATATACAACTACTTAATATACGCAGACGATGAATGATGCAATCAGTCTTTCAGTTATAATACACAAACAAATCATCATTCTCTTGCCCAGTTCCCAGTTTATCTGGGGACAGTAAGTTTTCCTCTTCCACACAATTCTTTCACCCGTCACTGAATTATCCACTCCTTTTACACCCGTCGGTTGTTTCACATCGTCTATCCATCTTTTTTTTATTTTCGGTCAGCCTCTTCCCTTCCAGCCATTCACATTCATATCACTTGGATATTATGTAATTTTTAGTGTCATTTAGACCAAAACCAAGGTCTAAAACGGATAGGGCAAAAGAAATGACGTCAATAAAGTTAGTCATTTAGTTGTAATATCTATGTTTTAGTTGTGTTGTGTACCTAAACTTTTTTGGTATGTAATTTCGCTTCCTCATTTTCATTGTCAACAAAAAATCAAACAACTAAATGCGAGTGTATTATTTTTTTGTGTATAAGCCAAGGTTGACATCCATTGCGCGACTGGCGAGAGTGTGTTAAAAAGAGAAGAACATGCATCTATCTATCTTTTAGGTTTCACAAACACACAAACAAAGTTGATAATCATAATGTCACCTTACTGATCTCAACATAGAATAAGCAGAGCCACCCCTAAGAAGCATTCACTAATTAAAAGTTACACTGTAACATCTAATATTGTTAGTAAGTAACTTTAGCTTTCTCACTTACTTCTTTGAAATAGTACTAACTAGTTACTAAAACAATTAGCATTCCTGAGTACAAGTTAAATGGTACTCTTCTTGAAAACGGTTTCAGCGATTTTTGTTTTGATATTGTTATGTATTTTATTAGGATTTCTGCAGCTCAAATGAGATCTATATGGACTCTTATCATTTTCATAATTTTATTGTTAATGAACTAATCACAAATATTATTTATTTTCTTTACACACGTTTTCTTTTGTTTGCATCTCAGAATGTCAACGTTAATGTAAGTAACCTTACTTTTTCTTGTACAACATTACAGTTACCGAATGGTAATAGTATTTTCATTCCTTATTTTATGTAGGTACATAATCAAGTCTTTTTATAAAGAGGTGTCACAGAGTGCATCATACATCAAACAGAGATAAAGTACATAATCTGCACCATGACATAATTTCACCAAACATTACAAGATAAGAGGGAAGGCGGCCGATAAACACAACATCGCTTTTAGCAGATAACAATCTACAAGAGTGCTCTATAAAACCGTACATGAGTATCATTTATGCACTCTTACTAATGTATCAAGATCATCTAATCTAATACTTTGTGAAATCCGCATCGAAATCGGTTCAGCTAAACACGAGATAATCGCGGACAAACATAATATCTTACATACAGGTCAAACTGGGAACCTCCTTTCTAAAGTCGGTTAAAAAGGCAGCTGCATCTTTTTATTAAAATTTCATCAAATGTTATTAATTTCTTATTAGGTTTCTAGCTAGACTAAGCCCAGCGTGTCACCACGACACTTTGAAATTAAATAATGAAATCCTTCAAACACCCACTTATCCACTATTTTCGCTGCAAATATAAATAAATAAATATATTTTCTTAATTAAAATTCATTTTCAGATACATCATAGAAGTTAAAATTAATCGCTAAAAGCATTCTTTTTTTTGCCTGTATCTCAGGCTAAAATAGCTTGCAAGTCTTTTAATATGTCTCGATATTGTCTAAAATGTATATTTGTATAAATGTATGTTTTCACAAGTACCTCTGGACAGAGCGATGTTTCCAGAAATCCTTCGGTTGTGGGTCGAATAATACTTATCTGTCAGAGCTGGCACTATGCCCGCTTCGATCGGCGTGACGTACTAGCTAGAGCATGGTTTTGTAGGGTTGGAAAGGTACTTGCTAGATATTGTGCTATGAGTAAGCTGTCCCGACATTCCTCATGTAATGTAAGTCCATGAACTGTAAGACCTCATGACGTGACTATCACCTAGCACCTATAGAAAGATAGTAGTGGCTGAAAACCAACGTTGAGTGGAATCACTTCCCATATCAGCACAAGGCCGTTCGCCATTTGCTTTTTTTACGATTCTCATTGTTCATGTTCTCTGTACCACATTTTTTTGTAACGAAGGCAATAAAATATTGTTTTTTTTTTTATTCTTCCTCAAACAGAAGAATATTTTTCTACCCTTGTATTGATAAAAGAAATATATATCGAGATCAATGAAGATATCTAAGGGACTGAAGAACGCTTTCGCGCGTTTGGTGTTTGCTTCCTCCTTTCGCGTAGCATGTTTCATGCTGTGACGCCTTACCCGATAAATAAGCAATCCACACACATTTTTTTTATCAGTCTCTGAGATTAGCGCGTTCAGACAAACAAACAATCCCTTCAGCTTTATAATATTAGAATAGATGATAAGATTACAAATCCTAAAACCTCAATGGAACATCCAATTAGACCAAAATGACAATACCAGTTTTTCCGAGCAATCCTGTTGGTTAGAAAATCTAAGTCTGACAATCTGGCTAAGAAAGCCGATGTCATCCTTCGCAACTGATTAAATTTGCTGCGGGTCGACAAGCAAGCATACGTATCTATCTCGGGATATGTTGAACTTCAAAGTTTTAATTGGCTGAGCTATTACAAGCTAGAGCATAGTTGTAAATCTAGTCTTATCTAACCAAGCTCGGTTTGTTTAATTCTGGGGAGCACATTCCTTGAGAAATCAGTGGCATAAACTTTGAAATCATCAATTTACTCGTAAAGATTATTTGCAAATTCATCAATAATGTAATAGCATTTTTTTTGTTTTAAGAATATTTTGAGTGCACCAACATTGAAATGTTCTCTTTGCTGAAAAAAAGGTGAAATCATATTTCAGATTCACTTTCTATTGATTTAGTAGACAACTGTGAAGAGGTACTTCTTTTATTCAACGGCTTTTGTGATCAATTTTATTGACAGTTCCTAAAATACCGCTTCCGTTTTCCCAACTATTGTCGAAAGAAAACTAACTTAGTCGCTTGTATATAATAAAATATGGATTAAGGAGAACTCTTACAAAATAGGTAGTGTTTTATTAGACTAGCCACTTTGTTGGCACAACAACATCTATCAAATTACAAGATGTATTTGTTTGATCTATTATTTAGAATTATTTACTTATCTGCTAAAAGGTTAGGTTTATCTATGGGGATGTCTATTTTAGCGTATCTACTTGTAACAAGAATAAAAAATATGTGTTTCGAAGGTTGCACAGTGGGTTATAGGCTATTTAAGACATCGAAAAATCCCTGTTTTATAAAAATCTAACCTCATAACTATTTATTTTCAAGTTAAATTCAAACAAATTATAATAATACATGCCACTCATCATAGACATCTGATTGTCATTTTTTAATTAGTCAGAAGAACGTATGCCGCGTTCATTTGACCATGACACTAGCTCTGCTTAGCTTAGCTGATGAAAACACACTGATTACTGCATTTGCACGATTATTACCTGTATTAAAAGTACTTGACCGTAATTCGAGGCTTAAATATTGAGATAGGCACATCCGTTTCCCGTAGTCTTTTAATTTTTTAGTTCCATTTTTACACTATAGGTGGCGTGTTTCCGGTGTCTCACAGGCAACTGCCTGTGAGACACCGGAAACACGCCGTTTTTATTATACTTAAGTTTAGACACGCCATTTTTACTCATTGGCGTTCTTGTTCCCGTAGCAAAAGGTGCTCGCTAAATAGCGTGCATATCGTGATATTAGACTTTTGTGCGATAGTTGTTACTAAAAGCCGATAATTATTCATCTTAGTTTTCGGTATACAGAAAGTGCTTCAGAAAAAACATGTAAGTACATTTCTTATTAATCAAAGTGCGGTGAATTTAAAGCGGTATCTTACCTACTTATTACAATCCTTCCGCTTCATATCGTTAATGTATCTTCGTTAACAATATCGAGAACTTTTTTTTGTGATCTACCTCCAAAGTGAGTAATTTTTGAAAGCAGCCTAGGTTTTGTCGGTTAATAAGAATATTAATAGAAGTGATTTAGAAAAAATATTTTATTTATTACAAAGTGTACGTGTAGTATAATTTTTAACGGGTTTTCCGTTTAACCGAAGCTAGTGCAGTTTGATGAAACCTTGTATCTACTTCTTTTAATACGAGTAATTTTCAGAATGAGTGAAGTCAATCCAATTGAAGAAGAGCCGAGGGCTGGACCGAGTGGCGTGCGTCGCAAGAGAACTCGAAGCAGTAGCACCGATAGTACCAGCTCCTCCAGCAGCTCCAGCTCAGCTTCGTCTTCATCAGACAAGCGAAAACAATCGAGGCGACATCGTCGTAAGAAAAAGAGTCGCCGCTCTAAATGGCATCATTTAACCAAAGAAATTGGTGAGTTACGCAACTTAATTTCACAACAACCCCCCCAACATAGTTATGAATTTGATGATCAAGTTTCAATATATTCAAGAGTTAGTGGTGATCTTTATAATGAAGAGGTAGACGGTGCCGGTCAAATTACGGACATTGTTAACCCTTTAGAGCCTGATTTTAAATTTGATATAGAAACAAAACTAAAAGAACCTTCCGTTCCAAAAACACCAGATAATTATATTAAAATGCTAACCGACGTTCAACGTTTCGGTAGTTCCGCCTGGTCCGAAGTAAGGTATGCGGAAACTCAAAAACTTTACAATCATGCTCCCGGTTTTGTCGATCTTGAAACTAATGCAGAGATACGAGCTTATGATTCTCTTACACACCTGGCCAAGTCTGATAAAGCATATGCCGCAATTACTTTTTGCGCTCTTAAACAAAAAGAATGTCTGCAGGACAGCATTCGTAGTCTATTATCTTGGGCTAAATCTGAGTTTAGTAATTTAAATAACTTAAATACAAAGATCGAAGAATTGTTTCTTAAAGGAGAATTACATAAAGTTTCAACTGACCTAATTCAGTTAGTCTGCGGGCACAGATCCGAGACAATAGAGGTTAAAAGAGATGCAATTCTCAAACATGTCAAGGACCCTGTCGTTAGAGTAGCACTTAATAAAATACCTCCATCGACCACACATATTTTTGAGGCCGATGCACTTTCATCTGCGTTAGAAAAAGCAGGAGGTATTCGGAAGGCATTTTGGCCTCTTAGATCTGATAACACACAAAGGGGGGTCAATAGAAGTCAACGCCGGCCCTCGAGGGGAACAGGCACTAAAAAATTTGTAGCACCATCGAGTGGTGCCCAAGCAGCTCCTTGCTGTAGTTCTAACTTGGCTTGTCATTCGCACAATTTTCCACCACCCTCGAGGGGTGTTTTTAATAACATGAATGCAATCCAACACAATTTCCATTCTAACACAGCCTACGATGTTAGCAGAGGTTCATTTCAATACAGAGGCTCGAGGCCTCGTGGTGCACAAAGAGGAGGAAGGGGACGAGCACTGTCTCATGCCCCTCGGGGTCAACCCAAACGTAACGAACAATGACTCGAGGTCATTCCAAGCCGGTCAACTGGCCCTATATTACAAAAATTGGGTGAAAATGGGGGCACCCGAAATAATACTAAAACTAATAAAAGGTTATCGCATACCGTTCACTTCGAAACCACCTCTGTCTTTTCCAAAGGCGAACGGTCCGTTCCGCACTCAGGAATCGGAGGAAATGACAAAAATTGTACAAAAAATGAAAGCTCAAGGCATTCTAAGACCCGTACATGCAATTTCCCCGAGTTTCATTTCACACCTCTTCTTAGTTCCCAAATCCGACGGGTCGCAGCGCCCAATTTTCAATTTAAAAGCTCTGAACGAGTTTGTGAAAGCAGAGCCGTTCCGTCTAATAAACATGTACCGGGTGCCAGATTTTCTCCAACAGGACGACTGGCTATGCAAAATAGACTTGAGCCAAGCGTACTTTCATCTGAAAATCGCGGAAGTGCATCAACGGTTTCTCCGGCTATTTTACAAGGGAGAACTCTTAGAAATGACCTGCCTTCCGTTTGGGTTGAGTACGGCCCCAAAAACCTTTTCCATGCTCACCAACTGGATCGCTCAGGTATTGCGGTCAGAAAAAGTACGGATCTTGGTTTACCTGGACGATTTTATGATTGCGCATCAATGTCCTGTGACCCTTCAAAAGCACGTGCAATTGACCCTACGCGTTCTAGAAAATCTCGGATGGTGCGTCAATCTCGAGAAGTCAATAATAATCCCTCAAAAACGCATCACATACCTAGGAGTTGTTTGGAGTCCCTGGGACAATCAGAAATCGTTGCCAAGCGACAAAGTTGCCACACTCATAAAAAAGGTACATCAGATCTTAAAACAAGGACAGGCGACGTTGGGCGAAATTCAGAGTCTGGTAGGTCTACTCAACTTTGCCAGCTTCGTAGTGTTGAGAGGGCGCTTACATCACCGTCATCTATTAAAATTCATGAACACCATACTAAGGTATCCAACGAGAAAATTTGTGCTTCCTCAGGAAGTTCAAAACGAGTTAAAGTGGTGGACTCAGAACTGCCACACTTCATCGTTGCTTCACTATCCTACCCCGTCACATTTCCTCACGACCGATGCGTCGGACCTTGCTTGGGGAGCCCAGCTAGACAATGTACCCCTGTCAGGCTCGTGGTCCCCAGACGAGCAAAGTCTCCACTGCAATCAAAAGGAAATGTTGGCAATATTGCACGTCATACGGCAATATGCACACAATCTGAGTCACAGCTCACTTTTGATACAGTGCGACAACAAAACGGTAGTAGCTTACCTTCGAAAAGAGGGGGGGACAAAATCTGCAGCCCTGATGGACATAACCTACGAACTATTAACAATAATGGATCGTCATCAGATACACTTTACCATACACTACATCCCGGGCCGATACAACAACCATGCCGATCACCTGTCCCGACACCGCCGTCCACCGGAATGGCACATAATACCGAGAGGCTTAAAAACAGTATTCGCAAGATGGGGTACCCCAGTGATAGATCTGTTTGCCTCGGAGAGAGCTCATGTAGTTTGCAACTACGTAACCCTAGACCAGAGAGATCCACAAGCAATTTTCTGCGACGCGTTCAGTGTGCCGTGGAACTACCCTCTAGCGTGGATATTCCCACCGCCTTTCCTAGTGCCCAAAGTTCTGTCGCATCTGAACCAATCAACAGGGGTGTTCCTGATAGTTGTGCCCCGATGGCAGAAAGTGTTTTGGCGAGCGGACCTCAGGGCGAGAGCTCTAGCAGCTCCAATAGTTCTGAAGAACTTGACGCAGAATTTGGTCGATGTATCAACAGGACTACCTCCACCAAATCTAGAGAGTCTGACACTCGAAGTCTGGAAATGTGGGGGTGGACCGAGGAGATAGCTAACTGGAAAAGTGATCAGATATCCTTATTAAGAAGCTCTTGGAGACAATCTACGCTCAAAACATATAAAGTAGCGTGGCAACGCTGGTTATCGTGGGCCGAGTCAAACAAAGTGAGCACTAAAAAGCCCACTGGATCTCAACTTGCACAGTATTTGGCTGACTTACATTTGATTCATGGTTTATCGTATAATACTATCCTTTTACATAAATCGGTCGTATCAACGCTTTGTAATGCCGATATGTCAAGTCAGTTAAGTTCTCATGTTTTGGTCAAGCATATTCTAAAATCAATATCACTAAAAACCCCAAGACCTGCTAAGCCTCCAATTTGGGATATTGACAATCTAGTTGAATATTTATCTAAATATTCGGTTGATAAAACCAACACTTATCAAACGTCCCGACACACGGCAGTTCTCTTGCTGCTATGTTCAGGGCGCCGGATTCATGACCTAACATTGCTCAGGGTAGATCCAAATCATTATACAAAATCCGATGATTCTATAGTATTCTGGCCAGAGTTTGGTTCAAAAACCGATAAAAATGATTATAGACAGTCCGGTTGGCATCTAATAGCTAATCAAGATAATACGCAACTGGACCCGGTCTTCTGGATTGAGAACACAATAGAGCTATTAAAAAGTAGACGCGATACAGCTCAAAAGTTTAATTTGTTTATGACGGTTAGGGGGTCCGCTAAACCAGCCTCTCGAACTGTTATATCAGGCTGGATTAAACATCTGTTTAAGGATGCGAATATACAATTCACTCCTGGTAGTGTAAGGTCAGCGGTAGCCTCGAAAAATTGGTTAAACTATCCTTTGGATGAAATTCTTGCCCGCGGCAATTGGCGATCAGCCAATACCTTTAAGAAGTATTATAGGCGCGAAGTTAGGCCTAATAGTGATTCCGCTAATACGCAAATAACTCGATTATTTCGTCCTGTAAATTAATTCGTCCTGTAAATTAATTCGTTAATGTATAAATGTTTAGTCTAAAGATCTACCGCGATAGCATAGCTATACCTTCAGTGATCTTTCCTATAGTATAACTGTAGACAATAAAGTTTTATGAACTGTAAATAATTAATATGTATGTATTTGGTGTGGCATAAATAGGTAATTTTATGCAAATTAATTGGTCTGATTATTATAATATAACTTGTTTCTTTTCATGTAATATCGTAAAGGTAAATAAATGTATTACTATATAAACAACAATCTTTTATTATGATAATAACGGTATATTTTGCGTCACATTGGCGTATCAAATGCGTGTATCCATGTCTCACCAGGCGATAACAAACACTTCTCAATATTTAAGCCTCGAATTACGGTCAAGTACTTTTAATAGCAGCGTTTTACCTGAAATAAAACGCATATTAAAATACTTACCTAATTCGAGGCTTAGTTTATAAATCTGCCTGGTGAATTAAATTCAGCCAATGAGTAAAAATGGCGTGTCTAAACTTAAGTATAATAAAAACGCGCCAACTGCCTGTGAGACACCGGAAACACGCTACCTATAGTGTAAAAATGGAACTAAAAAATTAAAAGACTACGGGAAACGGATGTGCCTATCTCAATATTTAAGCCTCGAATTAGGTAAGTATTTTAATATGCGTTTTATTTCAGGTAAAACGCTGCTATTATCTGTGCGCAGATTCAAACTAGACCGCCACTCGATGACATTTCAATAATAAATGAACATGTAGAGGGTAGTTTACATTTTGTTTTAAAACTTTATGAATGCCGTGGTAAATATTTTTGTGCTTTGTTGTGTCTTTAACCGTTGTGTGTTACGTATAATACTTAAACCAGTGTTAGTTTTTACAGTAATTTTACAATCACATGACGTATAAATAAACTGGCTGCACACATGTCATTTGCGGAAAAGTGTACCAAACCTGGTAGTGTTATGTTTGCTTTCCATAAAAAAGAATCAGTAGGTAAGTTTTATATGCTTAATTTTTTGTTTAGTTTTAAAAAGATTACATATAATCTGAAGCACATAATTACTTATTTCAGACACTTACCTTCATACCCTGTGGAAGAAGCGGAAAACTGCATGCCACAGAAGAGAAATTGAGTTCCACGTGTAAGTTTTTAAAACAAGATCTACGTACACTTTATTGAACTGGCTTTCAATGTCCATAATAATAGCTCTGCAGCTATAAATAACCTCAAAATCAATAGACAAAATATTTATGCAACCTCGCTTGATATCGCAATGTTCTGATTTCTGCATAAAGCTTAAAGCTTCATAGTGGCAAAGAAATAAAATGCATTCCGCGTCCAACTCCATTCCGCCCATACAAATCACCATTTAATTGCAGTCGAGATTGACTTTTGTCTGTGATTGAAATCGTTTGCACTGTTTGTCACGTTTTCATTATAGTTTTACCTAACTTGTTTTAAATAGTTGATAAAACTAATTAGGGCAAAAACTGTAGATGCAAATTTGATTCAGATATTACTAATTGTACTACATATTTAATTTTATAACATAATTCTATCTTATGTAAAATGATCTTACTTTATTCATACTTGTTGAATTTCTTTTTCTTTCTTTCAAATTTCTTTGGAATCACGGAAACCAAAGAAATTAACCAAACTTTTCGAACTTAAAGCAACTAATCCCCGCTTCCACCAAACGGCTGAAAAAAAAACTGCTAAACCGAACTCCTTTGACCTCCATTCCGGTTCGTGTCACGGGGCGTTCGAAATTTAAATTCAGCGTTACAACCCGGCAGATTCGCGTGGTCCCCCGCGTGCTAGCCGGCCGGTATCGCTGTGCGTGTTTTACCCACAGCCGGTATCGATCGAGCCGCAGTGCGGTGCCACGCGACGACTTAACAGCTGATTTCCTAACTCGATGTTGTTTTATGACATAATTTGAGGTAAAGTTGGGCGAGATTATGGAAGGGAAAACGTAATGAAAAATTACATAAGGTAAAGTTGCTACAGCTGGCAATGAAGGTCATAAATGTGAATATTTATAAAACCGCCCGTTTGCTTAAGCCCCATTTACAGTGAGATATGACTTTTTTTGTTTGCGTTCTTTGTCATAGCCGCTATGTTTTTCATATTGGCATTACTGTGAACCATATATACCAAATAGAATACTACCAAAAAAAGAATTATTATTATTATTATTTAGCTTTATTTTTTTTCCTTAAATTAATTAACAGATATATAGGGTGTCCCAAAAGCGAAGGACAATCCTGCAACTGCAAACAGGTCACGCTATGGTTTATTATATGCCAAACTTTTCCCCAAGCAAAAGTCCCACCATTGTCAAGACACCCTCACTTCCAATATTCTTTTGAAAATTTCGACTTTGCTCACCAAATACCATGCCAAATCCCGAAACCAAAACCCTTTCGAGATCTGTAAAATGCTTTAAGCTCACAAATGATTGAGACATCCAACGTCACCACAAAAATAATAAGGTACTAAAATACTTAGGGTGCTGTGAATTCAATAAGATACTTTTAAATCGTAGTACCTCCAGTATCTTAGCAATCACAACTTGCAATGTAAATCCCGCTTACTGTCTTCCTAACAGATTACTAAACATTAACGCTGTCTACAATGTTGTCATTATTGTACGCGTAGCTAGCTGCTGACGCTAGAACTGTAGTCCGATGTCTAGGAACAGTTTCATTCTAGCTACAAACTTTGAAGGAAAATCGTTATTAACTATTTCAAAAAGGCTAACTGACTATGATCGTGAGGATGTTAGAAACCTACAACAATTACCAAAAAAACACCTAGATAAAAAGTAAATTTCGAACCCCGAACATTATCACCTCTTTTAAGCTTTATTTCATTTAAATAATTTAATTTATTAACAGTAAACATATTAGTTACAGTCGCCCAAAACGTCAATACAGTGTAGTACTAGTCACACAGTGAAAATGGTCAAACAAACATAACAATATAGAAATCAAATAGAGCCCAAGCCCAAGAGCTTTAGAGCCCAGGCACTCCAAAAAGTTTTAACTTCATGTTTCACTGCATGAATTACAACAAAAATAATAAAATTCTGTCTATGAAGTTTCTCAACTTACGTCTTTTGTTCAATATTTGACGGATAAAGAGGCTTATGCCGCACTTTTATACAGGGTATCCGGTGTTACTGGACGGCTTGTCAACCGCATGGGCGCTGAGAAAATATCAGATTTCATGGCCCGGAAAAACACAGATTTCCAGTTGGGATAATCCACGGACACTTCAAAGCGTTTGGTTTATGCGATACCGTTATTGTTATTTGTAACCCCGAACGAAATCTATCATATTTTTGTAGATTTGTACAATCACAGTATTTTCTACTATTGTTTTACTTTGTTCAGTCACAGCATTTTCTATTTTTTTTTTCGAGTTAGACTTGGCTTTTGTTACATCAGAAAGGTGTACGAATAAAAGTCAAAACATTGATTAGACCAAAAAATAAAAGCAAAGATATGCATGACATCATAAATAAATCACTTAAAACCTACCTATTCAAGAATAAAAATCCAGTAGGTAAAGAAACGACATTTTAAGACTTGGCCTAGGACTTTTCATTGCCTATAGGTTATTTCAAGATTATGAGAAAACAGTCCTCTGTTTTCCATGCTAGTCCATTTCTACGGGATAAATTTTCAAGCTTCATACATATAGATATATTTAATGAGAAGTTGACACGTTTTCGTGTTCTCTTAAAAACGAATGTGTAGTTGTTTCTTTGGATGCTGTGCGGGCGCCGGCGCGTCGGGCTATATACATTTTTGTTGAAAGCTAGCTCATATCACAACTATACATAAGATACCGCAGTGATTACCTGACGTGCTGTTGTCCGAACGTGCATGTGTTATTTTTCTATAGCATGGTTGTTATTTTTTCTCTCTCTTTCGATTGTCTATTTGACTTATCTTGAAAAATCCAGCAATGGAAACGCATAAGGCTAGTGTGTATTTTTTTTAATATTTACTACTTAAGAAGTATTGGAAAGCTGTTGTTTCCGTAATAAAGAAAATAAAAAATAAAATAACTACATTACTGGATCCTGCAAAAAAAATGGTGTGTTTACACGGCAGATTTTTGCAGGTACGCTTGTCCGTCACCTGAGTCCTGTCAACTCCTGACAGTGCCATGTCTATCTCGCTTGCATGCACTTACCGCTAGGGCGGCGCGCTGTATATTCATCTTTTACAGCATTGCCATGTTAATTGCTGTGTTAGTGCATATTGTCTTTTTAGAAGTGGATCCGGTTAAGTTTATTCATAAAACAGCATCAGTAAAAAACGAGTATTTTGCACTGGTCACTGCAAACGTAATATCAGCATAAAACGCGTTAGCTCTTAAACGGAATCCTGCAGAAAACAGTGCCTGCAAAATACGGGATGCTTTCGTTGAAAATAACCCTTATATTTCTCCATCTATAATTCCTGGGCTATTAACAAAACCGGTTAAGTGCGTGTCGGACCCGCGCACTGAGGGTTCCGTGCCACCCTTAACTAAATTCAGGGTCCACTTACTTTCACTTAACGAAAACATCACAATATATTGCGACAGCAAAAATAACTTTGTTTTTCATAGTGTTTGTATGAAAGACAAAGTTATATTTGCGGTTGATAAAAATGTGCAATATCTCAAAAACTACTGGTTCGATTTCCTTCAAACTAATTTTCGTTGCAAGTTTTTGTTAAAATCTACATTATATATTTTTTTCAAAATTTTCACTTTCTTAGTTCAAAAGTTAGATGGGGGGGGGACGCCCATTTTACCACTTTGGAAGCGTCTATATCTCAAACCTTACACTTTTAGAAAAAATGGTTTTAGAAACCTCAACATCATTTTAAAAGACCTATCCATAGACACCCCACACGCATAGGTTTGAGTAAAAAAAAATTTTTAGGTTTTAGTTTCATGTATGGGAGCCCCCCATTAAATATTATTTTTTCTAACTTTTTGTATCTGAATCGGAAAGCGGTGAACAAAATACACCTACCTACCAAGTTTCAGTTATGTGATGCTTATAGTTTCAGAATAAAGTGGCTGTGACATACGGACGGACAGACAGACAGACAGACAGACAGACAGACAGACAGACTTGACGAAACTATAAGGGTTCCGTTTTTTGCCATTCGGCTACGGAACCCTAAAAACCCTTAACTCGGTATCGGCAACTCATTAGCCGCAGTCTTGCGATGTCTTGTCGTATTTCCCCGAATTCCTATCGGCCCTTTATTTGCTGGGCCCTTAATCGAACACTTAACGGATCGCGTACTTACTGGCTGAAGTAAGATAATTATCTAGGCCATTTGTTAGGTATTTTAGACAGAGGAAGTATTTTGCTTAGTCTCGTAGGTGTTAACTTGAAATGGGGACTTTGTAAATCAATGGGTTAACAGATGAACTTCTAATTAAAAAATGTTAAAGTCTCTTTTGTAACTTACTTGTTACTTACTTATTAACAATTAATTTTATTTATTTAAGAACTTTATTGCACAAGTAACAGTGTACAAAAGGTGGACTTAATGCTAAAAACATTCTCTCCCAGTCATACCTTTAGGTCATGCAGAAAGATTATAAGTGGGTGCAGGAGCATAATGTAGTGAAAAATTTAGGAAAACGCAACAAAAATATCATTATGAAGCATAACAATATTATATTATTATATACTATAATACATATTTAATACAATAAACTTTAGAAATTAATTAAGAAAAAGAAATAAAGAAAGCTCTTCTATTAAGATGAGCATAAGCTATGTAGTCAAATAATATGTGTTTTATTTACACGTTACTAAATAAAATAAAATGTTTCAATCAAGAACAATGTTAACATATTTTATTATTTAAATAACAATAAAAATTGAACAAAAGTTCCGGTATCTAAACCCATTTCTGAAATGTTAAGCAACATTTTCTCACCGACACTCGGAATAATTAACCACAATAATCCGCTTTTAATTCCCGGCGACATTTCTCTTTGCCGAATATCCTACAGGGAGGCTGTTTGTGGTCTACGTGTAAACGGTAAGAGATTTGTAATATAAATTGCTCTTGTAAAAAACAACCGTGATTTTGTAACAGACGAGGAATCGAACCCCGTGTCTTACGCTATCCGGGCGTATGCCTATACTACTAGGCCACAGTCACATTAACAAGCCTGTTGAATTTTGCAATTTACACTAGGTGACTATCGCATAACTATCACACCAGCCATTGCAATACTTTCTCTGATAAAAGATTTGAATATTTGGTTCTGAGCGTTGAGAATTTAAATCCAAATACATAAATGTGCTTTAAATAAATCCGTAAAGTGATCAATAAAGTTTTGTAGTCTATCTTGACTATTATTTTCATTTTATTTATTCACAGTTTTTTTTTCGAATTCGACCTTTATGATATGACAGGTTTGATACGAGTCTACCTGCATAATAGAGCCTTTTATTGCAGAGATTATATAGCTGCATACATTTTGCCCTGGGGATGGTAGTAGGTCACGCAGGATTATTTGGGGGCTAGCCAATATACCCACTATGGTGGTTGCTGATAGTTTTATGGTAAATGTTACTATTTAAATTATTTTTACCTATTTTACCTATAACCTTAAAGGTTACCGTTGAATTTATTATATTAAACGCTGAAATTCTGTTTTAAAATAAATCAGCTTAATTATAACCATTGACACATTATTTATTAAAGTACTCCTCGTATATTCGACATACTGTGTAACTTCTTTCTGTCAGAAAACCAAAGTTTTCTTTACATAAACATTTCTAAACATTGTTATACGCCGAGTTTCTCACAACTTAGACCAAGCTCTCTCGCCTGAGGAAAATTTAGCACTCAAGAAGGCTCACTTGTACCGTAGGCAAACGGGACGTCATCGTTAAATATTAATATAACCGCTTCTAGATAAACCGGGGTCATGTGCTTAGTGTTATTATTTTGCAAGGCGCCTTTATTTTACGGAAACGGTACCATTTTTCTGGAGGCGAGAGTTGAAAAATGGTGGGACAAAAAAGGTTGGTGTACGAAATTACTAGCTCACGCCTGTTTGCAACAATTTTTTTAGAAATAGTTTTGATGTCTACAGTCTAAAGTCTTAAAAAGAATTCATTATTGTTGTATAAGGAGGAATAAAAAAATGCAAGCTCAGGGGGTAGTTTTATGGTACAATAACCCGAATCGCATAATATCAGTAAATGGATTTAGAATTGCCTAGTAAACCTCAATCTGCAGCTCCTGTGTATTGCATACTACTGAAAAGCCAAAGAATACAGTCAAATCACGTTTTTATTTGCATTTCCGTTTCTATATTTACTCCAAGAAACTACCTAGTTAGTGCCTCAAAAGAAAATGCGTGTTTCGCCATTCCTTCCTACATTTCTTCTGTCCGTACCTCTCACATCAAGTCGTTAGTATAACAAGGCGCGAAGCCTTTTTGCCTTGCACATCAATTTGCAAGCTTCAAACCCATTTCTTATAATGTTGACTTTTAGCATTACCTTCAGAGCATCCCTCCTTAAAGAAGAGTGCTTCATACTTAAGGATGTTCTGTTTGTAGGCTTCTAATCAACATTTTAAAAGGAATACTAATGAAGATGTAGAATTAGCAAAGGGTTCGTCCCTAAAATAGTTAGATTGTCCGCAGTAAGAAATTCTTAAGAGCTACTCCAAATTCATGAGCTTTTTTTTTTTTTTCTTACAAAATTCACAGCTCTTGGTACAAATTAAGCTTAAGCTAATTCGTTATTGGCTGTTAGTTTAGTATGTAAGCATACTAAACTAACAGCCAATAACGAATTTACTTTTTTTTAAACATAGAAAGTAAATCAAGAGTTGACATGGGCAATCAATAACAGGTTTTATAAAATGCGTGTGTATACTTGATAATAATTTTCTCTAGGTAAAAATAATAGGAATAAGCTATATGCAGGAAATTAAGCAAAGGTTATTATGTCGTATCAGGAGATCAAGAAAATGGCAGAAAAACGCGAGGAATGGAAAAGAACTCTACCGACAACAGCCTAGCTCTTAAATCCTGATGATAAGGTAAAGATGATAGCAATTTATGCGTAATGAGATAACCAGACAATGATAGCAAATTCACCTGATAACCAGTACATGTGAGTAAGATATAAAAAAGTGTGTTTAGATGCCATGCCCGGTATGACTTAAATATTTTTGTCCCTTTTCGATGCAGTACAGTATAGAAAGAATCGTAATCTTTCCTTGACGAAGACGCCTACTTACTAACTAACATCGTATAAAATTACTCATTAAGAATATGGCGGATTGTTACTGTGGAATCCGGTGCCATGTAGGAATTTAATAGCCATTTTTCCGCTTATTGTCGTGTCTATCGCCTATAATTGTCTTTTGTTGGATGCCGGGGATGGCTGAAACCGTTTGTGTGAATTAAATATGGGGAGTGCAGACAGTCAGGCCAGCTGTTGATTTAGTACACTTGAATAAAACAGCATTTAATGAATATTGCCCCATTTATGCGAAATAGTCGCTAAAACTTGGTCGCCTCTAAAAAGTTTTAGTTACTATTTTACTTACAAGCATGAAGAACTTGTTTTTTTGTAGTTATCATTTATTTTCATGCGGTGCCTTATAAGTACAAATAAAGGAAACGTCAACACTAAAAATACATTTTCATGAATTTATCGTATATCACCCTATTTTGAGGATTTATCACACTGGTTGCGGTCTGCGGTCCGGTCGATACAAAATTGACTAGATGCGGGAAAAAAATATATTACCTTACTCTTCTGAACCTAATAAGATAAGTCACAAAAACACAACCGAAAATAAGCAGCATATTGACCAGAAGCTCTTAAAACAGGCTTTTTCTTGAACTTTTTTGCTTTTAAGACACTTGACGTATGAGTTCAATATCTAAATACCGGGCAGTTCAAGCAGGTATAATGTTCGATCAAACGATCAGAACCTTTAGACGCTGCGATATTAATGGTTTTGCAAAGATATAAAGCTCTATCAACGCAGCTCTATACGCGACTGATGGCCTACTACGAAAAACGAAATCTGTCAAAACGATAATCGTTTTGCGGATCCGAAGCATTTCGTAGTGAGGATTCCATACTAAAAATGTTTCGGATCCGAAAAACGATAATCGTATTGACGGATTTCGTTTTTCGTAGTAGACCTCCTGGCCCTCATACACCTTACCTATAATTCGGGTTGGTAGTAAATTCTCAAGTTCATAACTGGTATATCCCGAAACTATATTCTGAGGGTCCTCAAATGAGGCTGTGAAGGTCGCTGGTGTCCTGTTTCTAACGGCGGTAAGGGAGAATTTGTCTGCTCTTGTGAGCTGCCGTGAAGACAGTTGGAGCACGTTAAAATACGGCCAAGTTTTGTTTATACTTTTGTCAGAAGCGAATAAAAATTATTATGTAATACTCCTATTTTAAAACTCCATCATTATCATTATCAGCCAAATGACGTCCACTGCTGAACGTAGGCCTTCCCCAAATCGACCGATCACAAGCGGTCCGCATCCAGTGTGATCCTGCGATCTTTACAAGATCGTCTGTCCATCTTGTCGGTGGACGTCCTACGCTGCGCCTTTGGTTGAAGGGGCTCCAATCTAGAACTTTTCTGCCCCAACAGCCATCAGTTCTTCTTTTATTAATCCAATTTATGTCTACTATCATCAAGTTACACCGTAAATAAAACATTATTCAGTTTAAAAATAAAATAACAGGTAGCGGACAAGAATTCCCTTTGATATTATTTTTACTTTCATCGAGTCACACTAAATAAACCATTATTGGATTGATAATACAAATAAGTCAGTTAGCAAAGTAACCCTTTGATAAAACAAATAACGACAGTGCCTTTTTTTCACACCGAATCGGGCGAGTAGGCCCAAACTTATAAAAAAATAAATTAATGAAACTTTCAATTGTCTTGAATACGTGTGGAAAAATATATAAAAAAATAATGTTACTGAATATTTTATGTTTGCGCAAGATGTATAATACAATAAGCTGAACTTGGCGCGCATCTACAATCTACCCAAGACCTCTTGTAAAGGTCTAGCCATAAATCCAAGAAGAACTACCCCTGAAATATTAGCACTACAGCGTAGTACTCGGTAAAAACAAGGGACCACGATATGACGAACAGGATACGCGAAGGATAGTCGACTGGGAAAAAATATAGATTAGTTTGCTTTTACTAAAGACATATTTAGTCTCGTCAGCCAAAGTTAATTTTTTCCTTGGGAGATACAGAACCCTAAAAATATGTGATTTGTAAAAGAGCTTCTTTATAATCCATATACAAAAATTGATAAAATAGAAAACAGGTCGTCAATGTTTTTATTTAAGTCTTCATTGCAAGAAAACACAGCAAGGATACAAAGTAAAAAAGAACCATAATTCCTGGTAGTTCATTCATCTAAAATCTAACTGAAATATATTATAACTTGAAAAAGTTTAATATTATTATCTTAACTTTACGCTGTAAATAATTATAACTTGTGATTTTAGCTAAATTCATTTATAAAAAAATATTATAGCGTAAAATTCTGCACCTTATTACAGAACTTATTAATGAATATAGTAGGTACTGACATGTTTTTATTACTGACTGTATCTACAGAAATAAAACCCAGTGCCAAGCCTTATTAGGCATCGCAACCCAATGCGTTCTCACTCTCTCTTATGTACAAACATCGTGTACGAAAGAGAGAGGACACTTTTGATAAATTTCAAGTGTTCTAGAGTTACGACTATACGAATTCCCAGACTCGTTAAGCACATGATTGGAGTTTTAATGTTTGAACTATCAAATAAGTAAATTAAATTTTATACTAGAAGTTGAAAAGCTTTAGTAGACATTACATATTTTGCGTTAGTGATATTATTTAAATATTCCTTAGTTAATGACTCATAATGTTCGCTTGTAACGTTAGACCCCCTTAATTTTGAACGAATTTGTAACTCATTTAAGTTATGTACATTATAGAGTTATCTTATCTTTATAAGTATGTATTAAAAGACACACACATCTAATAGATTAAAATAACATTATGATCCAGACGTAAAAGCTGTCTTTACGATACATTCACGGTCACTTACCATCGGTGAGATCTAATGTCTGACTATTTGTCTGGTACTTCGTAAAATAAGGAGAAAATTCCTTACCACAAAACCAGACAATTGGTGTGTTTTCTGGCGCATATTAATTTATTATAATTATTTTAATTTGAAAACCAACTTGGTTTGGTTTGCGACGATTATAACACTCATTTTGATGACATAATCCTAAAATATATGTTCATAAACAATCTGCATTATGGTAATAAAAACGTGGCAAGCGACATCAAATTTTAGGCCGTGAGAAAATTAGCACTTGTTATGAGTTTTGTATTTCGTATGCGTGGCACTAAAAAGAAAATATAATATGTGTATGAATATTTATTCGTAATTAGACTACCAAAGTACTAACATTAGGTTATTTACTAAACGTGTTTGTTGAGTTTTGAAGTTGATATTATTTAAACGGCAAAAGCAACTCATGTAAATTTTAGGATGTTGTTTTCTTTTTAAACAAAATTTGCTTTATATCTTTTTGGCAAAGAATCATTTAAAACTAGATAACATCGTAAAAATCTTATCAATTTTGAAATGCTTACTAATATACATAAATATAATTTTTATTTTCATAAAATCGTATCTATCATAGCGCGCATTAAATGCATTTGGGTAGTACCAATACTGGAAAGCCCAAAATTCTTACATATTGAATTCATATTCTAAATAGTGATACGAAAGTCCGGTGGAGCGGCCTATACGGACCGATGGGCAAACGGCTGGATGAATATTGAATTATGTATCCAATGCCTACTAGGTGGTGTTCATTTACACGTGAATTAAAAGATGTATGCTCTTTCTAGGACCGATTAAAGATGTAAAAATTTTAATAATAAATCTGCTACGCAAAATTAATATAAGTAGAAACGATAATAAATATAACATTTAACCTAAACTTAACTATAAAAAAAATTTTTTTTTGCTTACTATTCGTTTGGAAATAATTTAATAATTAACTGTAAAGTTACTCAAGGAATACGTTCCTCAAACTACTGAAACTGTACTTTCTCTAAATTTCCAAAAAACAAGGTTACAATTCCTGGCGATATAGAATGAAACTCTGTAGAGCTATATTTTCTTTTGTATAATTAGCATCGATAATGTAGATCAGCCAATTAAGTCATTATGGTCGCACTAAATCGGCACGAAACTTCAAGACATCGTATAGGTATCACCAACACCCGCTAGTTTGTGTTACACCACAAAACTAATGAATCATTAGCATTCAACCACATAAGATCATACAACATATACCCTGTAATGCGAGAAACATAAAGTAAATACTTGCATAACTGGCGACTGTAAGGCGCCGCGGCGCGGCATCGAGCCAACTCGCCAGAACGCCACGGAAAATCGGTCATTTGTACGAAAAATCGGTATTTCTTGCTTAGTATTCAGAAAAATACTCTCAGCGAAACGTTTTTTTTTTTCGATTTTATAAACACTAAATACGGTTTATGGGCGTCGTTACGTGAAATGGCTAATGAAATCGGCTTATCGTTTGTTTGAAAAATGTGCGTCTGAAAGAAATTGGAAATCAGTTTGCGATTTAGGTACAAATTAACATGCTCAAATAAAAAAAGTTAACCTTTCTTTCGGCATTATAATTTAAAGTTAATAAAACGTATCCTCCGTAATATATAGGTACACCTACATATTCGTTGGCAACAAAAGATGCGGATTTTCTAAATTTCTTTGTCAATTAACAAAGTTAGGTTTTCCATAAATTGTACAAGTAATGTTATCGATTACCTATCTCATTTGTGATTTAATTATTATCGAAGATGGCGACTGGTAAACGCCACAACACATTTTCAAAATTATTGCAATCGGTAATTTAAATACAGCTACCGGTTAACGTCATCCCTAGCTGCCGTCACGCAGACTCGAGCTAACTGTCGTCCTTAATAAGGTTACAAAAAGAAAATGTGATCAACCACAGTAAAAATAGATACAGTAGGCTTTGTAAGTTTGGACACAATGTGACCTTATTTACTATTACGTTTCATATCCAGCCATGGATGAATTGAGCTACCATCCAAAAAGGGCGGAAGTGACAGTTTAACAGTCAGCTCTCTATAAAATATAAGACAGCTCTCTACAAAATATACACGAATGATTTTGACAATATAATAAATTATACATTGAATTTAATACTACACTACACTACACTTGCAGTTATTTCAATTTAATCATTTATTTCCAGCAACTAAGGCCCATACAAATACCTTGAAGACTAACGTACATACAATAATAACATTAAAATAAATTACACTATTCTGCTGGTGTAGTGTTGCGCAACTTATATAGTAGATCAATCATTCACGCGATAATATTCGTTATAAAATATGGAACGATGGGTATTAAGCGGAAAAATCTCAAATGAAGCCTATTTCCCACACTTTCTGGAGAAAGCACTGCATATAGACTTTATTGTGTATAGCATAAAACTCCAGGAATTAGACCTTTGACTTGGACATATTCTAGCTTCTTTACAGGGACAACATTTTGTTGTGTTTCTCGGATGTACGCTTTTTTTAAACATTAAACAACTGGTAACTCAATTCTAGAAAACACCGAAAATTCAGGAGGCAAACCAAACAACACCGGTAGAGCGCTTTCACACTTTCGCGACTTTAGCGATAATATCATATATAAATGACAGCAGTGCTGTCGCTCTAATTTGAAAGCGCGAATTTTGTTGAACGAGTTCAATTTTAACTTTAAAAATTCTATGTAAAATGCCCCTTTGGTGAGGCGACCTGCATTCGTGTTAAGCAATGATAAAAGTCATACTTTTTACTCATTAGCCTTATTTTTCACGTGTAAATAGGCTCTGTTCGCAGTCTAGGCCTAATTTATCAAGCTAGAAATAAGTCGTATGTACTATTAATTCTCTTTTGATCGATAATGGGAGAGTTTAGGGGCTAGTACAAGTATTTATATTCTTATTTAAGTGTTTTCCGCTCTAACGAAAACGACTTCAATCAAATAATAAGTAGTTTTCTGTAAGCTTACATTGTATTTATTTCTTTTCTCTATATTTGGTAACTGTTCCGTGTGTTTATAAATTAACTAGCTTTTGCCCGCGACTTTGTCCGCGTGGAATAGTGACTTCTTTCTCCCGTTTTTTACACATTTACCACTATATCTTTGCTCCTATTGGTCGTAGCGTGATGTTATATAGCCTAAAGCCTTCCTCGATAACTGGACTATCCAACACAAAAAGAATTATTCAATTCGAACCAGTAGTTTCGGAGATTAGCGCGTTCAAACAAACAAACAAACAAACAAACTCTTCAGCTTTATAATATTAGTATAGATAATAAGAGCTAAATATAACTATCAATACGATTTAGTCTGTTTTTGCAATAGGGTACTACCGAAATATACACAACATGCTCAACCACAAAAAAATGTGTAGAAAATTATTTATTTTTGGTATCATGGACACAGGCACCATATTTGCTCTTACCTAATACAAGAATAAGTTTTCATATTCGGTCTCAAAATCTAATTATAACCTATACTTAGTTATCATTAATGCTCAATTATAACAATGGTAGGTATTCGTAATGTAATGGTGGCGCAAATGAGCCTGCTACGTGACTTCAGGTTATAAAGAAAGGAATTTGCCATAACAAATGCAAACTTTGACTACAGACTGCGTTGCAAATTTAATGTTTTTGCTTTACCAACTCATGAATAAGCCGCAGTAAGTAGTTTTCTCAAATATATTGCCACATTGTTGCGTTTTTTAAAACGATTGAAAAAAGTAAGATTTCTTTGATTCTCTTTCATTTATTTAAAACGCATGGTTCGTTTTGGAAAAACCTTATCTTTTTTGAAACGGGCAGTATTATTACAAGAGATTCTCATGATTGTCACTTATGATGAATGCTGGAGAACTGATAATCTCTTCATTTATAGGAACACTCGTTCAAATAAAAATGTTAAAATCATAAGGCAGTTGAACAACAACTTTTCCGTCAAAACGACCATTCATAACACAGCTCGTCACAAATCTTACGTACGTCACATAAAAATTTGTGTAAAATCAAAGTTCGTCCATATAATATTTTGTTGTAGCACCTTGATGCTACGCGCTACGACTGTTACGCCATAGCGGCTACGATATGTAGCGTCATACTACGAAACGGACTACTACTAAAATTATTTTTTGTAGCACGTGTGTTAATATTGCATTCCCACACAAGAGTAGCGTTTTGCTGAAGGCTGTTGGGCAAGAAAAAGTTTAGCAGGGCACGACGTACGTGACTTGAACCCAAAGGAATGGACAAAAACTAGTAAGCGGCCGGAAATATAAGTTATTTCGCAGTATCTAAATAAATACTGATAATTTTTTCAAAAAAGCTTTTGTTAAAAAAGTTAGTTAAAGAAAGTGACGATATTCATATTTCTACTTTTGTATAATAAAGAAAGGAAAGATGTTTTTATATTTCTTGTGGTTGAAATAATCATTGTCAAGGCTCCGAAGTAAGATGGTGTAGTAGATACTCATGATTATAATAATGAAGGTCACTTAAAGTGAAACACAAAAAACATTGTCCTCTTTCGCAGAATACCAAAACCCGAGGCCTAAGCGGAAATCGAACGCATGACTGTCGCCATGTGAACTGTATATTTTGCGAAGGACCAAACCAAAAAGCCCTTCCGGGACGCAGATCGGACGCACGTGATTCGGGCACAAAGGAGAAAGGCCGTGCTCAACCACACTAGTGCGTTTTTATATTGGAGATAGCGGTGTCAGCGAACTTTATTATTTCACCCCTGGTCTCGCCCTGGCACCATTTTTTTAGGTATTATGTTATTCGGAGCCAAGATAAATCAAACGAAGGAAAAATCATGAAAATTGGTCTACTCATTCTCGAGCAATAAATGGTGTAACTAACATGACTTATATGTATACTGTATAGATAAGTTTTATCAGTGGGAAAGCGCGAGGTCTCCTTCTTAAGCCTGTCTAATATTAAAACATTTATAAGTATATCGATATGTTTGAATGTTCAAATGTTTAGATGTGTAAGAACTATCTATTCCTGTGATTATTTGTGAAAACGTGAGGTCTGTAGCTAACAAAGCCCTCTCTTTTTAATACTAAAGTATTGATCACTTTTTGGGTAGATACCCAAAAAGTGATCAATACTTTAGGTACAGGCTATACAAGATTGTATATCTTGCCCTGGAATTTTGTTTCAAAAAAATAACCAGCCACCCATCACACGAGAAAAATTGCACCAGAGTGTGGCTGGCCTTTAAATGACTGAACACGTGTGGTGCTTAAGTGGTGACATCTACATTTTCTCACAAAAAATGGTGGATAGAAAGTATTTAGAAACGAGTTTGCTATTATATTTACTCTATTTTATCTATACACAGTCGTATAAATAATATCAAAACCTAACTTGAGGTTTTAAAACTTTTCTTCAATATAATGGAAAAACTAATTCATATAAATTCAATACATGAATAAAAGCCACCATAAAAACAATATCCTATTCAATATCCAATGGTTTTCAAAGGCGTTTCCCATTCGGTAACATAAAAAATAATACTGAAACACAATCACACCATAACAGTTTCTTCTCACGCAAAATGCTAAGTAATTATTTTCCCACCTCTGATATTATATTTTCACATACTAAAACTACCTATCCAACATCGTATATGTTACCGTGATCTGTATGGTTTAATGAAATTGGTTCGTTGTGATTTTAGGTACAGATCTTAGGTTCTAGGCGCGTTTGCACTATTTGACTTAACCATACTATGTGTAACCTTCAGTCATACATGTATTTCCTTATGAAGTTGGACAGCTACCTACTTTTAAGACCTGCAGTTTGTAACTTGCATACTTTTGTGTATTCTGGCAAATAAATGATTAATTTGATTTGATAATATTGCCTTTGTAACAGATAACCGAGAAGATGGTGATGGTGCATTCGAGCCTAAACGATATTCTATTTTATTACGCTGCACTAGTCCCTTCTATTTGAAGTTTGTCTTGTAAATTATCCATCGCCTTCGGCAACAAATATTTGCTTCAGATAATACCTTCTGTGTCTGTTTAGGCACGTCTAGTGTAATGGAATGGTACGCAAATAGTTTAATTATATAATATTATTATAGGTTAATTAATAGAAGCAATATGACTCACCTGTACATACAAGGCTGTAGGATTAGACCTTCCTTCTAGGGTGGTAAATGGACTTCCTAGTATATCTGTTAAGTATTAGTCCTAGTCATCTCAATATCTCCTTTTTTCGCTTCACGCAGTCGGATACATTCTTTTACTTTTTATATGCTCTATGCTATGAAAAGCTAGATACTTCGCTTGCCACAGACAATGACATTTTAAAGTCCAAAGAAATTAGGGAGAGCTCTATAGACAACACAAGTGCAAACCCATCAAAGCAAGTTAGTTCCTTATTTTTGTCAAACCACCAATTCTCGCTGTAGTCCACCGCCGCATTCACATGTGCGATATTGGCAATGTGCTATGTCTCGCTTTAGCATAGCTAGATTCGATAGTTGCATCCTTGTCGGTATCGTTCAGTTTAGGTACATTGCCACATATGAATGCATTGGTGTACTAACGACGTCAATATTAACAAAATGCCATGTAAGCGTGAATTTACCTTAGGCCCAATTGCTTCATCGATAGTAATGGTAAAGTTACGTTACGAAGAAAAAATACCTTAAGCCCAATTGCTACCTACTACCAATGACTACCTTAGGCCCAATTGCTTCATCGATAGTAATGGTAAAGTTACGTTACGAAGAAAAAATACCTTAACCAAATGTCAGAATAGGTATTTTTTCTTCAAAACACACACAATCGTAAATATTCAACCGCTGGTAACGTAACTTTACCATTACTATCGATGAAGAAATAGGGCCTTAATCACACTTCATAACCAAGGGTAAGTCATTGCGTAATGTGAGAAGCAATGAGGTGAGGTTGTAAAACTATGGAGAACCCCTACGGTTGGTTGCGTTAAATTACCACTTTTTCGGGAATGAGGGCAGAGTTCACGGGGGGAGGTTTGGCTCGCTTCGGTGGACTACAGACAAGGGCCACTAAAATAGCGAGAATCATTTTGGCGAGCGTCATGGAAGCGTAAGGCTTTACAAGAAGTTACTTCAACTCCAAAAATTGAGAACTTTAACATAATTCACTACCCTACTATCATATTATAAATGCGAAATTTTGTGAGGATGGATGTTTGTTACTCTTTCAAGCTAAAACTACTGAATAGATTTTGATGAAACTTTACAATAATAGTTTATTATACATTTGAATAGCACACAGGCTATAATTTACTATTATATTATGTGAGATTCGTGGATGATCCCTCGTGAAACTGCTAGTAAGATTATAATTACCCTTAAAAAAATCGCACGATTTGGCTTCGGCACTTTAGCACTCATCCGTACCATACATATTTGGTTCGCGAACTTCACAAACAAATAATAAATATACCTTCCTATAAAAATCAGATTCGGAAGTGTTGAATGATGAATATACATCCAAGACATACGAATCCGATTTCTAAAGCGTTAGCGATTAACTTCGCTATGTCAACCGCTTGTTTCGTGGCCCTGCCTAATATCGGTATATAGGCGGGCGGCACGCGAACGTTGTAACGGTATATTTGGGTTATTAGGCGTTCGGTCCCACCTCGTCGTTCGCAATGGTGTCGATTTGCGCCACTATTCTAATTGTACATGAATTATGTTTCGGTAGTTTTAGACTCGATTACAGCAGAATTCTTAGGTAAATCAATTATTACAATCAGTGATTTCAGGGCTGTATAAAATTTAACACAAGTTAAGTTCAATTAAGCTTCCTTCAAAGACACAAGTAGTACTTTCTTACTAATTGCATTATGTTATTGCGACCAAATTCAAATTTAAAATCCTTTATTTCGCATAAAAAGTGGTACACAAACAGTTGTTGAATTAGAAGTTCCTCACTTTTAACCAGACACTGGCATGCAAAATATAATACATGATAAAAGTTATTTACAAATTACCAATTTCAACGAAGACAAGTGCAAGATACATAAAATAGTCGCAACTGCATGCGCAATACACAAGTGCACTCTATCTGCCCCGTAATTTCGGCATCTACTGTTGGAATGACTCGCGAACGGAGATTTGAAAGATAATTATTCAAATACAGTAAAACTACAAACTTAAAATGTCGCAGTTGCTGTCGGACGAATCCACCTACAAACGCGTGAAAACCGATCAAACAACTAAAATATTAAAGAAAACTAGCGACTTAGTGAAAAAACACAGTGAAAGTTTAAGTCTAGATGTACAACAATTAGTACCTACGTGTGCAAAACCGCCTAAACTGTATGGGTTGCCTAAAATTCATAAGACTGATGTTCCTCTGCGGCCTATTGTAAGTCAAATAGATACTCCAACATACAGATTGGCTCAACATGTAGCTAAAACACTATCTAAGCTTCGTGGAGGAACAATGGCGCATGTGAAGGATTCCTACCAGTTCATCAGTGACATAAAACACCTACAATTGAAAGATGATGAGACAATGGTTAGTTTTGATGTACAGTCCCTATTTACAAGTTTACCTGTACAGGACTGCATTGAAATCACCAAAAGAAAGTTAGTTGAATTGGACATGCCGATTGAATATGCAGAACTATTGGAGCATTGCCTTACATCTGGCTATTTACTGTGGGACAACAACTTCTACGTTCAAGTTGATGGTGTTGCAATGGGCTCTCCAGTATCACCTGTTGTTGCTGATATCTTCATGGAAGATTTTGAAGCCAGAGCCCTGAGCACATCACCTGTAACACCGAGGTTTTATAAACGGTACGTAGATGACACTTTTACAATTTTACCCACCAATAGTGTTTCTGCTTTTCTTAATCATCTTAACTCAATTCATCCAAAAATACAATTTACTGTGGAAATTGAAGCAGACAATAAACTAGCTTTCTTAGATATTTTACTTACTAGGAATCCAGATCATACGCTTAGCCATACAGTCTTTAGAAAAGCGACCCATACTGATAAATATCTCAATGGTGCTTCTCACCATCATCCATCACAGTTAGCTACCGTGGGCAAAACTTTGTTTCAGAGAGCGAGGGGCATCTGTGACGACCGACACCTGGCTGCTGAGCTTCAGCATGTAAGGAAGGTACTCCGGGACAACCAGCTTCCAGTACCACGTCGTTGCAGACCCCGTGCCAAGCCCATGACAGTTGAACGCCAACCTGCCGTACTACCATATATGAAGGGTGTCACTGACAAAATTGGGAACATCTTAAAGCGAGCTTCTATCAAAACCTACTTCAAGCCGCAAAGGAAGATTAACCAATTTTTACCACCGGTCAAGTGTCACATACCTCTTCAAGATGCAGGGGTGTACAAACTGGAATGTGACTGTGGCCTCTCCTACATCGGTCAAACAAAGCGTAGTATAGGCGTGCGGATTAAAGAACATATAGCTGACATGAAACATAGACGGTCAACGAAATCTGCAGTATGTGAACATGTCTTGGATAAACCTAACCACTTCATACGTTTTGACCAACCTAAGGTACTCGCGAAAGAACGGCGTTTTGTTCCTCGCATGCTACGTGAGGCCATAGAAATAAGAAAATACCCTAATTTTAATAGAGAAGATGGTTGGAAAGTTCCACCGGCATGGGATCCTATTCTTTTGAAGACACAACCAACATCTCATACTGCAAGATCTCAAGACACTGTAAGCTCTTTCTGCGTGGATAGGAACATCAATTAATATTAATGAGTGACGGTAGTTTAATTTAATTTTTCATAACTATGTAATGACAAATAACACCTTAGTCTGCCTGTGACCACGGATGCTGTAAAGCATTCGAAACGTCAGGCATAAAATAAAAATAAACGTTCGCGAAATCAATCCGTAAAATTGTTGTTTTATTGTAATACAGTAAAAGTTATAAAAACAACAGCAACAATTTCTTAATTGAACGATGTGCAATGTATGTTATCGCATTTCTAAGACAGATATTATTATTTGAAATTATTAGACAAACTACAACATCTGTTGCAATTCTCGTGCTCTGCATCACTTTGTTAGTAACACGAGACACAAGTAACCAGTACCGTGCGAGTTTATAGGGCAATAAAGAATGCTTAGCTGGCCTAGAGGCAGTTACTCAGAGCACAGATGCAATGCCCGCAGTATGACACATTATGCTTGCATGGAATTGAGATAGACTTAGAAACGAATACAATAAGATTTTGTTTAAGAAACTTGTAGTTTTTTTAACATGTTTGCTCTGACACCAGAGCAAGACAAGTGCTACTAAGCCGGTGTCGAAGATGGAACTATAATGTAGTATGGATAAATGGACAAAATGTCCAATTTTCCTCGCTAGTGTGGATTTTTAATGTGGAAACTCGGAATAACCCAAAAGTAATAGGTTATATATAGATAGATAGATAACTCTTTATTGCACATAACATTAGTGAATTTACAAATTTGTTTAAAGGAAATGTACAATTTAGGCGGTTAGGTTATGTCATGTTATATGTGTAAAATACAGTAGATGTAGGGTAGGGTTTTTACAGCAGCTTACAAACAATCTACTTGTTGTTTGTAAGCTTCTCCCTTACAATCAACTATAGACTCCCTAAACCCTGTTGTCTAGAGTCATAGAGATTTTATTGTGAGGCATTGACGTTTTATCAGAGATACTTATCGTGCTGTACCTTTGTTAGAGGCTTTGTTTCCGATTTCTTCCACTTCACTTCAAACGAAAACTTCAGCCAGCTCGTTAAGAATTCATAAATAAAAAAATATTACGCAGCTTACCGATTCATTTGGTAAATGATCACTTCACAGATATTGGAAAGCCATTTGTGTCAAAAACATCGAGTTTGCGCCTTTAATGGGCTAAGCAAAATGTTTTATGTCGCTAAGAGTGCCCTTGAATCCTTTTTCAAGGTTTTGAGGTCCTACTCTTACACGACTTTTATTTATTACCAGCGATTCAACGTCGTTTCGCCTTCGCAAACATGGTGTTTTCCATACCAAGTTCCATCTTCCCTTTCACCAGCGGTAAAAAAACTATTCTTTGTCTGTTTTAGGACTCAAACTATCGTTTTATTCATCTATCGTTTCAGCTTTTTAAGCGTGATAAGGTAACGGACACATGTATTATTATAACAGATTGACTTTTTCACTCGGATCATACCATAAAATTAATATTCCTATCGGAATAGAAGAACAAGTAAAAGCTGTCAAACGAAACCGATTTTAATGACAATAACCAATTTTAGTAAGTTACTTTAGTAACTTAAAATGAGATAACCTTTCGTCCAGGTGATTTATACTTATCTTCCTAGGTTAAATATATTAGTTTACCGCATGATAAACAGTCGACACAAAATATCGAACATGCAGCCTTAGTGTAAAACGAAAAATTATTTATTTGCACAAAATATTCGTAAACATGCATTAAATGTTATTTTGTCTTTACTTTTTACATAAAGTTAACGTTTATAGAAAAAAAAAGCGAACTTCGTACTTTAAATGTATACCGGATTGGCAAATATAAATCGTAAATTGAGAGGCTTCGATTTGGACTAATTTACCTCTTAAATGAGAAGCTGTAAGGGTTATTTTGCTGTAATGAACAATTATCAATCACCGATCAAGTCCCCATGTTTCAGAAGCACAATTTCTCTTAAATATACACAATTTCATTGAAATTATAAAAAAAACACCTGAAAGAAATTTTCAGCGAGGCTCTTTGGGGCTCCTAACTGTTTGACAGCCGTCAAAAATGGTTCTGCTGCATCATATCTCGCATCTCTTTTTATCGCACAGCTTTATCCTACTGACTTCTCGCTTTTGTCGTTCTATTCCGAAAGGGATAATATTCTTTTCGCTACTCACGTGAGCGAAAAGGGCATCTAGGTTCGAAACAATATCATTGGTTCGAAAGCATGAACAAAATTTTACACAGTAGAAATTGCTGTTACCATTATACAGGGGAAATGTGAAATTGGGTGCGAAAATATCAAACGCTCAAAGTATAGGTGCCGTCAAGGAAAATGGTTTGCGACTGAAGAAACGATTTATCTTGCCTTTTCAATTTTGATACGTGGAAAGTTAATATGTGCCGCTGATATAGCTAAAACGTTTCACGCAAAAATAATTTTACAGAGTTTTTTTGTGGAAGGAAGTTAGTAACGCAAATGTAAGTAAGGTGTGCCGACAAAAATTCTAAAACGTAAAGAAAATCAATTAGTATTTCTATATACCTACCACTGCTTGGTTTATTAGAATTTGTAATATTATTAGATAAAAAAAAATAAGAATGTATGTTGCGATTTTTACAGTCATGACTCAAAATCGATTTTTTATTTAAAACTGTGAACTATATCAATGAGAATGTTGACCACCCTGCTAATGAGTACTCAAATTGTGTTCATTAGATAGTTAAAAAGTGCATATTTTAAATTCTAGTGCTAGGTATCGCGTTGAACCGCTAATGAAGTGAAACTTCAGCGCCAACGCGAATTGTTGGCGTTCCACAAACCCCGGGATATTAGGATGGTGAGCCAAACATGAGCTGCGGATATTTGAAGCGAATATTCTAATGACTCATCAAAACAGATGCACGTGAAATACCTATCTAAAGGGTCTTAAAAAAAATTTGCTTCTGGAATTCAATGGGTTCTTATGACAGCTCAGCACGTCAGATATTTCGTCGTTATCCTAATTCGTTGCTTTAGTAAACTGTGTTTGCGCTCAATTAATAGCAATGAAGGTTTCTCACCGCATTGATGATTTGGACCCATCTTAAAAGCTAAAAAAAATGCTTCTTTTCGGTGAACTCATTTCATCGTCGAATATGTGCTACGCTCGTCTATTAAATATTTAAGAGCAAACTCAATCCAATTAATAAGTTGTGTTATTCATCCGTCACCTATGGGCTATCACCAACATATACCCTTTGCTATAATATGGCACTTGTTTGGAGTGATAATTCAAATACTACATTTTTATAGCAAATTACAAAGAAAACTGACAAAAGCCGTCAATTATTCGTAAGTGGACATCCCATTCTTTTCCAGTCATACATATTGTATATTCAATAACAAATCATCCTTAGCCTTCCTAAAAACGTGTCCATCTCGATGATTCTTCATTGAAAGCCTTCGGATTTTCCGTTACGGGGCAATTTCCGTCTTCAGACAATTGGGCAGGCTCGGCAGGAAGCGGCAGACTACGACGGCTGGCTAATGGGTAAGGCTCGGGAAACCTGAAAGACTGGCCGCTAGAGTGACCAAAATATCTTCTTTTGACAGATAAATAAATATAAATAACTGGACACGAATTAGATACATTACATACAACGTAAGTAGCTAATAAAAAATAAAAAAAAATATTTCAGACCAAATAGTCCATACACATTTTCAAATTACATCAATTACAATGCATGAAATAAATAAATTAAATTAAATTACATCGATGTCAAGAAATTGAATAATGCACTTGTGTTATGGAAATCAGAAACAACAGTGGTACCACGACTTTCAGACCCGAGATAATAAAATAAAGATTCCTAAATTGACCCGACCGGGAATCGAACCCTCGAAGTAACGATGCGTAAAACCCAGCGTGCTTAGCCTCAACACCACGGACACGGTAATGTTTTACCTTGCCACGAAGGTCGTCAAACCCGTGTCGTTCCCTTACGATGAACATAGCCTAATATGTCATTTTTATACAAGGTTGCAAGTCATGATTAGATTACAAGGTAACATATAACGTTCTTAAGCGAATGGTCTTGAGTGACCATTTAATATTTTGAATAAAATATAACCATCGCAACATTATTTGCATTTAATAACAAAAGTAATTATCCGTATAAAAAAAGTAAAGTCCTGTAAACAATCCACTGCTGGGCAAAGGCGTTACCTCAAGTATAAGGTTTCTTTATCTTTTGTTGTCGTTAGATATTTATATAGACCAACGTACGTATCCATGTTTATTAGCAACATTTGGTCACAGCAGCCTCAATGAGGCCTGAATTGTTCGTTCACGAGTTTCTATTAAAAGTTGTAAAATTCTGCGGCGATACCTACCATCAAATTAATTCGCTAAAATTTTTTGGCCCTTAGCCGTAGCACCTAGCTACCTACGTTTTTTCCTTCTTCCAAATTTTTGATTCATTAGTTTGATAGAAGGAATAATTAGCGTAATTATTATAAGGTATCGCAATCGTGATTTTTTTTACATAAACTCTGTGGCGTACATAATGACTTATAAGTTTTAGGTTCTCCCATTCCATTTCATCCCAATACTTAAATAAAAATCATAGGTTTATAACTGTAAAATATTGATGAACAATGTTTTAAAAACTTACCATTTAAGTTGATTAAACGTTAGGTAAATAATCTGCCACCAAATTCAGTATATGAGTGTCATTTCCCAACACGTTCTAAATTAATCGTACCCCGACATTTCTATTGCTGATTCATGGTTCTACTTCATAACTCGGTCCTGAAACTTCAGTATTTAATCCATTAGATCCACCTCAGTTCTACGCAAGTTAAACCAAAGGGGGTCAATTCCAGTCCGTTTGAATATTAACAAAGGTTTAAAAAAATACATGTTTAAAATTAAAATCGGATTATTATGAGGACTATAGAACAATATGATTAGAATAATGGGGTCAATCATAAACATAAGTTTGATATGGTTTTAATCCGTTTTTCTTTACTGACATATAAGTAGAAAAAAATTGTGGGCATCCTTGGCAGAGGCCTGTTTTCAGCAGTTGACGTGCATTGGCTGATAATGATGATGCTGCCATATATATAAGTAGGCACCTCTTTCAGTTAGTGTATAGCAATTTAATTCAAATACCAACTCTCGATTGCAGTTTATGTACATCAACTAACTTTAAAATGTTACAAATTAATCCTAAAATACAAGTGACAGTCAACAGTCCAAAAGCAAAGTTGAGAAAAAACTTGAATTTGATAAGGATTTTCCTTCCAAGAATACCCCCACTTAAAGTAGGTTGGCTCGGCTCCACATAACTTCCACATATAAATTTCCCCGACATATTACATGATTACTTGTTAACAGAGCCAGAACTTGAGAAAGGTTAAGTATAGTTTTAAAAGTTAGAAAATATTTTTAAGTAGTACCGCATGACTGCGTCTCTTTTCAAGTTTTTAGTACTTGTTTTACTGGGAACCTTTCATTATTAGAAAAAATATATAAAAGTACCTTCCCATCTACGTACTTTTATTAGATTTTTCTGGGACTTCAGATTTGTATGCCGACTGACAATTATAATGATACGCCCCAACAAATTTCCCTAACGACGACCAATCTTGGAAGCTAAGTATATTCTTGTGATTCGATGAAATGGAAATCCGATATGACCGAAGAAATTATCAAAATCATGGCTGAAAAATTGTTCTTACTGGTTTTGTAGGCTTAGAGTCTGCGTAACAATTAAAGTAAAGGCCAAATTTTTGTACTAAGCCCTATTGGTTTTTAAAAGGCACGTTAGGATAATTAACATAAGTTTAAATGGATAATTATCTTCCTCCCTTTTTAGCTACGAGTAGTATTGTTTGGCATGTATGATTAACTACTCAATACTTCATTGCTCCATAATGTACATAAGGAAGGTGTTACAATGTAGGCAATATGCAGACGATCATTAATAAAAAATATAATTACCACATTTAGGGAAACCAAGCGCTACTATCTAACTAAATCGTAACTCTTGAACTACCCAGGATCCACAGTACCCACCGGGCCGAACGTACATAAAGGAAATCATCAAAACGGTTTTCCCCACTTCTCACTAACGAACATCATTACTAAAGCATTACCTTCACTGAAAAATCTGTGTCAGCAATCAAAATTCTGCACCTGCCTGCAGTCGGAACGAGAATATATTTTTTTCACGAACACATTTGGTGAGATTGCCCAAGTAGAGTTCTCGGGAAAGGATTACTTCTTGAAATGGCCATAAAGTTGCAGGATGCAGTCCAGTGCCGTTCGGCCCAGGTCAAGGTTGCAAATAAGCTGGTATAGAAGCATTCTGTAAATTAGTTGTAAATTGTGCTAATGAGGGATAAATAAATCATCTTTCAAGGGATATAATCTCGCAAAAAAACTCGTGATTTTATTATGAATAGTCTAAGACTAAGAAAATTGACATGGTTATAAACAATGCATGATCGCGTATGTATAAGTATGCAATTTTATATAACTGCGTTTTGATTGTAAATTAGAGATGTACGTAGTTTTGGTGGTGAGCTTTATTAGAATATAGAGCTCAATAAATACCGATTCATATCGATCGATGTTTTTATATAACTTCCAACCTTTAAAATGGCGGATGGCGATTTGTGAAAATTGTGAAGCTGCCTTTTTTTGGTAAACTAATGTTTAAATTAAACAAATATTTATGAGAACAAAAATAAAATAAAACTAATACATACATGACTAAAAATAAACTTAAAACCTACCTATTCAAAACCGATGCTGTTTCCATGTGGCAAGAAGGCGATAACTTACCTACTATTGACAAAAATTGGTCTCATATCTGCTCCCAGAGAGTAATAAAACTAATTCAGAGAAGTAATTTGGCAAGCCGAGACGTGATTCCACGCCGTATCCTAATAAGAAAGCGATAAAGCTCAGTAATTAGGTTATAGGCCATAAGCACAAAATAAATGCATGCAGTAGAACTACATCATAAGCAGATACTGTCTCGTTGGTGTAGGTTAGTTCACTGGTCACTACCCAAGATTCCCGCCGAAATATTTATTTTTGGGCTTTTCTATGTTAAAAATACTCGGAAGCTGCTTGGAGTCAGGCAACTTCCTGATGGTGATGACACCCCTCAGCCTCGGTAAGCACGTTAAGTCCTGCGACTGATCTCTCATCTTCATGTCGGATCTGCCGGCTCACCAAATTAATGAGAGTGAATGAATACAGTTACTTGTGTATTGCGCACATATCTGGGTACTAAAATACCTCCTGTGTTCTGACCTATCTCTGGTGAGAGCGGCCGCCATTACCGAAAATCGGTAGAGGAATATTACATACTGATTACCTCATTATCTATCTCTGTTTTGTCATCAAAAACCGTATATTTTTTATTTCACTCTGAAAATCTAGTTCTGTGTCATCTACGATACTATTCTAAAAAGCAGCTAGTTACTGTATTTAATACTGCCATTACTCAGGCACGTAGCTAATTTACTAACATCGAGCTTTAAAACTTACCGCAATTGATGTATTATGATTTGCCTTTAATTTGGATACTTTCTATTGTAGGTATTATAAGATGTGCTATTGACTCTTTTCCTGCACACAGATATCAAGTAAAGTGAGCTCGTCAGAGACCATCTCCCAAGGCTTCAGGTTCTTTGTAGAGTGTTCTTAAAAAATACATATCTTTTTATCTTTACTGTTAGTTAGTACTTACTGACATAAAGCTGTTATGATCATTTGCATAGTTTGGATCAACTTAGCTGTGAGTTAATAAATAGATTGTAGACTTCGATTAAAGGCGCAGCGTAGGACATCTAGACATATACGAGAGTAGTGGATTTCAACTGTTTTTTTTTTTCGAAAGTCGGACGTTTTTTAATCAAAGAAAATCACACGCCGTATGACAGGAGTGATTGAACTCACTCGCTTCAAGATGGCGAGTGATTTTCGTTCGAATATGAATTAAAAGTCAACGAAAATAACTTGTTTTCGTACGAAAATCACTCGTAATATTGACGTGAGTGATTCAAAAATAGGACTATTTGGTTTTTTTTAGAATGAATCGAAAACTAACCTTAGAGTGTTCATTATTCGACGAGCACTATACCTAGGCTATACCTATTCGCAAATTCAATCAAATGCCAAAGGTGAGAATTAAGGGCAACCTCACGGAAATCCAATCGGCCAATCCAACAAACGGATCGCCACTTCCCTGAGCAAATATTTAGTCACATGTACCTAATGGGTTATTTAATTACTGACAGTACTACAGATAGAGGGGTAAATTGACTAACCTTATTGGGAACCTTTTTGCGGTAACTTAGTTATTCAGTTTGCAGTTTCAGTTAGTTTGGTGATGTAGAACTTAATTCAATTCCGATAATTTTACGGCCAGTAATAAAGCTGGCTGGTTCCTAGCTCAAAGGATTAGCATAGCTATCCAACGCGGCAACGCAGCCAGCAATATAGCCTCCTTTCCACAAGGAATTGGTTTCGTTTTTGAATAGGGTAGTATTTTTTTTTGTTTGTTATTAATAAGGTAGTCAATTCCGATAAACAGAATTGATGTGGTAATATCCGGTGGTATAGGTATAGGTATATATCAAAGAAGGAATGAGAGGAAGAGGAAGGCCTAGGATTGTTTAATGTTACCTGGTGGAAAAGTATTCTAAATACCAAATGAAAAAAGTTTAAACCATCGTCATTTGTTTTTCAGCCACCACAAAACCCTAAACACCGTTTTATTTGACACTTAACGTTACCTTTCTAAGCTATCGCTGTTCTTTTGTTAAGGGCTAAAGCCGTAAGAAACACAATGGTGCTAAGATACACCCTTGAAGCACAAAGAGTGAAGGTCGGGGCGAAAACAAATGGCGGCATCGATTGGACGGACTACACCCTGAGATGGGGTGAGTTGGTACTTGAGTAATATTTGTACTACTTTTAATCGTTGTGCGCTAAGCCTGCATGCGTGATTGATAGTTTTAATCAAATAATGGTTAAATGTCGTTAATAGCGGTTGAATATTTACGATTGTGCGCGTTTCAAAGAATAATACTTTACCAATGGTAGGATTATAATAGCCATTCTGACTTACTTACTACTGAATTTAACTATTAGTTGAGTAAACTATCGATTACACAACTGGGTCAAAGAAAGAAAAGTAAATGCCATCCATTTCTATTTACAATATTTTTTTTTAAATCCAACTGTCAACTGGTCCTAGCAACCTCTGTGTGTTTTCTTTGAAACGTATTCAGCTGGCTAGTGTAATCTCTACCTATATTGATAAGAAAGACTACTAGGTAACCTAATAAACCTTTGTTTATATGTGTGACGGTCTATCTACCTATCTAAAATATTAAAGGCGCAAATAAGCAACCAAAACAAGCACAACAAATAAAACTTAAACACTACAGACCCTACCCCAAACTAAACAAGTCATATTTACTTGAACAAGTACCTAAATCAGCACAGAATTACATTTATTTGCGTTACTCCAAAGGTAACCTAGTTTTCCACCCCTGCCTTGCCGGTCAATGACCGCAAGGTCACAGCTGATGCGTAATGGCGGTCGATGACGACTTGTCAAATGTCAGCTGATAGGTCAATAAGGGCGGGTTTTGATTGAATGATGGGGCTACACGGGGCTTTCAGCTTTCCCTTATTAAAATCAGCTTTCTCATACATACGTTTAATATTGATTTTATTCGTAGTGCAAATATAGGCATGTAAATATCGCTTCAACTTTAGTTCCTCGTCGGCTTGCTGATACCATAAGATTTGGATTTGTATGTATTAGCTTATTTCCTAAATCCTAAAAAGAATAATTTCTATACTTAATAAAATAACTCTTCAGACAATTGAGGATACAAGTTATGTAACAACAACCTCTGATAGCTATTTTACTCTGAAACAACAAAATAGCAAGTTGTAAGTATTCCTTTAATCCTAGCAATCCAATCTAAAAGCAATTTTCTTCATACACACGGATATACTCCATTCTTAGTTACAATTTGTTTGGAGTCTTTTCTCACTGTTTCCACTTAATAACCCTAAAAGATAGGTAACAAGTTTTAACCATGTATACCTTATTTTTATAAGGTATAGTTTATTATTGTTATTGTAAAAACTATACTTTATTTTTATTAGGTGTCATTGAATAGATAATCAAATTTCTTCGAGTATTGGTGGTTTCACGAAATTTTGTAATATTGATAAGTTTTAATTTCTTTTTCAGTCGATCATCAATTCAATGTGGATAAAAAAGTTAAAATAAAATGTATGTAAGTAAATATTTATTAATGAATTTTGAATATCGGTATAAGTCCCTCTGGAATGAGCGAAATTATGAAAGGAAAGTGATAATTATACTACCTATTTGATGTAAATTTGCACCTATTGACCACCCAGTTGTTATGTGATAAGAGCAACTGTGTTAACTCCTTCACAGAGTTGCCGATAAAGCTCCATAAACGAGACATATCGCGAGCAATCACAATAAATCGTGATGTCCATAACACCTTCGGTACAGCCTGTAACGACTGACGATAAAACTGTTATTTACCGGTTTTTCTTCTCACAACAACGCACTGCGTATTCCTTTGGCATTACAAGTTTCCCACCGAAAAAACGTAATACACTTACAACTCTATCACACTCATAATAGAGTCTATAATGACTGCTAGGGTATAAAATTTCTTACACAAGCCATTTCTGTCTAATATCAGACCTAAGAACAACACTTCTTACAGAATTTACCCATCCGTGTCCGCCGATAATTTTGGGAGCGCCCCTAAAATTTTACGACTGGGAGAAGTACTGAAAGTAGAATCAAATAAGGGTACCAAGACATAGGGAGACTATGGAAATAGGAGATGCGCGGTCTAATGGTTTAATTGTAAGATAAGTGCTCAACAACCGGGCTATGTTTGAATTTAAGATAGGAAAATATAAATGCTTAAACATTAGTTTTCTGAATTCGTTGCCGAGTTCAATCAATCAATCTACATGAAAAGATTAGGTGCATGAAGTATTCAGAGATACGTGTGTGATTATACCAATATACATATAAATTAGGTTATTTTAAAGACCTCAAATGGTGCCTATATGGAAATCAAATGGTTTTTATTTATTGTACAATCTTTCGGATACCAAAACTGACCTTATTGTGCCAACTATTATTACTAACTTAGTGTCTTAAGTAATCTCAATTTTCTCTATTTGTACTATGATCTGTGATTGGTCGAAATAAAGTGATTTTAATTTTAATTTAATTTTAATTAATTATCTGTTTGCTTTTTAACCCTATCCAAAACTGATTCAAATTCAAATCCGTTATTTGCTATTAGGTACATACTTAGGTCTTAATATTAATTCAGAGCTTAATGCTTAATGACCCTGTAGGATATTCCAACATTAATTTTAACAACTTTGTTATTATTCGTAAATAAATTTCTCCAACTATATTACTATCTCTCAGAACCTGATAATACAGGCAATTCCGAGGCTTGGTTGACTCACCGGTGAGTCACAGAGCTACTCGGTATAAATAACGTTCCCCTTCTTCATATAAGGGTGAAATGCTCTGGTCAATATCCCATTATTTTGTATGTCAACGACCTTTCCTTTCTGCATAATAGGTTAAGTTATCAATACTGATGTATGGGCTTAACCTAATTTAGCGGAGATTAGTTTTCTGCTGCGGACCTGGCCACGGTCCAAGTGACGATATTCCTTCAGGACTACGAGACAACCAGTCGGAGCCATCTTCAGTAAGGACGAAATTTAACGTTTAGCCAAACAACAATCAGGAAGAAATTCGAACTTCCCAAAAAATGTGATATCAAAATTTTCGATTGCAATAGGCGTCAGGCCTATCATCGATAATTGATTTTTGTTTTAATAGTGTTTTGTCACTATACAAACTTAATTATATAAATTTCATCATCGATAAGTTTTTGGCGCAAAGTCCAACACCTTTATCATCACCTTAATCATTAATATATCTCGACACAAAGACCTTCAATAAGGTATTAGAAAACTCTAAAAAGGATGAAAGAGATTGGTAAAGTCATTTGTAAGTTTCAACGACAAAGCATAATACTTTTGAGGAGTGTTTCAAAAATTACACCAACTCATAATATAGAACAGAAAAAAACATCACAAAACAACAACGCATAACACGACTACGAACTGTGTATCCTACTTTTTCCTCTAATCTCATCCGAACACCCAAAAAATTTTTGCAGCAAAATCGTAAATACTTTTTTATGTTATGCTAAATATGCCGCTCCAGAATATTCAGTCTTTTAGGTCCAAAAAACGGGCCACGAATGCTTATAATGGCCAACTTTTGAACACAACGACTGACCTTTTCGAGACATAAAGTTTACGGCTCTTGGCATTCGGAGTTTATCTTTCATCTACTCATTTCAGTTTTTATTTGCTAACTTTTTAATTATGAAAGTCAGTAAGCAAAGTTCCTCAGCATTATGTAAAGGTTCACATTCAATCAATTAAAAATTTTCTCGGCGTTTATTAAAAGTTAAACATTTTGATATGTTTTCTTTCAAAAAAAAATTTACCACATATAAATTCTGAAGACTTTCTTCAGACTTTCACTTTTCAAAGTAGTACCTACTAATATAAAAATATTATACAAAAATATTTTAATATTAGTAAGTACTACTTTCAAAACCATCTAAAATTACTAGGTAGTTAACGTTAACTTAAAATGACATGAAACTAGGTAGCCGATACCTGCATACTTGAGAATCAAGATGCATCCTGGCAGAGGTGCCCAACTTTTGGGCAAGTCAGCAGAATACACTCACCGAGCTCTGGCGATAAGCCAATCACAGAACGCGACAGAGCGCGGCACACTCAACCTTTTTGTCGGTCCTAGTGATCCGTGGCTTAATCGTAAGAAATACTGGGGAGTGCGGAAAAATAAACAAGACGGTAAAATATCAGCTGCAAAAAAATTGGGTGTTGTTGATGTGCGAATGAGGAAAGAGGGACTTTTGGCTGAATGAATAATGTGCCCTTGAAAATAATTAAATAATATGAACGAAAACTAAAAACAGCCAGCTATTCCGTTACCAGTAATTTGTTTAAATACGTTTTTTTAAAGTAAAGTAAGAATTTAAAACACATTAATAAATAACAAATGAGATAAAAATAAAAAAAGGTCTTCACATTTCTTGCAAGAGAGCACAAACCTTTCCATTTATTACAAGAGTTTTTTTTTTTAATAAACTAAGTGAGAACTGAGGTGTTCATTCAAAAAGGTTTTGCCTCAACCCACGAATGTTGAGTACCCCTGACCATAGTGCGTGCCAACTCATCGGTGGACGACTAGCAGACCGAATTTAAAAGGATTGGAGCCCTATTTTTGAATCACTTTCGTCAATATTACGAGTTATTTTCGTTCGAAGATGAATTAAAAGTCATAGAAAAACACTCGTTTTCGAACGAAATTTACTCGTAAATATTGACGCGAGTGATTCAAAAATGGGGCCCCTGGGCCATCTCTTATCTGTCTATTGGCAACTTACATCGGTTTGATTTTATCCAACTTTAAAAACTTGTCAGCGCTTCGTAGAGACTTCGCAGTTGCAAGTTTGAAGATTCCACTTAACCTATTGTCGGAAAAGCATCGAACGCAAGACAAATAAAAATGACAAAGAGTGAATGTAAATATTGCTGTTATAACCAGTGAGCTGTTACTACTACGTATAGAGACGCTATGCCAAGCAAAAAATGTGCGCATTTTTTGGACGTGAACTGTCAACAGACTGACGTATTCCACAAAATTTGAATTTTGAATATGAAACCGCAGAAGTGACACAGACTTTGTGCCTACTTAACTTAATTGTATTGAATGAATATTATTTTATCAAAACGTTTTAACCGCTACTTACTTTGTTCAATAGTTATTTAAAAGAGCTAAATAAATAAAAGTGTAGTAAATAAAAATCTGTAGGTCAAAAACTCTAATGATATTTACTATTTTTTTATCATGATTTTTATCATTTTAATTTTTCATACGAGATAATTCTAGAAAAATACAACTACCATTGCAAAACATCTTAAAAGAAATATCACAACATCGCATTGTCTAACCTCTATTTATTACCTATCTACTTTTCCATTCTGTGCGTGTCACTTTTTATAATCTTTGATTTTCGAATAAAATGGCGGCAATTTCACACAAAACATTTATAACATTTTGAAAAAATATTTATGTTGGTTTAAGTTAACATTTTAATTTCCTACCGATGGTAAGTAACGCCGGTATCGTTTTGATTCCTGTTGGTTTTATTTTTGCATGTTTTAAAAACGCAAGACGGCATTTTGGCAAATTAATTGACCAAATGTCACATTGGTTAACGCTACGAGCGGGAGTGAGTGACTGTGATACCGCGCATGCGTTGATGGTCTGTGACCATCAACTCACCGGGCACGAGGTTCCTTCGGGATGTCATTTCCATACGTAGTAATAGTAGTTCAATGGTTATAACATATGTATTAGGTTTGATTAAAGTCAATTTCAATTACTTTTTTCATTTTTAGTAGTTTATTGTGTTTCTATATTCTAATTCATTCTTATACTTACTTACCTAAGACTGTATTAGGTATATTTACAGTATAATATCGAGACGTAAGCGTCGATGCTTTCAATAGGGAAAACTCCCATAATAATTTATTTACTTCAAATCCAAAGGAGATTCTGGTTTTCGAAAAGTTTTTCTTTAATAAAGAAAAACCCCATAGAGTAAAATATATTCTGTGCCCTTACTTACTGTACCTATGCACATTTTTGTATATTTTTTACAACATTACAGCTATAAAACTTAATTAAAGTCCGACTTGACAACAGGTTTTAAACCACACAATGTAGGGAAAGTCACCCGTGCATGTAATGGTTTTCCCCGAACAGCCTACTCCAAGCCTAATACACGATTGTATTTATCACCTAACAAAACAAACCCAGCATTTATCTTCGTAACGTTTTATTTGGGCCAATTTCGGCACGCAGGCTCTATTTTTGTTACGGATAATGGTTCCTCAATTAATAAATATTCATTTCTACCTTTCCTTTTTCTGGGTTTAGATAAGGTCGCTGACGCCATCTATCGGAGTTTTTCCGAAACGTACATTAATAGATGCGGGTAGGCTTTTGTGGTTACGAATCAGAAATACGACAAGCTAATAGTAATAGAAAAGAAATGTTTGATGCTATTTATTGTGACTCTCATCATTGAGTTCTAGTCATGCTTATTATTATTTGAATTCAACAATTCTATACCCAACCTTACACAGGTCATTTGAAGGGAACCTAAAACGCCTTGAACTTTAGCAGAGCAATAGAAAAACTTACTATTGAATGACGTTAGTGCGCATGTCACACACTTGACGTGGTCAATTGCCGGAATACGGGCTTCTACACAAGTACTTCTACTCTAGGTACTATCCGTCAAAGAACCAAGATTTTGGATTGTTTTACTTGATTGATAATTCCTTGATAAATCTATCACTAAATGCTCCAATTCGTAATCAATACTCAATACTTACTCCATAACGTACAAAAGGTGTTACAATTTAGGCAATATGCAGACGAACATTATGGAATCTCTCGGGTGCTGCCAAATAAGAAGGTATTACAGAGAGAGGAGTCCATGGGAAGAATCTTACATCGAAATTATATAAAGATACTAACAAACCAAGCAATAAAACCGAAGAAAAAGGACTAATTTGGGGGTAGAATGACAAAGTTTGGCTATAGGTTGGCTATAGGCCATAGGTTTGGCAAAAGTTTGACAAAAGCTTAAACAAAATATAAAACACACAGGCAGGCTTACCCTTCATATCACATATTAATATGATATCTTATCTCACCGATGTAAATCTAATTTTCTCCTCTGCATCTGTCATTAAATGTTGATTTTCGCATACTCTTTTAAAAGTTGTAGAAAGTACTATTATAGGAAAGTATACCTACTTACCTATATAGGTAGGTATACTGCAATCTCAAAATAAGTCAGAGCGACACGAAAAGACACATACGAGTAAATTTGACTCGTATTGAAAAGAGTCAAACCCAAATAATATTTTCCGAGCAACCTAATGACTTTTAAATGAACGTGTCTCACATTAAAACACATTTTATTCCCCGGAAGGTTAATTTCCGAGAAATAAATGGGGTCGCGTGCTGCCCGCAATCAGATGAACCAATGCAGTTGGGTTTATGTGTTTGTTGTAGGCAAGCCTTTTGTTCCTTGATAGTTAAAATTCTTTGAGGCATGCCAGCTTCAAGACTCGTTATTTTTAGTACCTTTCTTCAAGCCCTTCAATCGAATAAATACTACCCAAGTTAGATGTTGGGTAGTATTTCTATCATAAAGATTAACCGTTTTAAACGGTTAACCTCTATTTGGTTACTAAATTGAAACGGTTAACCGAAATCCTGGTTAACCCAATCGTATCAGTATTGATTTACTCGGTTTTTATCTTATATCTATTAAGGTTAACAGTAATCGTTTTGGTATAACCAAAACATATGGGTTAATAGTTGAAACTGTTAACAGAAATAAAACAATATTTTAGTTACCAATAGAAAGGGACAGCGATAGCATTCAGAAAACAAGTACCTACGCGTGCGCAGGCCGCGCGTTCCCCCGCTCGGTCTTCCTAACGCATAGTGCATGCCTTGTTATAGTGTTGATCATTATCATTTGATTAGCTCATACGATTATTACTATAAAAATAATGATTATCACTTACTAAATATTAATAATACTACTGCGCACGTGGTTACCACGACGCTCATCTTGAACGGAATACAGTCGGTACATGGACATTAGCCAATGTATGGAACTATAGTAATATCCAATTATTGCTTATTCCTAGTTGCCCCCACCGGCATCGTTCTCACAGGGGGCATATGGGAATTCATAAAAAAATATGTTTCTTATTTTAAGGTGGCAACGGTGCAAGGAGACACGGTGGCAACTGCTATATATTCTTACAAACTCCTAGTTGCTCCCAGTGGGGGTGATGCCGGTGAGGGCTACTGGAAACTTGTTTTAACTGTCCTAATATTAAAGAAAGTAAAAGTCCTAATATTGACGAACTTTTATTCGCCTTTGTACAATGTGTTAAAAAAACCCTGTCCGATCCATTAAGGTGTTCTCAGGTATCGAGACAAGATTCCATTTGTGTAGTTATTTTTATAAAATACATATAGTATTTTTATAATATATAGAAAAACATTACCCCATGAAAAAAAAATACAAAAAAAACTTGCATGGCGGAGACGGGGCGCGCGGGGGCGCGGAACTGCGCCGGTACTCGCAGGCGAATTAGAGTTCATGACCCCACCCAGATGACCGCGGCTCTTATTAGCCAGATAATAATGTGAGAATCGTTAGAAACAGAGACTTTTAGCTCTGAAAAGAGCTTTTTTGTGTGGTGGTGATTTAATCATTCAATGAAGACGCTGATTTGGTGGTTGTGGCGAAGAAAATTATTAATACCACTCACAGGAATACAAGCTTCACAGCGACGGTAATATCGTGTCACAGCGTCGCACTAGGTTGTTTCGCACTGATTGTAATAAACTGGCTGTGGTAGCCAGCGGAATAGCAAAATGCACTTCACAGTCTCTGCGAGCTACAGAATAATTACAGGCACTCCTACCCAGACACATGAGCATATTGAAGTATTCTTAATTCGTGTACGATATTTCGCGGATCAAGGAAACGGATCGACCGCTCGAAAGTAAAGTCATCGCGAAACTGACCTGTAAATCCTGTAATAATATCGCGATGGCGGCCGACACGTGCAACGCGGCGATGTCAAAGGTGCCGCTTCGTTTAATGCGATGCCGACAAAGCGAGTAGGCGGCGTCAATGGAGCCGCGTGCCCGACGGGAGTGTTAACGCATTTTGAAAATTACCCCGTTTTAGGGTAAATTAGTGCTAAACTTGTAAACTTCAAAAATTTACAGAATAAAATCAATTACATAATTTTGATACTTGTTTTGGTGATGTTATTATAGCAACTTTATGACCCTTTCGGATCGGACAGGGTTTTTTTACATATTGTAGATAGACCCCGAAATTGAGACTTCGCCGTGGGCCAAAGGGTTGTGGAGGGAGACGAAAGGTTATTGAGCGGTGCGGGCGGGTGTTTTCGCGCCGCCCGCACCCCTTGCGCGACCCACTATCGCCTCCCCCCGCGGCCCTGTGCCCTGCAGTTGAAGTAAATCTCAATGATGAAGCGGTTTACCTATAGTCTTTAGTTTAGGCGAAGTGTCCAGTACCGTTACCATGAGTTTACGACGGTTTTACTAGCTAACGACTACGTTATAAAAGTATGAAAAATTGCACAGTGCCCCTAGCGGTCACTTCACCACTACTTACGGGACATCCTGTATATATTTTTTCAAATTTTTCCAGTATTCTTGACTATTATTTTTATTATTATATTTTAGATTGTAAAATAAAACAAACAACATATATATGTATATTCGAGTTTAATTTAAAAAAAACCAGACTCAATCACAATTAAAAAAATGCAAGTAGAATGATTTGATGAATTATTCAAGTAAATTTTCGTTTGATTTTATTAAAATGTAACTTGCAATAAACTGTGACTTGTGTAGTCAGAGCAGCCAATACAATTAGTGTCAACTTTGCAAGTCTGTGCGATTTTAAAGACCAATACTCAATAGTGCTTTCCGAAAGAGCAAATCGTGGTGCAGCTAAATATTCAGCAAGATAATGCTTTGTTCTCTAATAGGTTTTTTTCTCACTTTTTCATAGATGCCACTAATTCTTGTGCCAAAGGTAATTTTTTTTCCGTTTTTGTTTTGCAAATTGTCCAAATGGAGAAAATATCGCCAGCAGTTAGTTGCTCTGCTTGCAATCTAACAGTAGCTTCTTTAACTGGCTGTAATAATATATACTACTCAAAACAATATAAGGGCCACGAGATATTTTGTCTGTACCATGAAAATAATAAAACCAATACATATTTTTTTTGTCTCCATAACGAAAACTAATGTTTTTACCGTGTAGACCAATAAATTTATTCCAATAATAATGATATCCAATGATAATATATCACATCAGTTCTAGATTTACGCAGTGAAAAAACATGATACTACTACCTGTGACCACGGATCCTGTAAAGTATTTTGTTTACGAAATCAATCCCGTAAAGTGTTTTAGGGCTGATTTTTCAATGGTCAGATAAAACATAAACGACTGATAAATTATAAAGCGAGAGATTTAAAAAAATACAGTTACGTAGGATTGCTAACAATTAGGTGACATTTCAAATTAGCCATATTTTAATTTGTTAGACTAATATTTCTTATCCGACCTTAGTACCAATCCCCACAGATGTGCAAAAGTGGAATAAATAAAAAATAAAATAAAATTCTTTATTTACCACCATATTAATTGTTTGTTCACTTAGCATACTAATAAATATTATGTAGTACAGCAGCTGCAGGTAATAAACAGCATAATAAGTTACAGACATTATGTAAGTGAAAAAAAATTGCTTTGGGCTCCACACTAGGCCACGCCTGTGTCGTGGAGGCCAAAAGAATATTTGTCAATTTTTCACACTAAGCCGTCCGTGTGGATAAACGGACAAAAAGTCCAGTTTGCCACACTAGTGTGGATAGTCGGAATAACCAAAAAAGGCTGCTTGTTTTGTTTTAAGCCGGCTCGTCTGCACAACCATTCAGGAAAGTACGTAATCCTTACATAACCTAAGCGTCTAAAAAGTCTGTGTCTGGTCAGTTACCTACCTACTAGCAATATACAACTACCTTCATTACATTGGTACCTACAACTCGTCTACCCTATTGATAAAATGTGCAGTAACTATTGATTCTTCGAGCTGGGTAAGAAAGAAGTATACCTATCAAGATGTCCAAAAAATAAGAACCTATCAACCTACCAAATATAGCATTAAATCCGTATATATGAAAAAATAATGTATTAGGTATACCTATTGTTGCCTTTTAGATGAACGCGAATTTTGTCTTGAGTGCGCATACCGTAAACGAGCTGATTTAGTTTAGGTGTGCGCACTCTGCGACTGCGACGGTTATTATTATGAATGTGCTGAATCTCCAATTAAAAGGATAAGACTGTGTACGACGTACACTAACACCCGTATAATTAACTAGCGGTCCCCCGCGACTTTGTCTTTGTTTGTCTTTGTTTCCCCTCCCGTCGCAGCGTGTTGTTTTATAGCCTAAAAAGCCTTCCCCGATAAATAAGCTATCTAACACCCAAAGATCTTTTTAAATCGGTCCTGTAGTTTCTGAGATTAGCGCGTTTGAAAAAACAAACTAACTAGAGATAAATAAGTTAGTAATTCGTCAACAAATAGGTGATAGGTCAGAAATAAAATAAAATATTGAAATGATGCGTAATAGGTAGGTAGGAGAGTACTCACTTTTAATTTATTTCCATATTCCTTGCATGCGCTGAATTATGCACTTTCGTCAAAATCAAAAAATAAATAATTATGCACAGCGTTAGATGTACTACAACATCTTTACAAAATTCACAAGAACAATTCTATAGTCTATTAAACACCGTTCCGACTTCCGAGGCAATTATCGCACCAAGCAATACAAAATGTATCATGTCATGATGAACAAATAATGCAAAATTTGTGGTGAAAGACGGTGACATTATATTTCTTTCTCAGAAACTAGTCAGCTAGTTCACTGAAAGAGACAGTTGCACGGCGCTTTGCGTGTGAAAGAACGGGACGCCGCACCACGCGCTGGCGACGTTTTATTTTGAACTTTATGCACAAATACCCTTATTTTTAGGATTAGTATTAACCGAAACGATTCGGTTAACAGAAATATTTCTGTTACACGATATAAAGTGTTAACTGAAATAATAACTTAACAGATAGTTTCGGTTAACCGAAATCATAAGTTAAAAGTAGTTTCGGTGAACCGATACATTAATAGGTTAATAACAGATATATTGATACTGTTAACCCTAACCGTCCGATCCCTGCATCTAACGAGTTTGGACCTTTCGACCAAAGGCGCAGCGTACGTCCACCGACAAGATAGACAGACGACCTTGTAAAGATCGCAGGATCACACGAGATGAAGAACGTTAACAACCGGTCGCAGTGAAAAACCGCCGGAAGGCCTATATTCAGCAGTGAACGTCCTTTGGCTGGTAATGATGATAGAGATCTGTCGTGTGCTTTTATATATTCCGAAGTCCTTCAATATTAAGGTACGGCCGAACTCCATATTTGAATAGGTACTTACCATTTTTTCTTTCAGAAAAAGTGCACGTTACAAACTTAACAAAATAGCCCATACTTTTACGATTGGATGCTCGTTTTCAATAACAACCTGCAGGCTAATGTCATGCAGCTGAATATATTATTGGAAGTACTCGTTTCATTATTTCGCCTGGAAGCGCTGAGGAATAATTTCGTTACCGCATAGCGCCATGTCAACGGCCCCTGTGTACCTCGCTGCAGTGGCAATGAACTTACTGCTTTACATTTCAGCGTTTTTCAGCAGTGTGAACCTAACTTTAGCATGCGGTTTCAATTTGTTTCATCACTTAGTTGTATTGGCGCCAGAGATCCCCGGGTTCGATCCCCGGGTCGGGCCAAAAATATGTTAACTGGGTTTTTTCTGGAAGTTGGCGGTGTTTCACCTCCGTGCCTCGGAAAGCACGTAAAGCCGTTAGTCCAGTGCCTGATCTTTCTCCTGTCGTGTCAGATTGCGGTCCCATCGGGCTATGAGAGTGAAAAGAATAGAAAGTGCACCTGTGTTTGTGCACACACTTGTGCACTATACATATGTCCCGCGCAGTCGGTTAGTCGTTGTGACTGGCCGCCGTAGTCGACATCGGCTAGGGGGACTTTATTAATAGGTGCATTAAAAGGAGATGTCATCATTCATAAGTCATTATAATAATCTGCAACAGGTTAGTTAGTTGATTCCTTTAGGATCCTGTGACTGGTTGCATTAACCTCTTCTGTAAGATTTTGTAGTTTTATATTGCCATCCATGACCTTGCCAGTGATGATGCTTGGCTTGTTCTTTATTCAAAGGTAGTACCTAAGTAGCGGTAATGTACCGACTGTTAGACCGCAACACATTGTTCTGCCTATTTATGTAGTTTTCAATTCCGAAGTGAGCAGACTGCTCAAGTAATAAGCCCTATACTTTGTACCTCTACCTTGATTATGGGAGTTTTTAGATCTATCGTCCTAAAGCTAAAACAGACATACAAACTACATACATTTATTATTATGTAGCTTCTTATTTAAAAAAAAAACTGCAAATCCGCAGGACCACAAAAAACGTAGTCTACATTCCTACTTGTCACATTTTATGTTTGTTGGCAACATTTCTGTGCTAAAATTTTTCATCACAATTTTACTGCGGGTAATAGCAGACAACCGCAGATGGTTGTGCATAGTAATCGAAGCATGATCGAAGCTATAAGTACGTTTGAGGGATCCGACTTAAAATTTTAAAACTTTTAATCATTAGTCTGTAAAGGTTATTGAATGATTCCTTAGAAATAGCAATAAAATAGGTACTACTTTATTGCGAGTAAGCTTAAGACTCTGTATTATATCATGATGCCTACTTTAAACATAAGAATGTGGATACTTCATGTTCGCTTCCATGCAAGATTACAACTGGATTGGATGGGCCTAAATGGGCTATACAAAATAGTTATTACGTACTACAAACTATGTAATGTAATGATAAGTAATGATAATATCTTGTTTTTAATCTGATGAGTGCATAACTCATGAAAGTAGATAGAAGAGAGGAGGAAAGGACGATGATTAGATTGTAATATCGATGGAAGCATTTTGGTTCTTAAAATTTAAAACGTTGGCGTTGTTATAAAATATTCAGGCGTAGGTATCATACATAACTATCCTCCTATATTATGTGCACATTATGAAGAACAAAATATAAGTACATCTAGAACATACCATTGATGGTGATAACATAAAACCAAGGTCACTGGACAAGCATTAAATAAAGGCAATTTGGGATTAAGCCAACTCCCTTGAACTGATTCACATACCACGAAGACTACTAGCTTGAGTATAGCCACGTATTACTAATAGAACTCTGTATCAGTACGATTTTATGTGCAATTATTATGAGATGATACACATTACAAAAATGATGACTAAATATTTCGAGTTAAATATATTTTCCGAATTTGATTTGATAGCCTCTTTCTTAAATGCAGTGCAGCGCTAGTTTTAAAATTTTTGCCATTCGGCTCGGCTACGGAATCCTAAAAACGGTCAAAATTCGAAATTTTACGCTGTAGCAAAGGTGATTTAAATATTTTTTTTACTTATAGGGTTTGCCTTCTAGTTGGTCCCATTGTCAAATTTGGATCTGATGATGGGGTCATGATGTAATCGAGGGAACCCCTCAAATGTAAAAGGCGCGTAGCGTTTTTACTAGTATCTCAATGGTCTTTACGTTTAATAGTCTCTTTTTTGTGAAGCTGAGCTGATAGTGGAACTCCTTACGCTTAGGAGTTCAGTGATTATGACGCCGGAACTTATGTCAGGTACTTTGTAGTTTATTAAAAAACAGAGTTAAAAGGTGAAACTCTCTCCCTTCTGATTTTTTATGACTTAAAATTTGCGAATAAATTTAAAATTAGTAAAACCTAATTCAAAAACAAAATACACTTTCAAGAGTTTAACTAAGACTTTTTATTTAATTACTAGCTTTTGCCGGCGACTTCGTCCGCGTGGAATAGTGACTTCTTTCTCCCGTTTCTTACACATTTACCACTATATCTTTGCTCCTATTGGTCGTAGCGTGATGTTATATAACTGGACTATCCAACACAAAAAGAATTATTCAATGCGAACCAGTAGTTTCGGAGATTAGCGCGTTCAAACAAACAAACAAACAAACAAACTCTTCAGCTTTATAATATTAGTATAGATTTAAACTTTATTGCACTGTGAATTGTACAATTGGCGGACTTAATGCCTTAGGGAATTCTCTACCTATTATTTTTAGTGTATTTTGTTTTTGAATTAGGTTTTTTTTTTACTTTTAGAAATTAATTAGAAAGCTTTTTATAAGTGAAAATAAAAAAGGGGCAAGCAACTCTTTCAACTTAAATTATCCTGTTTGCCTGAATTTCAATAATTTAATCTGTGTGCTCCACGGACCACGGGCCTTGAAACATATATCGTGTAACGTTATCTCGGTATCTCGGTATCTCGGTATGCGGTCGTATTTTATCATACTCTAAACGGTTGTCGTAAACCAAAGAAGCTTTTCTGCAGTCGATGACATCCAAAAAATACGTCTCTGTAATTCTATAAATTTTTCATAACAATGGATGGACTAATTATTACGGTTTTTGGTATAAATTATCGATTTTTAATGACCAAGTTTTTTTTCTTGTGGCAACATTGATGACAGCCAGCTTTCCGTCAGTCACTCCGTCAGCGTATACTCTTACTAATCTGTGGTCAGCGTAGTATTTTTCATAAAAATTCAGAAATAAAGTGAGATTAGTGATAATTTACTAATAATTGACCAAGCATTAATACTTAAAAGTGTATTTCAAGTGCAATTAGTTAATGAGGCGGACACAGGGAGCGCGCTGTTGTACGTACACTACCTATGTAATGAAAGATGTCGTCGCTGTATGGATCTACATACAACAGAACAAAACGAAAGTGACTAGTTGACCGTGTGGTGATTATTCTCGTTCCTAGACCTAATTTCTGCCTTGAAAATGGCGCAGACTGTGAGACGCGCCATCGAGGGCAGATACCCATCTTGTTATATACCTAGTAGAATAAAAGAGAGACGTGCTAAAGCCAGGGCACTGAGGTAAGAATTAATCGCGTATATCCAATTATATCGTGTTGTTTTTTTCCCAACCCATTAGTATGTGCGTGAAAACTCCGTTGTTTATGCATTTATTTTTGCTTCTGTAAGAACAATGAGCTGTGTCCCAGTTTCCATACATTATTTCGTCCTCTAAGTCAATTATTTGCATTTACACATTGTAAATGGTATGCAGCTGACTAGAAAGTGGTTTTATGTGATCAAACGGTACTTCTTTACAATATTATTGTAAGTTTGCATATTAAATGACACAAGACAACATTATACAACATGAAATTATTGTCTTTAGTATTGATTGCTTAAAATAATCCTACCAACTTTTCATTTCAATAGTACTTCAATCATTGAGACTGTAGTATTAAATAATATATTTATGTTTGTTTTACAGATTAGAACAACAGAGAAAGCCTGACAAGCCAGAGGACTTTGTGTGTTACTCGGACAGTGATAGCGAGGAGGAAACTCCCGCACAACAACACCGGACACTATGCACCTCATACAACTTCGTAGACTATGTCCGCTCAAGAGAAATACTGGCTCCAGAGGTGATTATGATCTATAAATGAAATATTAAAATCCATTTAAGTATTTATTGTTTAAAATTTACTTTAAATACACAGCCATAACCTCCCATGTAAACAATACTAACTGGTTCCTCTTGTTTTGTTAACTAAGTTTATTGTTGGCATTGACAATAAGTTAGTTATTTACATTTTGTAAACAGATTGATAATTAATTATTATATAAATCATATCAGCAATACACCAACTACACTGAAAAGGTGAACATGTAAGAGGAACCAAGGTTTTACCTATGACATCTTTTTTAAATATCTTAGTGATTAATATTCCTTAATATATTTTATAAAAAATAATCTAATCACTATTATTATTATAAAAACCTGATTACAAAAGAATACAACTTCTTTCTTTGTACTTATATACCTACATACTAAAAGTAACACCACAAAAAAGGTGTCTTGCTTATTACCAATGATAACCAAGCCATTGACACTTCAAATAGGCCGACAAAATGTTCTCATTCAGATAACAAACTATGTTGATGATAAGAACTTAATACAGATTGTTGTTATGTAGCCCAAATGTTATTGATGTAATGCAGTTTGTTTGTAAACAAAATGCATGAGCCAATAATAATTTGTTTTTCATCAGGTTATTATAATTCCTTACTGTCTAATCACAATATTTTATAATTTCAAAATAAAAATTGTTTTGGAACCAGAACATAATTGTCTTGACAAACAATATAGAAGTACCATACTGTTTTCAAATACATAGACTCTCAAAGAAAGTTTTGTTAGCAATCTTTGACCTCCCAAAATATCTTATCTAACTTTCACATGGTACTATTCCTTTGCACCCAATTATCAAAGAAGTATTATAAATAGCACATTATTTACCTTTAGCATTAATTGACAAGGACATCGCTACAATGTTGCTAATCTTATCTTATGTGTACTCACAAGCTGCCCTTAATTTGACATCTGATAGTGTTCCCAAATGAAAGCAATGTTAATAATACTGTGTGAACTGATCATGACTCATCATTTGGTCATTTTACTAAAGAATTTTGTGATTGGGGCTTATTTACTGATGCATGATGGACTAAAGATATACTTTTGACATGACGGTTTTTATAATTTTTATAAAGTAATTAATTATCATTAAATATTTTTTTTTTTTAATAATTAATTATGATTTTTACAAACAAGCAACAGACAATCCTGTGAAAGCTGCACTATATCTCAATAATTATGTAGATTTATTGACTGCTTAAATAATTGCAAAGCTTCTCATTTGTTAGATGTATATTTTTTATGTCATGCCATAAGAAATTATAGTCCTGAAGTTACTTTGTTGTCTTTGCTATCATTCAGCCCTACCCCCGTTAAAAACGCGTAAAAATTAATATTAACTTTTAAGTCTTTCCTCTTTATTTTTCTCTCCTCTCTGCAACACACTCAGTGAACATAGAATATGAATTTTCTATGGGAGATTATTGTATCTTATACAGCTTCAGTTGGTGAACTCTCTCCCCCGTGCTCTCTATCTCCCTTACTCACTTTCTCTCTTCCTTTTTTATGCTTTACTATCTCTCTCTCTCTCTCATGTTCCAGCCTCGCTCCGTGGACCCATCGTACGCGACGCGGCACATGCTGACTCACGACATGTTCCGAGAGACGCCGGTCAACCTCGGCAACATGAACAAGGTGTTCTGCTCGCAGTGGTTGTCCGACAGACAAGTGGTGTTTGGGACTAAGTGTAATAAGGTGAGATGTTTTGTGTTATACATTCACTTTATTGTTAGTTTCTGATAGAAGCCATTTATTGTTAAACTAGCAGCCAACGACAGCATGTCAAGGTAAACATTGCGGTAGCTTATGCAGTGGTAACAAGGATAGATTTCAACAAAAAAATTAAACCTGATTTGCTGGCGACTGTACTATTAGTGTTCGTTCAGTCCATAAATAAACAAAAAATAATATTTATATAAATAGCTAGATGTAAAACAAATATCATTCATCATTATCAGCCAAAGTACGTTCATTGCTAAACATAGGCCTCCCCTACGGCTTTCCCTATATTGATCACAAGCCGTCTGCATCCAGTGGGACTCGGCGATCTTTACAAGATCGTCTGTCCATCTTGTAGGTGGACGTCCTATGCTGCGTCTTTGGTCAAATGTCTCCAATCTAGAACTTTTCTGAAACAAGTACGCTGGCTAAAATTATTTTTCACATAACAAGTACTTGTACTTTAGTACCATCACAGAGTTATAGGTTACCCAACTCAAAATATCGTCGGGATTGAGTCCCAGATGAGGATAAAAATTCATTGACATTGGTCTTAGTAACAAATATTATTTGTAATTTGGTTAATTTCTGCATTATATACAAAAAATTTGTTCTTTGAACCTCCTCAACGAAAAATCCTTATTTGCAAGAAATAAAATAGCTAAGTTTTTGATTAGATTTCTAGATGAAAATATCGAAATTATTGAATTAGGTTCTTGTGATAGTTTTCTTTAAATCTAGACTACTATACAAGGAACAAAATGAAAAATTCTAGTAATTTTCAATATATTTGAAATGTATACATGTATATTTCCAGCTAATGGTGTACGACGTGCGCACGCGCTCCCTGGACGCGATCCCGACGCTGCGGCCGCGCGCGCCGTGGGCCGGGCCCGACCACCAGACCGGCATCCACGCGCTGCAGATCAACCCTTCGAGGTAACCTTATAGTTTGTAGTTTATTTGTGTTTTTATAGTGTTTTGTCACCATACAAACTTAATAATATAAATTGCACTTATAAAAAGACAAATGTAAACCCGTGACAGACGAGGAATTGAACCCCGTGTCTTACGCTATCCGGGCGTATGCCTATACCACTCGGCCACCGTCACATTAACAGGCCTGTTGAATTTTTTCATTTCGACTGTGAGGAAAACACTTAATTTACAAAAGTGGTTGTAGATGTCTTGGTGAGGTATTATGTAGTTCAGCGAGAAAGGAAAACTCAAGTTTTGAACAAAATATGACAGTTGATTTACAGTACTAACAACACCTAACACGATTAGAAAGAATAACGTCACGAATACATGAAAACAGTACAAAAAAGCAGAAAATATCAAATAATTACAATCTTTGTAAAGAATATCGATCGATTTTTTTCCACAGATAATAACAGAATCCAAAAATAATTTCTTTTTTTTATAAAAGTTCAACGGCTTTGGACGAATCCTTCCTGAAATGACACTGACAATATAAAATTTAAAAAAAAACATCTTGGCATTATGGCGGGCAGTCGAATATTTTAATTGTTAATTGAATTAAAATTAGAAATTGTATATTTTTTTATCAATGATCACAGTCACACCACATAATACCTACACAATATGATTTTCAATTTATAGCTAAGCAAAAATTATTGTTATTTTAATAACATGATGTGACTCAATTATCTTTGGTCCAAGCTCTGACTGCAGGCCTTGACTCTATGCCATGTCAATTAAAACTAAATTACTTTCCACCCTAGCGATGGATAAGCTATTTTCCACCAGGCTATCTACACAGGAAAGTTATATTTTCCGAACAGGAGAGATGAAAAGTCATTTGTTTTTGCGAATAGATCCATTGGGGGCACCTTTACTCGTCATCCCCGTCCGTCCGTTTGGATGAGTGACCATTCTGTCCATAGTGACGTATATCACGAGCATCTCCGTGCTTCGAAAGGCACGTTAAGCACTTGGTCCCGGCTTATATCGGTTGATATTAGTCGTTAAGCCTAGTCAAAGGCACCATAACTTGATAACTGACAGCAAGGTTGGTCGCTTGCCTTGCAAAAATTACTAGAACAATTACAATTACTAGAAATTCTCAACATTGTAATTTGTCCTTAGTGGAAACTGGCCTATCCTACTGTAACTGTACCGTTACCATGAGTACGGCGGTTGTACTCGCTAGAGACGACGTAACTTTTTGTATGGAAAATTTTAGTTCTGCAAGTGACCACTAGGGGTGCTGTGCAATTTTCCATAGACTTTTTTTACGTAGTCGCTAGCGAGTAAAACCGTCGTTAACAGTGAGATTTTATGGCATCAAGTAATCGGTTTATACATTGACGGTTAGTGGTTGTGTGGTCAAATAAAAATATCCTTATTTTTATTTTATTTTAGTTTCATACGTAAAGGATTTTTCATTCCAAGTAGTGAAGAAGGCATAATACATTCGGGTTTTTGCGTTTTTAGTCTAACCAAGCTGTCGGTTTTGTCTGCAATCATTGCTAAAACAAATATATTAATCATAAACTATTTTGTTAGGTTAAAAAATATGTATTAAAATATGTTTTTTTTTTCTGTTTTAGAACATTGCTAGCGACGGGCGCGAGAAACTCATGCGAACTGGCCATATACAGCCTGCCCACGCTGGACCCCGTGTGTGTAGGCGAGGCACATAAAGACTGGGTAAGCAAAGTCCAGGTCTCTGGTACCTTACCATTTTTATACGAAATTCACTTAGATACACGACACAAAAATGGGTGTCACTGCAAACAAAACTACGCGAGATGCAAGCGATTTTGGTTCTCATGGTGGTCAGGCGGCGGTGACCTCGATAGTACAACAATGTTTCATGTATAAAGTCATCGTAAAATTTAAGAGCAACGCTATTTGGAGTTTTTTACAAAACTCCAAATTAGGGATTATAATAATAATAATAATAATAATAAACGTTTATTTCAGGCAACAGATATTGAAATACAGGCCCATAAAATAAATACCTTACAGACTAACATACATACAATATGATCAAAATAAAATACAATTTAAAAACAAACAGAATTTACACGCTACTATGTGTGTTGTTCTTGGTGTCGCGTAGACTTCCGCGAAAACGACGAAATACGACACCCTTCGGCCAAAAATCTTCCTTCATGAAGGTCGTCAACGTTGCAGTCGGAATTCTAATCACAAAGGAATTAAAATTTACATTGCGACTAGACTCCAGCTTGACGACCCGCAGAGTATAGTTGGTCTTCTTCTGCACGTATTCCATGACCTCCTCAGCCTTCGTGTATATTATAGTGTGGTGCTTATGTTTCAAGTGAGTCACATAAAATTAATTTAGTAAATATTGTTTTTAGTTCGTAATATTAGAAATAAACTCCAAGTGTTGATAATAGTTATATTTCCATAACATAACAATTATTTGTACAATAATCAATGCTGTAAATATGCGCGGGATATTACAATACAATCAATATCGATCTAATGTCAAAACTATCTATCTGACAGGTCTAGTGCTGACCATCTGTGCTAGTGATGTCTACCATAGTAATGCCATAATCGATTATCCGTCTAACAGTTCGGCCATCCTGCAAAACCCTTCGTCCTCGAAGGATACTCCTGGTGTAATGTCTTTACGCGCAGTCAATCGGCAGCACACTCCATTCGGCAGTTGGAGTCGTTCGGCAACCAGCCCTTTCCGCAGTGAGCCCCTCTCGGCGACGGAGCCCCGTGCGGCGACAGATCTATAAAATAACATTTGAGAATGAGCCTCGTGCGGCGAGCGAGCCCCAAGCGCCAAGTGAGCCCCGAGCGGCGAGTGAGTTCGAGCGGCAAGTGAGCCACGTGCGGCGAGTGAGTTCGAGCGGCAAGTGAGCCACGTGCGGCGAGTGAGTTCGAGCGGCAAGTGAGCCACGTGCGGCGAGTGAGTTCGAGCGGCAAGTGAGCCACGTGCGGCGAGTGAGCCCCGAGCGGCGAGTGAGCCCCGAGCGGCAAGTGAGTCCCGAGCGGCGAGTGAGTTCGAGCGGCAAGTGAGCCACGTGCGGCGAGTGAGCCCCGAGTGGCGAGTGAGCCCCGAGCGGCAAGTGAGCCCCGAGCGGCGAGTGAGTTCGAGCGGCAAGTGAGCCACGTGCGGCGAGTGAGCCCCGAGCGGCGAGTGAGCCCCGAGCGGCAAGTGAGCCCCGAGCGGCGAGTGAGTTCGAGCGGCAAGTGAGCCACGTGCGGCGAGTGAGCCCCGAGCGGCGAGTGAGCCCCGAGCGGCAAGTGAGCCCCGAGCGGCAAGTGAGCCCCGAGCGGCGAGTGAGCCACGTGCGGCGAGTGAGCCCCGAGCGGCGAGTGAGTTCGAGCGGCAAGTGAGCCCCGAGCGGCGACAGAGCTCTAGCAGCGAGTGAGCCCCGAGCGGCCTGTGAGCCCCGAGCGGCGAGTGAGCCCCGAGCGGCGAGTGAGCCCCGAGCGGCAAGTGAGCCCCGAGCGGCGACAGAGCTCTAGCAGCGAGTGAGTCCCGAGCGGCCTGTGAGCCCCGAGCGGCGACAGAATAACCAATTCAGATTCAATTAGGATAAGATATACAAGAATACTAACCATTGATAAATGACCTTCATCATCATACTCTAACCATTGATAGATTACCATCATCATCATACTCTAACCATTGATAAGTTACCATCATCATCATACTCTAACCATTGATAAATTACCATCATCATCATACTCTAACCATTGATAAATTACCATCACTGGGATGAACTTTGCTATGCTGAAATACTTAAATCATATTCTGCATTAATTACTCACCGGAATACAGCTCATTACCTCCATTACTTGTTAGAATTATTTTTACCAATACTTCACATCTTGTATACAATGCTGCTGTGACAAACAACCCTTATTTCTCCTCTGGCTTGATTTCACCGTCCCTTTTAAAAGCATGACTCAGTACTCAATAACTTTTCCTTCAATAATTCACTCCAGATTTTTCAAATGTGCTTTTGTGCCTCCCTTCCTCATTGGAGATGCAGTTCACAAGATTTTCATGCATGGCTAAAACTTATAAAGTTGGGTTAGAACTTAACAACAACACAATTAACAATTTGTTTTAACTAAACAACCATGAACTATTGGAAACGGTTCTGTATAGAATTTGTATTCCTTCTTGAACATAAACTTTACATTCACACTTATTAAATGCAATTATTACATAATTGGAAAACTATCCACCATAACTTTAAATTAGTGGTGATTTAAGTTATTGTACATCATATCACAAATTCTCACTCAACCAACCACTTCTACTCAGTGATTGAATTACATTTAATGTTACCATTCTTTAATATTTTTTTTTTACTCTGAAACCTCTAGGTAAAGCCAAACTAAATATTTAGTTATCTTGAAATATATCAAGTTTAGATAACAGCAAAACTCTTTTCAAATTTTCATTATCCTCATTGGCCATGGTCTGATGAAACCAATCATAGTATGACATGCCACTGCATACCTCTAAGTACTGTATAATATAAACATTATCAAGAAATAATAGCTACAGCCAAGATCCATTTTAAGTATTCTCATTTCTTTAACTCTAACAATAAAATATTATGTCTAATAAGAAAGATTTAGTCAGTCGCTAACATTTCAGAGATGAGATGTTAAAATTGCTATTACTCCACATTAATTTAATAAGTTCCATATTGTTATTTCACTGGAATCATTATGATGTTATTATAAACCCAATAAATTATGCTTTAGTGACTTCTTTATGTCAACTCGCATAAACAATGTAAATGTATGATGTTTTTGGTGTAATACTCTAAGTATAATTCAATAGCAATTTTCAAACAACGGCTAAGGATGACATGTTCTCACCACCTCTTAAGCACATTATTCAAGTTAGTTAATACAAGAGCTCAGTTTTAATAATAATCTTACACTTAATTCACTGAGTATCACACCTCAACCATGTTAGTCATAAATGTTAGAAATAATGAACATGTCACACATTAGGATACTTAACTTGGTATCAGGTAGAATTCGCATATTGCTTCCTAGCACTTAAGCACAATGATAACATTGTTTTCATTCAACTTAATTTTGATTGTTTACTATGTTTATATGCCCGTCTATAATATGTGCTTGCACTTTGCAGGCCATAGCAAGTGCATTTCCATGACTTCCCAAGTAGCACACAGGATATATTTATTTTGTCTTTACATTGCAATAAGACTCAATAAAGATGCATTAGAGTTCTAGGTGATCTTGAAGACTACACAAGATGTCCGAGTGAATTTGATGACAATACTCGAAAAAATCCTCCTGTCTTCACATTATTCACATAAAGTCCTTGTGTTTGGACTCTGGAGTAGGTAACTTCCTTTAATTTCCTGATTTTCAATTCAGATTTGCGACTCGTACGTAACCAACATTTCCTTTTGCTTGCCGGTAGCCGGTAGGTATTCCAACGTTTCTCATATTGTGAAAATCCACGAGTGGGCTTGTTGTTCAGATCTCGCTTCTGAGATATTAGAAATAAACTCCATGTGTTGATAATAGTTATATTTCCATAACATATCAATTATTTGTACAATAATCAATGCTGTAAATATGCGCGGGATATTACAATACAATCAATATCGATCTAATGTCAAAACTATCTATCTGACAGGTCTAATGCTGACCATCTGTGCTAGTGATGTCTACCATAGTAATGTCATAATCGATTATCCGTCTAACAGAAAGGACCACTTCCTGTAATTCATTTAATCATTGTGACACTTGTATATTGCACATTTCTACATACGATCTCAAGAAGTACTGCGTCTATTTGAATAGTTTGATCAGTAGCAAGCTGCGTATTTTTAGAAAAGTGGCGCCATCTCTGATCCTAAGGGGTGAAACTGTCGCCGATGCCGGTGAAAACGCTTATAAAGTGGCTCGCTTCAGTCGCAAAGTGCAGCTTTTAAGTCCTAAGACTTTTATGACTGTACCTTATTTTGTCTGTGTGTACACACGACAGCACATCAGACTACACGTTTTTGTTGGAAACTAACCCTTATTACAACCGCATAAGATACCGCAGTGTTTACCTTGACGTGCTGTTGTATGTACAACAATGTAGTATACAATTAACTATGCAAATAAAATATGCAATAATCGAATGGTAACCGCCTCGGTGGCGCAGCAGTGAGAGGGTCGCATTTTAAAGCGACGGCTGTGCCAGAGGTCCCGGGTCGGGCCAAAAATATGAACCTGGGTTTTTCTGTTCAGAAATTCTCAGGGAAGTCCGGAGTTCGGAAGTCGGCGGTGTTTCACCCCCGTGCCTCGGAAAGCACGTTGCGCCGTCGGTCCTGCGCCCGATCTCTCTCCGGTCGTGTCGGATCGCCGTTCCATCGGGCTACGAGAGCGAAAGGGATAGCGCACACATTTGTGCACTATAATATGTCCCGCGCAGTGGGTTAGTCGTCGTGACTGGCCACCGTAGTCGAAATGGGCCAGGGGGACTATTAATAAATCTGAATCTAACATTGTGGTCTGTTCCTAGTGGCGTATTAATTCACCTCCCCCCTCAGATCCTGGACATGTGCTGGCTGGACGACGAGTTCCTGGTGACGGGGTCGCGCGACTCGAAGCTGGCGCTGTGGCGCGCGCCCGCCGCCTCGTCCGCCGCGCGCGACGCGCCGCAGCACGACTACGTGGCGCCGCTCGCCCTCAAGGAGTGCCGCTCCGGTAAACGAATATGTACCACGAATTCTTTTGTTTTCCGGAAAATTTATAATATAAATCATACTACATGAATATTAGTCGTGCTAATAGACCTTCCAAAATTCGCATTTTTGTCTAGTTTCATACAAAATAATTCAATGACCACCTTACACTCGATGTGTCCTACGCGCGGCCGATCGTGGTTTTAGTAAAGCTGGGAACGTACCGTGCGCTATATCGCGCGTACTATGAATGAATGAAGTAACGTGAGCTGATAACGTCGCAAAAAACACAGACCTAATTATGACGAATTGATTACAAAAACCGATCTTACTCATACATTATAGTTCTGTTAGATTTTTTTTTCGTGAAAATTTTCTTCTTTTAGATTTTTCCTTTAGATTAAATTTTCCGGAAAACAAAAAGAACACGTATATTTATAATTTAAGGTGTTTACAGAATGCACCAATGTGTTAACGTACAAACCAATTCATACAGATCCATATCGCCGCCGTGGCATAAAATGTATAAAGGTAGTTTACCCAGCTGTGCGTCTGCGGTCTGCGTTAGCGGCTTGACGCATGCCGAGCCTTAAAGCCGCGTGTGGCTATGACACTACTATGGGAGTTTTGAACACATTCCGAGCTATGAATCGTGGCCGCGCAGCTTCGTTCCATACGTCGCGTAGATCCGAGAGCGTCGCTTGCGCAAACCGTATTGTTCGGGAGTCTACCTTAAGCAGCCTCATAATCGTGGCCATTTTCTTTTAGGCTTTTTGATTTTACCCTTTACTTAGATATATATTTATTTATTGAAAGTCACAAGATGGGTATGTATATTCGTTAGCATCCCAATAATCATATTCCGTAGCTAGTAATAATTCATATAAAAAAATACTTGCCACCAGCTACGCAAGGCAGCTACTAATAGCCACCATTTGAGCAGACTGTTTTTTCTGTACCATCACCTCATTATTAAAATTTCCCGGCATTTATTCAATTCATTTCGCTACAGATTGTTCTTGCATGTTAAATGAATATAAGAAAAGAACTCAGGATAAAGTTTCATTACAGACATCGAGATTTATAACAGATAATGAATGCTAACTTATATTTCAGAGAAATTAAGAAAGCTACACGAAAACTAAAATTATGTCACGTTCAAACTGTCGCAGTGTCTAAAATAATCTGACCAATTTATCAGTGAACGTTTTATTAACACTGTTTCCCATATTTAGTTCATAAATATAGAACTCGGAACCTTTCCTCGAACTCTTTATACTTCCACTCGCAGGTCAAAAAGTCCGCGCGCTAACGTTCAACAACCGCTGGCGAGAGATCGCGGCGCTCACCCTCAACGGGTACATCCACGTGTTCAGCGCCGAGAGCTTCAGGCAGAAGCTGTCGAGGAAGCTGCCTTCCTGCCAGGACCTCGTCTGCCTCGCCACGCAGGTAACCTCATCATTAACATTTACTGTAAGCTAAAGCTATCGTCAGACTTCGCCAAGACATATCAGGTATCGTCGCGGGTTCGAATTCCGTAAGGGGCAAATGTTTGTGTGATGAGCATGAATATTTATACCTGAGTCATGGATGTTATATGTATTTAAATATTTATGGGAGACGCCCCCATCATAATCGTTGTCTGGTTCTTAGCAGCACAAGGAAAAAAATTCCTTACCACGAAACCAGACAATTGGTGTGTTGTCTGGCGCATATTTATATTTAATTTATTAGTCGTGTCTTTCGTGGAAGACATAGTCACAAGTCTAGTGAAGATTACCGATTCATCACCGCCGGTCACCTTGCCTTTCGGGGAATAGGGACTATATAGTAAATGCGTGTATCCTGATCTATCTCCGATCTATTTGTCTTGTTGGATAGCCGTTTCTTCAAACTGTGAGAGTGCAGACATCTTGTGTACTGCAATATCTACTTTTCTAATATCAGTCGTGTGGTCGCCATCTACAAAAGGTATGGAAGAGAAAGATGTTTGACTATTTTATTATTATTTCTATATTGTTCGAGTCGGGGTGTTGTGGTACCATCGTCGTTTCTGATTACTATAACACAAGTTCATTAGCTACTTCGGGATCAGAGTAGTGTATGCGATTGGTATCCAATATTTATTAGAAACTGGTGCCTACGACACAGGGAAATCCTAGAGTACCCAGTGTACTTATAAACCAAGTGGTACTTTTTGTTAAATAAATTTATCTTATCTATTTATTTAATAAACCTCGGCACAATCGTCTCTTGTTGACGTTCCGATGTCGGTGGCAATGGATATGCACGGCTCATAAGAGGGTGACTTAATTTTTATTTATCTTTTTAGAAAACTGTTTAGTAGCCTGTCCTGTCTTATTTTCTTATCCAATCACTTTGGCATGAATAAAACAAAAATTACTCTTGTTTCCAATTTAATAGCTTATCGAAAATATGTTGTTTTCAGGAGAGTGGCGTATACGCGATCGGCTGCAAATCGTACACGCTACTCCTAGACTGCCGCACTTTGCAATCCGTGAAGAAGATCACGTCGCGGTACAACGGCTGCGGCATCCGCTCCGCCAGCTTCCGCGGGGACACGCTCACCATCGGCACCGGCCTCGGTGAGTTGATTGACAATTTTTTTGGGTTCTGTAGCCGTATGACAAGAAACGAAACCCTTGTAGTTACGTCAAGTCTGAAAGAAAGAAAGAAAGAAAAATCGTTTATTGGTTAACATCACAAACACACACATACACAATATTACAGATAAAAATTACAAAAATATACAAAGATTGAAAGAAAAAAATATATTTACACAAAAGGGAAAAAAAAGGGGAAATAGCCTTAATTTATCCTGTCCCTTTTACACCGTACACCATACCAGCCCAGCGAATCTGAGTGTGTGTGTGTGTGTGTGTGTGACGCCCATACCCAAGAGGACCTCACTCAACATAAGCCAGGTCCCCTGGAGAACCTGACGCTGGTTTTCGATGGGCCCCTGCTGAGCGTGGTACACAGAAATTGGCGCCAACAGCACGTATAAACCGTCTGTCTGTCTGTCCGTCCGTATGTCACAGCCACTTTATTCTAAAACTATTAGCATCACACAGCTGAAACTTGGTAGGTAGGTGTATCTTATTTACCGCTTTCCGATTCAGATACAAAAAGTTAAAAAAAAATCATTTATGGGGAGGGAAGGCTTCCATACTTATACATACATTAAAAAGCCTAAAAATAAAAGTCGTTTCCCAGAGATTATTTTTGTGACATACGATTTCGTTTGATGTACTGAATGCGAGGTTTAATGCTTCGTTAACCCGTCAAGTGATTCCTGGACACACCTTTGTCTTTGAGCGAAAAGAGCTCGACGCGTTTTACGGACAAACCTCTGTCCGTAACTAAATTCGTTATCTTTGGCGCCTACCTTCACTCAGTTTCTGTGGTTGGCCGGGCGTATAAATTTGCACAATCAATCAGAGAATACTTCTGAACATATTTCTAGTACTGACCAATTGGCAACAAGCAACAACATTTCTGCAAGATAATATTTTTTTCGTCCTGGCCTCAGTGTCCGCCATTACTGTTGTTGTTACGCAATTGTTCCGTGAGTGCTAAAGGTAAAACTGTCTCAAGCAGTTAAACGGGATGTGTATATTACGATAATTATAGATGAAATTACTAAGAAAGAAGTGTAGAATATGTTTTAAGCATTGGTTTTAGCAATTTTAGTAAATAAGTTGGTGAAAAAAGGGCCAAACTTTTCTATCGGAACGGTCAGTCCGCCATTACGATTTCGCGGTCGGTGTCGCTGCGTAAATAATTATAATTTGGGTAGTCATTTGTCTTATTTCTTGTGAACTTTGTTGTGAAAATTAATGGCAAGTAGTTAATCTATAGAATAGAGTAGTGTATAAGTGTCAATACTATCACAAATTTGTGTTTCAAAGTGTTGTTTACAGTGACGAAAGTTTACAAAAACAAAGTGGAGATTTTAACCAATGGATTAAATATTATGTAAGTTATAAAACTCTATTACACATTTTTCAGTGTATAGGTTATTTCCTATACTTTATAATGGTATATGATTTATAAGGTATAATTATAACCACAATGTGATATTTTGATAAATCCTGATGAAGGTCATCAAAAATTTAGGTACATAAATTACCCTGAGCACTACTGCCATCTTCCGTTTCGAAAGGCTCGACGCGTGACGGGTTAAGCCTTTTGCTACACCCTGTAGATAGGGTACTGCACTACACTATAGCTATAGCATTATGCTGCAGTACATTTTACATACTGCAAGCATTCGATCTGATCGCCCATCCTTCTAACTTCACTTAATCCAACAATACTCCATTTAACTCTTTCAAGCGCTATTATTAGTTCTAGTAGACTTTCATCGCTCATGAGTGTGCGGGTGTTTAGGGTGGCTATGTGTATGTTTTTTATTCCTTTTGGTTGGTTAGTTGGGGGGTAGTGGTCGTCTTTCCCCACGGTGACCAACCGGCTTGGGGTGATACTTGCTATAACTTTGTTTTGTTTATGTTTGTTGGTGTTTATCTTTTTCATTTCCAGTTTAAGCTGACGTCGTTGTTGAGTATTTTGTTTATTCAGTGATTGCTATTTGGTGTTGTCGTGTTTCTTCATCAAGGAAAATGCATTAACTTTGCTAAATTTAGATGTAGGTGTTGTTGTGTTTTTCCTATCTTGAGATTTGGCGTCTTTCTCTGGAGTTGGCGGGGGTCTCTTTCTTTTTTCGTTACCTTTGCTTTTTTTACCACTAGCTTGTCGTAACGAATGTAGGCAGTATTTCCGTTTTTCTCTTCCTGTTCTCTCTTTTGTTTTAAGCCTTTTCTCATCTCTAGGACCTCTTTTGGAAAATCTTCAGTGGCATATATACCATTTGTAAAATTCCTGTTGTTCTTCAAGACTTCGTATTTACGCCAAGTAAGTGTAAGAGTAACTAGCACTGGTCTTATTCTCTCAGTGCTTTTCTTGCCTAGTCTTCTTACGTTGCATATCTCCCACTTGTCCCAGTTTTGCATGTCTTCAACTTTTTCACTTATGTTGTTCAGGTTTGTGATAACAGTTTGCCTCAAGTCAGTAAAATTGTCTTCTTTCTCAGGGACGCCGTGTAGTATCAAGTTGTTCTTTCGTGCCTCCCTTTCCAAATTCTGTACTTTTGAATGTAGTTTGGCCACTTCCTCTTTGAGCACTCTATTCTCTTCCACTACTGGCTGCAGTTTGTCCTCTATCATTTTTGAGAGATTTTTTGTAAGAGTATCGCCTAGTGACTCAGTTTGTTTTTTAAAATCAGCTTTCATTTCTTCCATTTTTTCAAGTATCAGTTTAACTTCCATGACTACCGTTTAGTAGATTTTATTTAAAATGTGGCAACACTCAAAACGTCAGTTGTGACACTTATGACAGATGAAATGTCAGTTGAGATAAATATTCTCGACGTCGAGGGTACTCGTTTATTTTTTGAATTGTCGAGTCACCACAGGCTGATTTTCTGATCAAGAAAACGTTGCGTAGGACTTACGAATAGCGGAGATAACGTTTGGTGTGGTGATTTAGAACCGGAGCTTGTGTTTGAGGTGTATTTCGAGCACTGGTAACTTGTTTTGGCACTAATAACGAATATTGGGAGAAGAGCACTGATTTTAGATGTTTAGTGTTTGACAGCTGTCAACCGTTCCGCAACTGCAAGCATTGAACTGTACTAAATTGTATCGCTAAGGCTTTTAGTTTGAGTCGTAGATAATTCTCGTACCTCGTAGGAGGTTGTCAAACATTTCTAGGCTCCGTTATCCTTTGTAAAGTATGCAAAAATATTAATATTTTTCCTGATTGGTTGACCATGACTTAACACACACACACACGTTTGTAAGTAAAAAAAATACAAATACATCACATCCTTTTGTCAAGGAAAATTGACTCCTTCTGGCACATGTGCCATACCATTTGCAAAAAAGAGTTCACCTCTGCTTTGCTGTGTTAATAGTAGATTGTTATACAAGGGGAGAAAGCGACCCATTTCACTCGAGATGTTTCTGGCGCTCGAACGAAGTGAGAGCGCCAATAATTCGAGAGTGAAATGGTGCTTTCACCCGAGTTAAACATACTATTTTTCATTTCGACTGTGAGGAAAAACATTAAATTTACAATAGTCTTGTAGATGTCATGGTCAGGTATTATGTAGTACAGCGAGAAAGGAAAACTCAAGTTTTTGCACAAAAAGACAGTTAATTTACAGTTCTCCAAACATCTAACATGATTAGAAAGAATAACGACACGAATACATGAAAACAGTACAAAAAGCAAACGATACAAAATAATAAAAATCCTTGTAAAAATATCGATCGAATTTTCCCCACAGATAATAATTGTCAAAATTTTAAAAAAGTTGGCATAGAGTTCAAAAAGAAAAAATGACACTGACAATGTAAAAAAAAAGTGTCATCTTGGTATTATGGCGGGAAGTCGAATATTTAATCACAGATTAGTAAATGTATATTTTAATTATAGATTGAATCAATTGGATATTTTTTATATCAACGATCATAATAAACATATTTTTCAATGTATAGCTAAGCAAAAATGTTTATTATTTTTATAATATGATGTGACTCAATTATCTTTGGTCCAAGCTTTGACTGCATGCCTTGACTCTATACCATGCCAATTAAAACTAAATTACTTTCCACCCTAGGGATGGATTAGCTATTTTCCACCCGGCTATCTACACAGGAAAGTGCTATTTTCCGAACAGGAGAGATGAAAAAATAATTCTACATTTTCATTTACAGGTCTGCTGATGTTCTACGATTTGCGAGCGGGGAAATATCTTGAAAGCAATATTCATTCGTCGAAAACAGTCACGCTGAGGGCTTCCAGAGGCTATGTAGTAAGTTGCCAATATATTTTATTGCTTATATTTTACGATTTACAAGCATATGAGCTAAAATTAGGATTCCTTGTAGGGGTACCTTGTTGTCTAATTTCTAATAATTTTATTATCGTTTGATGTTATTAAACATAACAGAAAATAGCGGACGTAGTCCTGAACAGTGCTTACCGCCTATGATCCGCCTTGATGCTCAGTGCTTCCATTGCTGTTTTATGCTGAACCCCCAATAGCGTCTTTATATTTTAATGTTCACAATGTATACGCCTACGTTCTGTACCCTCAGTTCCCAGACGAAGAAGCGGACGGATTCAACCAGGTGAAGTACGTCCCTGCCATCTACACGCATTGCTACGACCACTCGGGCACCCGCATCTTCACTGCGGGTGGCCCGCTGCCCGCGCCGCTGCAAGGCAACTACGCGGGCTTGTGGCAGTAGCCCTGTAGAATCCAGCCTTGTACCAAACTGCCCTGTACCGGTAGGCAGCCTTGTACCACCAACCCTGTGCCAGTCCTAAACAATCCTTGTTCCGTTAGCCCTGTACTATTGATTCTGCACTGGCAATCTTATACTAACAGCGATATTCCAATAATCCTTTTACACCAGCCTTGTATCAGCAACCTTGTTCCAATAGCCCTGTACCGATAACCCTGTACCGACAATAATGTACAAGCAGCCTTGTACCAATAACCTAATACCCCCAACCAATACCACCAGCTCTTTACCGTCAGCCATGCAGTCGTCTGTCTACCAGCCCTTAACATCTACGCGTAATATCAACTTCTCTGTGACTCCTGCTTCAGTATAAGGTGATTCCCGCAAACCACTAAAGTGTGGAGACCTCGTGAGATTAACAAGAAAGTTTAACAACTTGTTAACTATCGGAATTAATGGAATAATACCGGAAAGACGACGAATGAAAACTTAAGTTGAGCTAAACTTAGAAGTGCAATAAAGCAATAAACGCATTGTCAGGTAATTTAGTAATTTTACCTTCTGAATTCACTATTTGAAGTTGTTTAAATTAGATATTACTTTGTATTTTGATGTAAATATATAAAGAGCCATTTTCAATCGTAAATAGAGTAGAACCAGTAATATGGTTTGAAATTTGCCTACTTTAGTACTAAAATATGCACAAGTTTTTATAAACTGTCAGACTTGTAATAGGCCGCGCTAGTTTTCTAGTAATATGATAAATATTTAAATTGTTACGAAACGAGGATTACATTTTTCAGTGCGCTATAGAATTATAATTACTTACTTTATTAAAAGATTTGAGACGCGTCAAATACTTATTCCACATTCAGTAATAAATTCAAGTGTCTTTTATTTTCAATTACAATTTGTTCGTTAGGACCGACTAGTTTGATATAGAATATGTGGGTGTATATTGTATGTGTTATAGCAATACATAATTGACTAAGGTTTGGAATTATTTTTATATGGATTTCTTATGTGCACGCAGAAGTAAATTTTAAAAAAATAAAATTTAGTACTCAACTGAAATAACACTTTGTTTTGCCATTCATCCACCTACAAAACTGCATTTATGTCACAATGTATAGTTAATTCTGGTACTTTGTAAATAAACTCGGCCGCATATTGTATGTACATAATTTAATTATATTTTAAACTTGTATGGAAGAGATGATCAATTTGTAACTTCACTCTACCTACGATAAGGGGTATACTATTTTGTTTTTTCTATATTATAATAATGCCCAACATGTTTGTTAAGAAAAAAAATATGGTAGACATAACATAAAACAAGGGTCGAATATGTTTGATGTAGATTTTACAATATTTTAGATTTATTTTGTGGTCAAAATTAAAATATATACTTGATTGTGTATTCAATTATAAAAATATTGTAAATAGTGAGCTTATTTTGAGATTACCGAGTAATTTGACAGCCATTTCGTTTATATTTGTACTGCTTTCCAGGATTCTTGCAACTCTTTCCGTCATTAGAACATCACTTTAAGATTATTTTGATGTATGGCGGTAAAACTACAAAACCAAAATGGCGCCATGAGCTCGTATATTTTTAGTGGGTACACTTAAATTTTCATACAAACGTGTTTGCATTATAGAAATATTTTTATTATTTTTTTTATAATAAGGTCGGCATGTAGTTTGTAAATAGCGGAATGCAAATGACGTTTGTGTGAAATCTGGACACTATAATTTGTATGAGGAGTACCATTGTACGAATGGAATATTGTATAAGTTAATTTAATGGTGGTAACACCGCTTGCCATCGTGCAATATAATGTGAAATTGCGTGTGTTAATGCCGTATTACCTCAATATTGTACACTGTGAGCAAGATAGCTTGAGCTTTCTACCAATACTTTGTAGGAATACTAAAAAGCCGATGATGAGACTTTCAATTAAAACGAATAGAATCAAACTCATTATTCCGCATACAATGTCTACTTGGTTGAAAGCAAGCTACCTAGCTCCCGCGATTTTTTTGTACTAGAATAATCTTTACCGAATAAAGGTGATTCTAACACGAAACGCTAGTTTTAACGCGAAACCAATTTTATAGTTAATTCTCCGTAAACTAGTTGTATAGTAATCGCTAACTCTAGGCGTAAGAAGATGTGCGGGTGTGGTTTTTACGTGTAATTTCATACTGAATATCCGGAAATTGGCCGTGACGATTAAAAGACTTGAATATGCTGAATTGAGATTGACTTTCATTCAAAAAAACCTTCTACAAGTAAACTAGATAAATCAAACTAACTTGATTTAGTTATTAAACATAAACAAATAAAGTTTTGTAAAAAAGATTTAATTAAGCATTATAAATGCAATTCAATTAATCACACCGTTATAAAAGGCCGCAGTTATATAAAATTGCAACAATTTTACCATAAAAATAATACTTTACAAACAAAATAAGAGTATCACCATTTAGTATATTTAGCATTAGCAAAGAAATCTGACTGCGCTTAACTAAAACAAAAGCTACTGAATAGATTACGGTGTTGAGCATGAACAAGTAAGAGTTTTTATCTCAGGGAAATATCATAACAACATGAGAACCTATTGAAACTTTAAAAGTAGGTCACAACACAAAACTTTTCATAAGACAAGACAATAACGTCATCAATATACGAAATACTTGGAAAAGATAAGTTTAAAAGGATATCACCGACACAGAGACTATATCTACAGAGGCATGGATGGCACAACCCAGCCAACAGGAAGAGGCGTTCCCGATTGATGAAGGTACTGATCCCATTGGTATCTATAACAAGAAAGCAGTGTTAATTAAATAAATATGGATAATAGTAAAATATGACATGTAATTAATTAGTAATAGACAGCATTTTAGGCTATAAAACTGCTCGTTTTTTTTACACCAATCACATACATAGCTCTAATCCTAAAGTTCCATTCATCTTTGCTAGTCCAGCATTGTACACAATCTTGACAATCCTTTTTAGCGACAATATTTTTTTTAAAACAAGATGAACACAAAACTTACAACATACAGAGCTTAATCATCAACACTGAGATCTTTTTTAAATTAAGTAGTAAAAAAAAATTTGCTTACATTATTTTAAAAGTTACAAAATGATTGTTTACATTGTTAGACTAATGGAGCTTAATGCACTTGCGTTATAGAAATCAAAAACAATGGTGGTACACAGATGTATTTGTAACCATAAAAAAATAAATAGATGTAACTCTGAGAATAAATGATTCAATACACAGTTGATTTTTCAAGTGAAATTTATCATGATTCAATAAGTTTCCTGAAAACTTTTCATCATTTTAGGTTAAAAATAGGTAGAATTTCTTTGATCTTTTACTATGAGAATGTGAAAAATAACATTACCTGACAGCAACAAATCTCCCTACATCCCCATTAAAGTTGGCTTGAGGAGCAGCACTTGAGTCCCCAAAGAGAACCTTTCTCCACCTTCTTAAATTTGACGTCATTTGTTTCTCCATATCACTCTCTCTTGCAGCCTGTGCCACATCGCTGTCCTGCTTTAGTTTGACTCGGAGATCTTCCTCCTCTTTCTCATAGCTTATAAGCTTTTGAGCCCACAGCAACTTGAGCTTGTCTGCAATGGGAAAAATAATTGTCAAACACATTGTGTATCTTACAAACCGGGTACAACCGGTGACAATATGAATGGCAGATATAAGAATGAAAAAGGATTGTAGTAAGAAATAAGAAAAGTTGTAGCACTTTACCACTTTGCATTTATGGATGAAAATTTTACAAAGTTTCCTCTATTTATTCTAATGAATATACTAATGATCTTTTCTTACTTCTATAATTTATTTTTTTACTAAGTTAAACTTACCAATTTTGCCATCAAATTCTTCAACTTCTATCTCTGAGACATTCTCTCCTCGGCCCCTGGCGGTGTTCACTCGTGCTTTGCGAAGTTTCTTCAGTGAGTCTAACTTATTCATGAACTTCTTAGCGTTGTGTTTCTTGCGCAACACTTCTTTGAGCACTATGTCTGCCTGGAGCTTTGCCTCTTCTTCCTAAATTATTAAAGTTAGCTAAGTAATCATACTTTTGTTTACTTAATGAATGGTGTGTAATTTAGCTGAATATCTGGAGATATAAAAATAGGATTGAAGGTGGTAGGTAACAAAAAATATTCAGTGTACAAAAACTAATAGCAAAAGAAATGAATTAATACCTGTTTAGCTTTGATGACAGCATCTTTTATCTTTTGCAAGTTCTCATCAATTTTCCTGGATTTCTCTTCAAGCTCTTTTATTCTTTGTTCTTTGGCTCTCTTTCTTTCTATATTACGTCTTTTCAAGCGTTGTCTTTTGGCAGTTCGCTTTGCTACAGCCTTTTTTAGGGTATCCAAGTTGATTTCTGACAGAGATTTTGTTAGTAACATCTTTTTTTGTTTGATATTTTCAACTGCCAACCTCCAGTCTTCATCACAAAGGGATTCCATTTTATCTTCTAGATCCTTTTCTTTATTCTTTAACTCATTTAAGCCAAGCAGCAAGGAACGAAGTTGACAGTTTATTACAGATATTAAAATTGGTTTTGCTTTCTTAGTAGTTACTTTAGGGTCTTTAGGTACTCTGAGCTCAAAGTCTTTAACAAACTCTTTATCCACCATTTCAATTGTAGGTGCATGATGTGCTGGCGGGGGAACTATAAACATTGAAGGAGGCGGCGGCGGTGGCGGCACAAATGCTTGGAATGTTTGGTGATGCCCTCGAAAATTATTATAAAATTGATAATTGTTTGACATGATTGCAAATAATATAATATTTAAAATTATAATAAGAACTAAGATTATGACACAACAGGTTCCGGCAACTGGCTCTCTGCGTCTTTCAAAACTTGCTCCGCAGCAACGTAATCTTCATGCTCCTTAAGATCTTGCTCAGTTTCAAGTGTTGTTTTTAAATCTGCAAAAGCTTTAACAAGTCTGAAACAAAGAAGTTTTAAATGTTGATGACTCATCCAGTCAAATCAAGTTTAGAATGTTTACGGAAATAAACATATTTTATTTGGAAATAGAATCGAACCAAACATAACCTCAAACTAGCCGCTGAACATCTGTTGCTACAACATGAAATTACACAGAAAATACTCTTCATACTGTAATATTATGAGTCGAGTGTACTTTAGGGAGCTAAAATAATAATAAAAATATTTGTTTACCGTCTTTGGCAGTCTGGTACCATCATCAGAGACTCTTGTAAGACCTCCTCCTGTTTCCGAATGTCATGTTCATCGCGGCCTTCGTCTTTAAACTTTTGCACCCTATTCTTTTGCTGCTCCGCCTCTTTCTCGTAAACCACCTTCTCCTTAGCGATGCGCTTCACAACGCCCGTCTTTATCTTAATTTGCCGGATTCTAGGATCAGCCATCGCAAAAATTAATTACCAGTCGCTTTCTCCGGGTGTTTCACAAAAAAATACACAAAATTATGACATCCGATGTCAGCAGGATGAGTTGTCAAAAAGTATTGCGACGCCGTTATTATTTTAACGTCTGTTTTTTTAGATTTTACTTTTATTTTACAGTGTGCCGGATGATAGCCATTATAAAAAAATATACAGTCTTACTACAAATCATCCGTTAAAACTGGTTTTAAGTCATGTTTAGTTAAAAACTGTTTTAAATTTAAAAAGGGTTTAAAACAGTGTTTAACATTTTGTACCACAAATAGATATTTGGGCAGTGTTTAGCTAAACACCAGTTTTAGATACAAACATTCATCCATTCACTTAGTTCATTCATTAAATTTCTTAGTACGCAGGTTGCATTCAACACACTTTAGGGTAAATGAATAAAAGCTTCTTGAAATGATGGCTGAATAGTAACAAAACCCAAATCTTAAAAAAAAAGTAATGACAGAAGAATGAGAAGAATCTGAGGCCTTACTCTGGACACAAAACCCGATCCAATGGTTAAGGCCATCCCTGTCACACATACCAGGCCGTGTATGCGTGAGACAGGGATGGCTATATTCATTGGATCGGGTTTTGTGTCCAGAGTAAGGGGGCTGATTTGTTTTGACTTTTTGACAGGAGTTTGTAAAGAAAGAGCGCGTTTTCAATTCATTTGTAAAAAGACGTATTTTGTTATGAAATCAATCATCCATAATATTTCTTAATAGGAAAGCACGAATTCGATTTACCGCGAAACGAAAGTCAAGTTGTCAAATGTCAATCTGTCTATTTTTTGAGGTTAAACACAAGATAAAATAGGGGGGAGGGTGTTTAACTAAAACGCTGTTTAAAAGAGTGTTTTAGCGCCAAATACTGATTTGTGGTAAGGATTTTCTTAAAATCTTGTTAAACAGTGCCTAAAACTTTGTTTAAGTGATTTGTAGTAAGGCTGATATATTTTACAGTGACGTCAAAAGCCGCGAAAAAGTTTTTGAATTCAAAACTTTGCGTGATTTAACTACCTACGTCTACGTATTGGTAGGTGATTCCTTTTTTCTGTGCAATAGCAAACCATCATTACATCACCAAACCGAAAGAAGGATTTTGAAAGGAAGAAAATATTTGGATGGAAAATTCCATTCAAAATAAACTACATCCACCTAACTAGCATAAAGCCTAAAGTATATTTTTTATGGGAAACTTCAGTCTGATTGATTGTTATTGGGGCATTGACTGGGCATTGAGTTATATTTATCATTGTAGGTACCTAGCACTACAAGAATAACCGCATTTTCTTATTGAGTTGAGATGCAGTCAAGATAATATGTACAAAGTGTAGTAGGTACGCCTATACATATACTTACTCCTATCTTATCGTCAAGATTTAAGTAGGAATAACGACACTTAACAATCTTCAAGTTCTTTTATATACTTTTGTCTTCATTTTTTAACCTGACCGCAAGATAATGCTTGATACAGGGTGCTATATATAATATCTCGTAAGCTAAGTATGGTAAAGAATTTATTTACTTATTTGTTATAAGTACACAAACAGATTACAATCATAACTTACTCCCAAAGACAGTACAAGCGTCCACCTCCAAATTCTCTTTCAAGAAGGCCATTCGGACACGTTACAAGGAAGAGATTTCAAACTTGTCTCACTGACATTTTTTTTCTTCTTCTCCATGTGTACCAAATTATTATGTACTATGTTTATGTTTATTATACCTTTATATTATGTATTAACGTATGCGGTATTTGTTTAATAAGTAGTATGTATGTTTATTGTGTTTTAAAAACCTTTTGTAATTTTTATCGTCAAGCTTTTTCTTTTACCCCTCTATCACTTCCTTCGCGCCGCCTGTATTTTCGCTGTATAGACCAATGGTTGACTGGTAGAGAATGCTTTTAGCATTAAGTCCGCCATATGTACCTTTTGTTTGTGCATGAAGTGTAATAAATAAATAAATAACTTGCTTATACTTTATAAAGTTCCAAATTACATAGTAAACGGTAATTCAACAATAAATTACTTTATGTCTCGTCAATAACTTCAGCCCAACGGTTAGAAAGAGAGGGAATTAATGTATAAAACCTTGTATGGTTTATTAATCTACCTACTGGAAATATGGAGGTAAAAAAATACTGGAAGTTCGTGGGCGGTACGCTTATTCGCTGAATAAATTTAAGTAGGAATATAAAATATACGTTCCAAATGCGACAATAGCATTGTAAAATTTCGTGGCCATCTGCGAAACTTATCCCACGGACGAACGAATGAACGGTTTCACATGAAATGACATCTTCGCGGTAGCCAGAGATGCTAAAAGAACACCCTTTAACTAGTCTACATCTTAATAGGGATTTACACCGAGCAGTTATCTGTTGGTTTATCGATGCTCAGTTTCGGATAGCCGTCGATAGCCGCGAGATAAATAGACTAACTTCCCATGCGTAGGCGCAGTAGGAGACCGAGATACGAGATGAAGTGGTTTTTACTGTTAGCAGGTGGGCTATATTTTTATACTAATACCTAATTTTGTATGCAATGTTATAAAGTTGCAACCAAATTTTAACATAGGACCGTTCTTAACTACATTTCAGTGTCAATTGTACCTTCGTTGTTCGTGTACCTTGATTTGTAACTTCTGATATTTGATATTTGAATCTTTGTTGGTTTACTCGATAACTTACACGGCAATCGCCTCTTGCTGAAAAAGTTATACTTTTTGGTACGACACGCAGTATAGTTAAATTACGCAACTTATTTTTTTTTAATTGTAAGCTTGTTCGCAATGGAAGGAAACGCAATTTCTTCGATCATAATTAATATTAATATTAGATATAAATTGGTAAACCGTTATTTCAAATTGCAATTCAAATCACAATGATTAAGTTTGTTTCCGCAAAACTGACATTTTATACTAAGAAATACAGTAAAGATAAACAGATTTCATATTTCAGGTGTGTCCGTGGCGCTATGCGCTGTGACGAAGGCGCCTTCAAAGCGCGACTTCTTCCTCAATGAGAGGGAGACTGGGGGACACTCTCTGGTCGTCGTGTCCAGTGGTAAGAAGTTACTTACCATCATTTCACAATGTCTTCCTTACCGTATACACGACGGATAATCTCAACTGAGATTAGCCATCGATAGCTGACTAACTCCGAGCGGTTTCTGAGTAGTTTTCAGGCTAAAACACGGCCACCTGCCAACTTACGGCTTATACTTACCTACCATCATTTTATAAACCATCACCACCATCATATTTCCATGGACACCATGGACACTTATGGAAAACGGTAATCGAAGCTAGAGGTTATACGCAATCTATTTATATTATTTTGTATTTTAGGAAAGTAACTGTATATACCTACTTGAGTATATAGATACTCTCTAACTAAACAATAAAAAAAGCCAAGTGCGAGTCGGACTCGCGCATTGAGGGTTCCGTGCCACTTTAGCTGAATTAGCCAATATACGACAATATTTTGTTGACTGAAATATAATTGCACATTTTCAACAACCGCAAATATTAAGTATTATATTTGCGGTTGTTGAAAATGTAAAATTTCTTAAAAACTACCGGTTCGATCTCGTTCAAACGAATTTAAAAATTCAAATCTAAAGTAAGCACGAGCATTTTAGTAGGTTTCAAGAAGTCCCACGAACTTAAAAAATGTATAGGTAAAAGATATTATCTTACCCTTTTTTACAAGTCCAAAAAATATGGCAGAACACAATGAATCAGGTTCGGTTAAGCAAACACAATTAAGTACTTACGGATGTTGATTTTTCATGCTATGTCACCCTCCCGATTATCTTAACTTCACATGGTTATGTAAGCACTGAAGCATGTAGGTAATAATGTCAATTTGTTTGTGTGGTATGATTGCTGATATCCGTTTAAGATAAAATACAAAGCTACGTTTATAATCTTCCATCAACTGTAGAGATGTTTTTCAAAGGGCACTTGAAAGATAAGTTTTTATTTAATAAATCATCTTCCCGTAGATAAGTTTAAGAGAAACCACTAAAACCAAAACGCGTGACCATGCCAACGAATTATTAAGGGCCGACTGGTAATTATTATAATAATTTGGTCCTACCCTCAAATAGTCTCCATTTCTTAACAAAAAGGACTATTAACAAACTTATCAACTTCAACTTGATCCATCAATAAATCAATCTTCTTTCCTACAAGTACGCATCTAAAAATTTCCTATCGTTCTCTCGTTTAGCTATGGCATAAACTACACAATACATTATCCTTAATTTGTAGAAAACACCACCTACAAATATTTTCTCGAACTTCGAAAAATAACACCTGCAGATAATTAATAAAAAAAATATTATAGAAATTAGGCAATATAAAATCTTCTGCTCCAGAAAAAGGCACCATTATCCTCGGTCACATCGGCCGCAAGGCAGGCCTCGAAGATGATGACGTCACCTTCGACATGCAAGCCGGCCTCGATGAGGCCAGCGGCGTATGGAAGGTCACCGTCTCTTGGGAAGGACCCAGCGATAAGGTTTTCGAGGACTGCTATGACTTTAGTAAGTGTTTCATCTACTTCCAAGTACAAATCAAACGATGCAACGAATAAATACAGTTTTCTGCATTGACTGCAGCTAGCAAGCAAACTTCTCGCACTAGTGTGTAATGCCAAAAATGATTTTATTTACACACACACAATTTTCGTACTAGATAGTTTACAAATTTTATAACATTACAGGGTGGCTAGATTGGTACGGCGGCCCGCAACAAAAGAAGCAGCACTGGCCTCTCCAGAAGAGCAAGTTGTCCAAATACTCCATGATCTCCAAGGAAGACGACAACGCCGCCGTCGCCGAGCGTTACTGGCTTAACTCCAACGGATACTACTTTTACGTGCACCCTGAAGCACCCCTCTTCGTCGACTACCACAACGTAGAGGACAACCACATCTGCTTCATCTCCGAAGTCACGGCTCCTTACTCCACCAAGCGCACGCGCAACGTCCTGAAATACGACATCTGGTTCTTCGACAACCCCAAGATCGCTCATCAGCACGCCGTCGACACGTACCTCGGAAAGCCCACCGGCATTCCCGACTACAGAATGATCCAGTACCCGGTCTGGTCTACCTGGGCGAGGTACTCCCGTGAAATCACCCAGGACTCTCTGTGGGAGTTCGCAAACGAAATCGTTGAACATGGATACCCGAATGCGCAGTTCGAGATTGACGATCTCTGGGAAATCTGCTACGGTTCGTTGACCGTTGATGAGAGGAAACTTCCGAACTTGAAGCAGCTGGTTCAAGACATCAAGTCTTTGGGTTTCAGGGTGACCATTTGGGTGCATCCATTCATTAACAAGGACTGCGATCCTTGGTATTCAGAAGCTTTGGAGAAAGGGTAAGTTGCAAATTGAACGGTTGATATATTGAAAAAAAATCTAATTGGTAAACATACTATAAATTGTTGTTTATAACAGATACTTGGTCCTGAACGAGGAAGGTAGCCCCGACACCTCGTGGTGGAACAACAACGGCTCCGTCCCCGGCTACATCGACTTCACCAACCCCGAGGCGGCCAACTGGTACTCCCAGCGTATCCAGAACATTCTTGACACTTACGACATTGACAGCTTGAAGTTCGACGCCGGAGAATCTAGCTGGTCTCCTCAGGTATGATAAACGAGCTAAGTATTAAGCTTTTCTTTAACATTGCTTACACACGGTGTATCTTAGATTTACATAGTGTTTTTAAGGGTCGTAAAATGTTTTGATGTTTGCCGCTAACGTACGGTTTTTTGATCAATGATTTTACTTATCTAGTGACCTTCTAATTTGAGTTTACTAATGATCGTTTCTTCATGAAGCCATAAGCCAAAAATCTACAATAACAAGGCAAGCTTATTTCCAGCTCTTCCATATTCTTAGATCTTGGTCCCTATAGATTATTCATTGAGGTATATTACCTATAGTATTTATTGAGCCCCAAAAACCCTGTCGAGCACTTTGGTCGTTCTTTCAGATCCCAGTCCAAAACGGAGAGCTCGAGCTGCACCCCGGCAACATCGTGCAAGACTACGTGCGCACCGTCGCCAAGTTCGGACCCATGATCGAGGTCAGGTCCGGAATGAGGTGAGCAATCATCTTGCAGTCATCTTGATCTATGATTTCGTATGTGAAGTTTATAGCACAGAAATGGTGTTAAGGCCCACGTTTACATACCCATATTGACAATCATAATTTTTACTACTGCTGTCACTGCTGACTGACTGACTGCTGAAAGACCTAAAATGCATATAAATGGTTAGAAGACCCACTCGTAAGATCTGGTGGAAAATAAGATATTTTAAACTTTTGCGTTTCATTACATTATGTATTAAACATGGTCAGTATTTACTTATTCAGTCTTACGTATTCCTATCACCAAATTGACTAGAAAATCAAAAAACTTATCTGTTTTCTAAAATAGATCTAAACACGTAGCTATAGGATGGAATGACATAATCTTCCCATCATTATTTTTCTTTTCAAATACACTATATTCCAACAGGACCCAAGACCTGCCAATCTTCATCCGTATGGTCGACAAAGACACGTACTGGGGCTTCAACAACGGTCTCGCCACCCTCCTCACCACTCTCCTGCAGATGAACCTGAACGGCTACACCCTGGTGCTACCTGACATGATCGGAGGCAACGGGTACAACGACAAACCTGGCAGGGAACTGTTCATCAGATGGCTCCAGGCTAACGTGTTCATGCCCACCCTGCAGTACTCCTTCGTGCCGTGGGACCATGATGCTGAGGTAGATTTGGTCATTTACATTTAATACGGCAGACGACGCGTTTGGTGTAGTGGTTAGCGCTCCTGACTACTATGCCGGTGCGATCGCAGGTTCGAATTCCGCCAGGGGCAAATGTGGTGTGATGATGAGCACGTACATTTGTACCTAAGACGGATTTTTATATGTGTATTTAAGTATTTATGTGAGACGCCCCCATCGTAATCGTTGTCTGGTATTCGTAACACGAGGAAGAAACTTTCTTAGTTCGAATCGAAACCAAGACAATTGGTGTGTTGTCTGGCGCATCACACAAACATTTGCCCTTTTGCAATTACCATTCGAAACCGCGACCGCGTGCATAGTAGTCAAGATCGCTAACCACCACACCAAACGTGACGTTAAAAATATAAATATGACACTACATTCTAAATTCATTAATAGGTGATGTTCTAATTACCGGTTTCTTACCTTCCTATAACTTCTAGACCGTAGAAATCTGCCGCAAGTTCACTCAGATGCACGCGGAGTTCGCAGACGAGATCCAAGCCGCTATGCAGGCGTCAGTCGACCACGGGTATCCAGTCAACGCACCCATCTGGTGGATCGACCCTACTGACCAGGAGGCTCTGCCCATTTGGGATGGTGAGTTGATGTGATGATGGTAGGATAAAGTTTAACTCTGAAAGAAAAAAATATTAAAAAAATATCCTCATAAGGCGATATCCGATCGCGATGGCTAATCTCAAGCGCAACTAGCCATCGACGCTGGAGATAGAAAGAGAGAGAGAGATAGTAGTAGTGCTTAAAAAGTGTCCGCAATATACAAGTGCACTCCCTGATTCTTGGCGTTCACAGTTCGGTGGGATAGAAACTACACATATAAACAAAGGTAAAACAAAATCAATACGCATCATTTGGGACACCAGTACCAGAATAATAATATTAGACTTACAATTCCACCACTGCACCCCTTGTGCAAATACAGAGCTTTGTATCGCCGACAAACTCGACTTAGAGTAGTCCACAACCGTTTGTTTAGGTCGCTCTAATATTTAATAGCGTTTTGATTTTTTTATTATTCGGTAGGTATCGTTTGTGTAGGTGGCTTTATAATTTAATAGCCTGCCAAAATTAAAACTCCAGACATCTTTTTTTTTGCTGGTTATGAGCAGTTAAAGATTTTAACAGGTAGAGATGCACCACATTAGGTTCATCAATCGATTAATAAGAATGTGTATGGACTTTCGTTTTTAACATTTTTCGCCTCTTATAGCGCTTTCACATTTAGGTGACTTTAGCAGCGCGACTTTTGCAGCTGTCATTGTAACTCTAGACATCTTATTATCGATCTATTTCCAGAATTCCTCCTGGGAGATAAGATCCTAGCCGCCCCGGTGGTGGAAGAGGGCGCAGTGACCCGCGACATCTACTTGCCCAAGGGTCTGTGGCGCGACGGCGTCAACGGCAACCAGGTCCAGGGTCCCGTGTGGCTCAGGGACTACGATGCGCCGCTCGACACGCTCCCTTACTTCGTGCTTGAGGACTAAACTTAAAAAGAAAGTTAGAAAATGTTGGTAGGCGTAACTTATTTTATAGAAGGAAGGATGATTGTGTAAATAAATAAGATGTTGAATAATGGTGTATTTTTAATTTGGAGATTTATTGATTGGTAGCAACCAAACGGGACTAGGTATAACTTAGTGGTGAAAGACGTGGCAAAGAAATGGTATGGTAGGAATGGTTTGTCAACAATACCTAGAAACACTAAGTTGACCGCTACGTATTTTAAAAACCTCTAAAATTACTTGATGATGCTATACAAACATAAGCAGAGCCAAAGCAAAAAAGTTCTATGCTAGGCTAGGTTACCTAAGGCTCGTTTACACCATCTATCTTACAATCAACCATCATCACACGTAATTTTGACAACAATTTGTCGTTCGACGTATATTTAAACTAATACCTAACAAACTAAGAGGAAAACCGTAAAAATTGGGAAAAGGTTAGAGAGGCTTTTGCCCTGCAGCGGGGCACCACAGACTTCTAATAACATATTATATTAGAGCTAAAGAAACTCGGATTAAACTTCATTCATCTTTGCTAGTCCAACATTGTAAACAATATTTTTGTAACTTTTAAAATAACATCAGCAAATAAAATTGCACTGCCCTTCATCCGGACTTCCTCCTTGACGCAGGCAGCGATGATAACCGCTTGGTGGTGGAACAGGGTGCAGGTGCAGTCACGCGCGACATATCAGCCTAATATTCTGCGTGACGGCATCAGCGAGAACCAGCCACAAGTGGTAGGTTGATTTCAATAACACTACGTCAACCCTCTCCCTGACTTCTATCTAGTGTTTCATCTGGTTTCATCAGTTGGTTGGAGAGGCAGGCTTAAATTACCTGGGTTAATTATAATGCTCTGGCGGAGTCACATGTCCAATATGGTCTTAGTAGCTATGGCAGAGCTTATAAATCATATCTTGACCAAATTTATAAATTACAACTAAAAATACTCAAATGCATAGTCTCTAATAAAGTCAGATTAGAATTCCAAGACAATCCACATGGCCTGTTTAAGTATTGTAACTCGTAACCTGTGCATTCTCAAGCTAGCTATGCCTTACTAAAGCAGCATTTCTTTGATAAATCCGTCCAAATCCCCCTTGTACACCCTGTATTTACTCGAGGAATTGCAAGGAACCGGCTTTTTAATCCGAGCGCTAACAATGCGTACGGCGAGCGCACGACTAACTACCTGATTCCGCGACTTATAAATAACCTGCCATTAGATCTGGTGGCTGATATCACATATAAAAACATTAAAATCAAGTTAAAACAATACTTTTTAAACTTATTATAGTTGTAGTTATATTGTAAGTATTTATTTAAGTACCTACTTTTCCTTTGTACCATAGTAAGATACGTAAATTCCATAGCCAATTGTAAACCTCAGTGGTTTTTTTAAGGCTATTATAACTTAATTAAGTAACTATATGGATTTGATAAATAAATAAAAAAAAAAAAAAAAAAAAAATTATTTATGATTGCTAGCTTACAATTAATTAGGAATATCATTTAGTAAGTAAACTTCTAGGCAATATTTCTGGAACGGTAATATATACTGAATTGAACCTGGTAAAGCGAAAACATGAGCACTAGAGAGATATAACCTCTAATATAAAAGTCATGACTGACCAAGTAAACATTTGTAGAAATTAACTTGGAATAAGTAGCATTTTTCATACGTTCCTAAGCATAGGTTGTTCTCCTAGCTTATCAGTTTCAATGATAAAAATCTTAATACATACACACATCAATACGCAATTTTTAAAGGTGATCAATCATTTTGTTGCTGTGTAAGATATTGAATGAAGAGGTAGTCTAACTCCATGACTAGCACATGTCGTGGGATTCGTGATCTGGTTACTGGTTACTATGGGTCAAGAAAGAGCTAAGTAGGTATACGAGTATGTGGGGCTGGCATGCTGGGTTAAGATTAATTGAGATCGTTCTATCTTGGTATCCAATCGGCTTTACAGATTTAGGTAGTAGGTAGCAACTTAGATTAAACACAAATCTCTAAATAAGAAATGGTTTCAATTCAATAAGACACGTTTATAGAATAGAATAGTCAGCTTGCGGTAGTGTGTAAGATGCAGATAAGTTAAAATAGGAAAAAAGATCTACCGTCTGATATGGTTATCGTTGGGATCAACGAATTGAGTAGAATAGTAAGCAAAAAATGTGGCACTATACTCGTAGTTAGCATATTGTCAAAATGGTAGACATTTTGACAAATTGATGATCTTTTAGCAGGATCGAAAGAAAGTTATAGTATAGTAATACACCGTGCTTTTTTAACCGTCTTACACCCGAAGCCCACGTAATGTAACCATCTTAATAAACCTCTAGGACATGTTATTTTTTTTATTACACTCCACATAATTTTGGTGTAAAAAATATCTAATAGTAATGTTACGTAATGTATCATCCTGTTCATAATGTTTACGTTTTCAACAATGCATTCCTTGACCTTGCCGCCTCCACGCGTTCCGCACCGTAGCCAATCTAAGACAGTCCACGTGGATCTCTAACCAATCATGCGCTAGCGCAATCCTTTGTGACACCCACCGCCTCGCCCCTTTCTATTCGTGCGTAAAATAAGGTCAGTAGTGCTAGACAGCCGAGTGAATGACCCGCGCGTAGTGCTCGTTACAGGATGTTTCGTACTAAATTGTGCTGATATCTTCTTTAATGTCTTAGGCTTTGAAATCTTAATAATAACCAAGTTTTATTTAACGAATGACATGTAGTTATTGGATACTATAAGTGGCCTTCGGCTGTAAGACGGTTAAAAAAGCACGGTGTATAGACCAGTCCCCCCAAATGATAAAGAGCCAATATTTACTGTAGTCATATCTATAAAATCAGGCAGGAATTTCTGTAGTAGCCGAAATGCTGGAAAAAGTAGGCAGATACAAGTATGTATTCCCAATCAATGTTAAACAGCTAAGTACCTACATATTTGGGTGACGCAATGCCACATGTGTTTAGTATGAATAACATCAACTGCAGAGTTGATACAGAAAAGATCTTATCTTGGAAATCTCCAAGACACAGCTCTTCAGATATATCAGCAGCGCATGAAGCGAGATGACAGCGTGTTATCAGGTTATCAGCTTTCGAGAGCCGATAACAATGTTACTTGGTTCGGCAGTGCGGCTTCGAGGCTCTTGAAGATGGCGGTGTGGAGGTCTCTTTTAGGTAAGTGGCATTGACAATTAATTATTATGGTAGGAGGTTAAAGAATCCTGATTCACACAGAACAGCAGTTAAATGGCCCTACTTATTGGCCGGCCACTCAACTCCTCTACAAAAGAGTACTGAAATCACATGAATAAGCTTCCTCTTGTAACTGGGCCATTGCCCAGGTCAGCAGTAGCCACAAGGTTTTCAAACCCTAATCAAGCTATCTCATTTGGTGATTCCTTAAAGTTAAGTAAAGTTAGCCTGTTAGCATCCCACTGCTGGGCAAAAGCCTTACCTCAAATATGAGGTGATTCTTTATTCAAACAAAAAGCTAAAAATTTAGTTCACATGCTTATGGCATTTTAACTCATTTTGTATGACATCAGTGGTTGCAAATTATATTTAAAATATTTTGTGGTAGGTATTCTAAACAAACTACAAAAAGTTCAACTTATTTCCAGCGTTACTGGCGCTGTCTGCGCGCGCGCACACTGCGCAAGTGCCGACGCGGGCCGATGACGTCACACTTGAGTTGCAGCCCCACCTCACTGGCGGGTTCGAGGTATCGCTGATAGAAGGTAATTAAGACCTCGCAACTCTTCATTTATCCACATCCAAAGGCTAGTGATACTAGGTACAATTCATCACGCTGTCCTTGATAACATAACTAAAAGCTAACTGCAGTTTTATTAACCAATTTTTTTACAACAGGAAATGCATTAATATGTGCTTGGGCATAAAAAACCATGTATACATACATGAATAAGGATCTCTCTCTTTCCTCGGATGTTACCCGCTTACAACCCACAGACTAGTATATTATCTGTGCCACAGAGTTTCATTGCAAATTGCGGTAGTATTTCTTGATATAAGTAGCTATCTATTTCATTCGCAAGGTCTTGTTGAAGACAGCGACAAGAAAGAATTAGTAGATTTGAAAATTGGGACACCGCGTTATAGAGTAAGGCCTCTCTGTCAACCGGGTGTCTTTACCTGTATGATACACAGATATGAACTTTACTTGGAATGAAAGAGAGCCAATACAGAAATCCAAAAATACTTTTCTTCCGTATAACGAACGACCCAAGAAATGGTTCTAGACCTTTCAAAGCAAGCCTACCTTTGTTTTGATCAAAGTACCTACTAAAGATACTTCTACCTAGTAAGTAATCATTAATTACAACCATCATTATTACAATGAACCGTTTAAGTTCATGTAAATGAGCCAGAATAATATAACAAACATGGCGACGTAATCGAAAATTTACATAACAATAGCAACAAAGAAAACGATAAGGCATGGAAATCAATGGTATCATCATGTGATGTAATCAGGTACTGCTATCGTTTCTACTTCTGCAGAAAATCATAAAATAGTAATTGATACAATTGTAGGTCTACGTCATTGCGTAAATACAGAGATAAAAGTCGTAAGTGGTTTTTAATGAGAAAACTTTATTATATGAGACACCATCACGCCATCAAAGATGAATAAAATGTAAAAGTACTGAGGCTTATACAATGTTCTCAGCAGTTGAATGTTTTAGTAAAGATTATGACGACAATACCAGGACACTTCTCCAAAACCTAAGCAGTACCAATTTTTGTGTACGTCATTTAAGGAAAGGCTATTGTACTCATGTGTCAAGAAGATGAAAAGATTATCCAGCCCTTGTCATAAAGATGATTGAAATATCTCTATTATTTGGCTACTATTACATTACGGCATACTAAAAGTGGCTCTATTCAAGCCAATGAGATACCCAACTTCTACCTTGTACGAGGAGGCGGGGGTTCTGAGCGTTAGAAAACTATTTCTTCTAAGAGTTGTACTCCATACTCATAGAAGTGTCCTATCGTCAGACGAATACAAGAAAATGCTTACTAAGCGTCTTTCCAGAATACCTGTCCCCGCTACCAAGACTATTTTTGTACAACGTTTCTGTAGGTTTCTGATGCCCCATATATACAACAAACTTTCCGCGGTATTAGATTTTAGAAACCAATCTGTTCATAAAGTCAAAGCGATGGTAACTAAGCTGCTCTTGGGATGGTGTTATGATGAAGCAGAAGGAATCATAAAAGTTGCAAAATAGTCAATTAATTGGCCTTATTAACACATTCGCGCAAGCAACGTATAGGTACGGCCAAAAACGACGACGAAATGTTGAACAACGTCTGAATACGTCGATTTATATTTATTATTTGCCTTAGGACCATAAGTATAGGATACATTTTGATATTGAATTCTGATAGTTACGTCATTCCTCCACAACATAACTAATTCTACAGATTCTAGCGCCGTATTGTTTCGAAATTACACACTGCCAAGTTAACACTACGCACACATGTACAAAGCCCCACCCGCGCGACTCACAACGTCATAACGCGGCGCTTGGCCATACATTTAGTATGCCTGCTCGACGGTGCGTGATAAGTCAACTGCGCGGGGAAGTGTGCATTCTACTGAACTCGGAACTTATTACGAATTTTTAGAATAGTTAGTACTTTTTCATTATGTTTATTAGGCTATAATATTATTATTGAAAAATAATACAAATTTATTGTTTTAGATGAATAAAAAGACTTTTTACACTGCTTATTGCTCTTCTTTATATGCCATAAAGAAGAGCAATAAGCAGTGTAAAAAAGAGTTGACTAAAGTACAGGAGCCATTATCAGAGCCTGAATCTTCAAAACAAACCGTATGTACCTAATTCTTTTCATTGCAACTATAAATTTTTCTCTGTAGGTACCTATTTACGTCTGATTATGTTGGCATTTGTCTTGCATTTTTAATAATTGTTACAGCTATTAATGAAACGCTTTTCAACGTGACTAACTTATGAGTTGTTTTGTTATCCCAAGTTTATTTATTTTTGTTGAGTCTCCGATATGTCTGCCAATAAAAATATCTACCCGCCTAGCCCTAACTTTAGCTGATATTGAGCTCATCTCATATGTTCCATTACAGTTAGAAAAAAGGAAGCGAACAATCAGAGTGCCTACGCGAACATGCAATTCGTCTTCTGATGAACGGACGCATGATCCATATAGTGATGACGGAGAATATGGCTCCGATGTAGATTATGATCCAGTATCCAGCGCAAGCTCTAAAAGTACGGAATCCCAGTTAAATTCTGTCAGTGATTCTACAGATAGTATTGAACCAGATTATGAAGACGATATTGACTCTAATAGCTGTGATAGTATATTCTATGATACTCGCAAAAAACGTAAACTTAAACATTCTCGAAAATTGCAAAATAAACCAAAGATGTGCAAGTCAAATAAAAGCGATGATGATTCTGCAAAAAATTCACTGGATTCAGTCACACTACGGAAATATATAGGTTGCAATATTGAGTCTATCAATCTAACTTCTTTACCTGATGAAGACTTAACGCTAAGTATGTCACCGCCAAAACCTGCGAGCAATGCGTCATCCCCCGCTTCACCATCGGTGCCTTCGCTAGATACTGGAAGTAAACAACATCATAAATTGCTACACATGTAGCAATTTATGATGTTGTTTACAGGCACATGCCTGTGTTGGACCATCTGGATACAGAAAATTAGTCGTTGTCTCACACACCGACTCCTGTGTCTTCGCAGGATCATGTGGACGATGAAAGTAACCTGCTGCCCTATGAGTCACCTTCTCTACTAAGCCGGATCCTGTGGTTGCTGAAAATTACTCAATACCTTATGCACAGCTTTCTGTGCCTTTGCTGAAACCTGTGGATGCCGAAAGTAGCCCGTCGCCTCATGCGCCAAGAAGCAGAATGGGAGCAGACCTTGTCCGATATTCCTTATTTTGAATTTGATAGTAGATCTGCCGGAGTACAATTTGATCTCAGCCCAGACACGCCGGTTATAGACGTTTTAAAAAAAGTATTACCGAGATATTAATATGAGATATTATCGATTATATCGTTGAAAGAACAAATGCACTGTGCTCTGCAAAAAGACCGTCTACAAGAAATTCACGATATTATGCATACAAAGATACAGACAATGATGAAATGCTGAAATTTATAGGGCTGTGCTTATTAATGGGTCAGGTGAACGTGCCACAAAAACGTAAACTTTTCACATACAGTGATCCACTATATTACCATCCCATTTTTCAATATTCAATGTCTTGCCGTGGGTTTGAACAACTTCTAAGATGTATTTATGTGTCAGAGCTTGATGCGAAAGGAAAAATAAAATTATAAACTTCATTGAAACTTTAACAGAGCATTTTAGAAATTGCTACAAACCAAATAAGGAATTGAGTTTAGAAGATTCGTTACTACTGTTTAGAGGTCGTTTAGTATTTCGAAAATATATAAAATCTAAAAAAGCAAGATATGGCATTAAATTCTATGAACTGACTTCGTCTGACGGCTATGCTCTTAATTTGTCAATGTACGCAGGAAAAGATGAAGATGATCCAAGAGAGACAGGAAAGAAGACTGATATACTATAATAGAGCCTGAAAAAATTGTCATGAAATTAATGAAGCCATACGTATTGAAAGGCCACTGGCTTTTCATGGATAATTATTATAACTCAACCGAATTATCCCAAAAACTATTGGATTTGAAAACTCATACCACTGGAACACTGAGGTCCAACAGAAAAGGTAACCCCAAGGATATAACCACAAAAAAACTAAATAAAGGTCAACATGTCTGGATTCAAATATTTACTCACTACGTTGCTGTCTGTAGACGCTCGTATATTTACTAACTTATTATTTATACATATTTATTAACGGTTTTTTATATATATAAATATGAAAGTAAAATAACATTGACGTGATTAAACGAATTCATCTTGGATATGTGTGTCAATGTATGATGTATCAAGGAACGTTTATTGACGACGACGTAGATAGATGTTGTAGTTGCTAAATATAAACTAACACAAACTTTTATGGCACTACGTTTATTGAAGTCAACGTTGAATGACGTTGCTGAGTATATAATAACTTATTTTAGTATTTCCTTCGCGGTACGTATATAAACGTCGACGTTTCTTGACGGTCTTCATTATTCTTTATAAATATACTGACAGGCTGCGGTGGAACGTCATTAGACGACGACGTGATAAGACGTTGTTAGACATTTATCGAACAAATGCTGTTTTCCTGTAGCAGTACGCTACTCAACGTTGACGTGACTAAACGTTGCAGTTCTCTGACATCCATGAAATATTTATCATGTGACAAATCGAACATTGACGTTGACGTCTATTGACGTCAGTGACATTATTTGTCATATTTAATAACTTAGATAAAGCGGAACGTATGTAAACGTTCCCATTTTTGTATGAGAAAAATATGCGTCACAGTGGCCACTACAATAAAATCACCCTGCTTGCGCGAACGTGTTAACAACATCCAAACTCAGCGCACTTACTTACAAAGACACACACACTCACACACTCACACACACACTTACATACACACACACACATACTAGCTTTGCCCATTTGTAAAGAAGATTGTAATAATTGTCCTGTAGATATTTCATTTAAAAATCTATTTAATTTTGGCCTCGTTTGTACTTTGTTATAGTCTCGTTTGTTTTTGTTTAACATGAAAAAATGTTTCTTAACAAGTGCTGAAAAAAAATTTCATGTAAATCGTAGACTGTTCCCCATAGGACAGGCTAGACTAGTTTGGGGACCGGTAAAACCTGTTTGTACTTTTGTTCTTTCAAATAAATATTTTTCATTTTCATTTTTTTCATTTCTTATACCCTCATGCGATCATCTACTACACAGTGAAGTTACGCAAATCTTGATTATATTTGCATCGATGATTGATGTTATCGATTTTTTGTAGGGCGATGCATTCAAGATTATTTATTTACTAAGGTTTTTCCTTAGGATTTGCCTCGTGATCTACCTCGCTTGTGATGTTTGGAAGCACAAAAACCAGGTTTCCAGTCTTTTTTTTAGGGTGTGGGTGGGTCATTTATTATATTGGCAAGCCTGTTGTCAGACTTTATGACCCGCCATATAGGCGTAGACATACTGCTTTAGTACATAAATGAAAGTAGCTTTTTGCTCGTATGAAGACACATACTGATCTACACTAATAAATACGACTACTAGAATATCTACTAAGATTCTAACTGATATTATCCTAATGATCCAAAAGGTGGTGAACGGAAGATCCTCGCCCACGTCGGACGCACACTCTTCGGGCCCTACTCCATGGAGTACGTAGAAGGAGGGGCAGAGGTTCACTACGGCACCGCCAACCTCACAGTCAGCACTTTCTACGATGACCAGGTCAAGGCGAGAGGCATCAAATTCAACTGGGACGCTCCGAGTCAGACAAGGTTGGAAGACTGCATTGCCTTCGGTAAGTAATATCTATATATCATTCGAATTAAATTAATATGAGCTTGAAAGATTTCAAATAGTAAGGTTACACCCATAAACTCGTACTAATAGCACATCGCTTTAAAACTCGTACTTATATCATAAACGCAAAGGCGTTTTAAACTCAGATGATTACAATTACTTGTAATAAATGAAGTCGCTGCATTAATTAAGGATAATTTGAGAGCAATCTCGCTACATAGATGAGGTGATCTTAAAGAAAGCACTTGCTTTAACAGGCTTGCCAATGTGTCGGTGGCCGAGTGGTATAGGCATGCGCTCGGATAGTGTGACACAGGGTTCAATTCCTTGTCTGACACAGTTGCTTTTTACAATTGCAAACTATATAATCAATCAAACCAATGAGGTAAAAGTTGCATAAACAACTATGGAGAGTCACTAGTTTTTCACTGCCAGCTTTCTTACGATGTATGTGTTCTTCTTTCCAATAGGCACCAAGCAATGGTACGGCGGCCCCATGCAAATCGACCAGCTATACCCAATCCAAAACGCTCCACGCACCTACTCCGCCTACATCTCCTCGGAGCACGACAACGGAGCTATCATCGAGAGATACTGGCTCAACTCCGCCGGAGAATACGTCTACGTCCACCCAGACGTACCTCTGTTTGTTGACTACAACAACTTGTTAGCCAACCATCTCTGCTTTGGCGCTCAAATCGCTGAACCCTACTCACTGAGAAGAGCTCACACTCCGCTTAAATACGACATCTGGTTACTGCCAGACGTGAAAGCAGCACACAAGCACGCTGTCGCCAACTATTTGGGCAAACCATCAGATGTCCCTGACTACAGAATGATCCAACACCCTATCTGGTCAACATGGGCACAGTACTCCAGAGACATAAATGAAACGAATCTCTTAGCTTTTGCCAATGAGATCAGGGCTAATGGCTTTAACGATTCTCAGTTTGAAGTGGATGACTTGTGGGAGGTATGCTACGGGTCTCTGACAGTTGATACGGAAAAGTTCCCGGACTTCAAGGGATTTGTGGAGCAGATAAAGGCTCTGGACTACCGAGTGACGTTGTGGGTGCAACCGTTTATTAATAAGGGCTGCGATCCTTGGTATACCTTGGCTTTGAACAACGGGTAAGTGTTTTAAACAAACTTCAAAGCATTGACATAGTTACGTTCAGTAAAATATATCAATTTATTGATTCATTGGTTTAGCTAGTTGACATTGAATTTTCTTCTAGCTACTTGGTGCTCGATGAATCTGGAAGCCCAAATACCACCTGGTGGAACAATAACGGCACGGAGGCAGCCTATATTGATTTTACCAAGCCTGCAGCGGCCGAATGGTGGTACCAGAGGGTTAAGAATCTTACAGACACGTACGGCATTGACAGCTTTAAGTTTGATGCTGGAGAAAGCAGCTTTGCACCTCAGGTAACTAATTGATGTTGAGGTCATCTAAAGGACGTTTTAATAAATTCTACTGTTATTTCTTTCTTTATTGTAATTTATACTTCTAGGTGTCAGTGCAGTCAGGCGACCTAGATTTACAACCCCACCACATAGTAGACACATACGTGAAGACATGCGCAAGATTCGGTAACATGGTTGAGGTTCGAGCTGGATTTAGGTGAGAAAATTCTCCTTATTTTTTATGTCGTAAAATTTTCCGGTAGGTGGTTCCTTAAAGGTTAACAGCGACTTTTTTTACTTTTTCTAGAAACAGTTTGATTTGCATTCATTTTTCGTTTGAATTTAAAACAAATCACAATTCAACGCTTTGTTTCCAAAGGCTTTCTGTTATTTATCTGTTCTACTTACATATATTATTCACAAGTAGAGTAATTCATTCGTTAGGCACGCACCTCATAAACCGACATTCGACAATCCAGTATACCTAAACCTCCTCCTCATCCCCAGAACCCAAGAATTACCAATCTTCGTGCGCATGGTCGACCGCGACTCCATCTGGGGAATGAACAACGGCCTCCCCACCATCATCACGACAACTATCCAGATGAACCTGAACGGCTACACACTGGTCCTGCCTGATATGATCGGAGGAAATGGATACAACTTGGACCATGAACAGGCGGACTTGCCGACCAAAGAGTTGTTCATACGATGGGTCCAGGCCAACACGTTTTTGCCAGTGATGCAGTACTCTTTCGCGCCATGGAACTTTGATAATGAGGTTAGTTTTTTGGATATTGATACAAATATGTCAAGACAACTTGCGCTAGACAACAAATTGTCTGGTTTCTAAATAAGGATTATTCTTCCTTGTGTTACGAAGTGACGATTATGAAGGGGGCGCATAAATACTTAAATACATTATATAACATCTATGAATTAGGTACAAATATTTCCCTCTTACGGGATTCGAACACGCGACCTAAAATCAAAAGATGTGGTAGGTGGGCGTTAAATACACAAATAAATTCCTTTGCATCTTTTAAGGTTTTGAAAGACAGTACGTATGAGGAGCATGATTTTATCATTATCAATTGCGACATTGAATTTGCTGCTTAGGAGAAATCAAGTGCTTTCAGATTTGAAGAAAATCCATGATGGTTTTACATACCGCTGTTGCATAAACAGACGGGTAGATGGCGCTAACGTCACGCAATGACGTATCAATGAGACCAAGAATTTCGCGCGGTCGGACCGACAGCACGGTAGCTCAATTGGAAGAGCAGTTGGCCCGGATTGCCAGAAAGATGCTGGTTCGAATCCCGCCCGTGCGCAATTTTTGGTTTCATATTTCATCTTTTAAGAATAAAATCCATGATAACAATCTAAGATAAAATGTTGAAATCCTACTACTATTATAAAGGCGAAAGTTTGTATGGATGTATGGATGTTTGTTACTCTTTCACGTAAAAACTACTGAATGGATTTGAATGAAACTTTACCACAATATAGCTTATACATCAGAATAACATATAGGCTACAATTTAGGGCTCTGCAGTGCTTAGTTACCGTATTTCTTACTTATTACTAGACTAGACGGGACGAACCTGAAGTCCACGCGAACGAAGTCGCGGGCAAAAGCTAGTCATTTATATAAGAAAACCTATGATAATACTATTTCAATCGATTACACTTATCGTAGGTAAAATTAGTGACTAGAATTTCAATTTAGATTTTGATAAAAATTCTGACTCATTTCAATCTGTATCAGAGTGTGAAATCGCGAAAAAAAGTCATCACGAGACAAAGATAGAGGCACATAAAAACGTGTCGACCGCTAATGCCTCTACAAGTTCTGATACTCATTACATTGTCAGCTTAATAACCAATGTCAGTTCAATGAAACACTTCAGGTTTTATGGCTGATCAACTTTGATACAATGAATATGTACATAGGATGGATTTGCACATAAAGTGGCTTTAATACTACTGTATTCGCCATGCAAATGCGATGTCCTAAGGTGCTATTATATTTTCTGTTGTGCTAATGAGAGCCGGAAAAAATAATGTAAAGCATAAAATTTAAGTATTGCTGTTAACACGGTAGTTGCCTACAGGAAAAGACGTAATTTACACGATTCTTGTATTGTAGAAATCGCAAAGCCACAATGAGACACCAAAGCAGTGAAATTAACATTTTCTTGGAAAAATCTCTCGGTGCTGTCTTATTTACGCCATACACCTGCTATCCTTACGGAAAGTAAAGTCATTTAATATAATATTAATAAAAAATAGGCACCAGACTTCTAACACATCCACTTCTTTACCACAAAATGATCGTAATAATTGTTTTTTTTTTACTGACTTATAAAAAGGAGGTATGTTGGTTTGTGTAATAAGTTTGTTTCTCCTATTATTCCTTTATCAAAAACATCGCCTTACAGACGGTAGTGATCAGCAAGAAATACACTGACCTCCATGCAGAGTACGCGGACAAGATCTACGCAGCCATGGAGGCATCCGTCAGCGATGGCACTCCTGTCAACGGCCCGGTCTGGTGGCTCGACCCACATGACGAAGAGCTTCTGGTCATTTGGGACGGTAAGGCAAATGCTACCAATGAACTAGGCAGCGACTTTCTTGTGTGACGTGTGTGTCTGTGATCTTTACTTGTCTAAGTGCAAAAAACCATATTCTGCCTCTTCTTAATGGCTATCTGACTACATCGGGTCAGATTTTAAGACACCAGATCTCAATTGATACCTGAATATTTCAAACTGAAAATTACTGAACTAAATTGAAAATCATTGATAACTAAGGCCTTTAGAGAGGAGTAAGGTATGCATGCACCTTTCTAAAGAAAAAAGAAAGCTTAGGCAAAGCTCAACTTATCGAACGACCCAAAAAAAGGTCTACAATCACTAAACTTGAATTCCAGAGTTCCTGCTCGGAGAAGACATCATCGTAGCGCCCGTTCTTCAAGAAGGCGTCCGCGCTCGCGACATCTACCTACCCTCAGGCGTCTGGCTGGAGGAAGGCGACCCCGCCAAGCCCCACGAGGGCCCGATCTGGATACACTCCCACCCCGCACCCTTGGACTCACTCCCCTTCTTCGTGAGAGAGTCCCCTCCTCCGCATAACTCTGCCACTACACCAGTTGTATCTTTAGTGGCCCTTCTGGGTATTGTTGTTGCTTTGTTTTAGTTAGAATAAGGTTTATTTCGATGTAAGTATTTAATTTGTCAATAAATTTGCGATGGTTATTTGTGTTTAGATTTTTGATGTGGACCCATAGTTGCTAATTGGAAATTGTGCACAGTCATTTAATAACTACAGCTCATGGTATTAAAAGAGAATTGAAAATTAGGAATTAGTTGATAAAAAAGTTGAAACCTGTAAATCCTGAAATAATGTGTCCAAATCCTGCAAGTGTCACTTGCACTATGGAAACATTATTAGACATTCAGAAAGACTGAATGTCTAATATTCAGAATCAGACTACATGCTACTTTTTAAACGGATACATTTAAAGAGTAGACGCTACGAAGTTACTCAGAATTTGTGGTCTAGTCAGGTTTTCTTTGCTTGTCAAATGTTTTAAACAATCTTTTCATAACAAAAATATAAGTAAGTTCAATTAATTAACTATTTCATTTAAAAAGATCTCAGTGTTCAAAGTAAAATTACCTATGCAGGGTGTGCGTGTTGTGTTTATTTTATTTTTAAATTAGTGATTTCGTTAAAAATGACTGTCAAGATTGTTTACAAAATTTGACAAGCAAAAATAAACAGACTTTAGGCCTGAAGCACCGCCGCCACCGACCAACCTTGATCTTGACTTTGAGGCGAAAGTCATTGATAGCAAGCAACGTTAACACGCTAATTAGGAATATAATCACTTATATCCTGTATTGTTTTCAACAATAACTAATTATAAGTGGTTCTTGGAGCGCTTCTGATTGATAGGGTATCATTAAGTGGGTTGCGATAGGTAACGCAAGAGTTTGTAAACAACTCAATAAGAACTGGGCCCCTATTTTTGAATCACTCGCTTGGATATGGAGAGTGATTTTCGTTCGAAAACGATTTTTTTTCTATGACTTTTGACACTACGTCGAACGAAAATCACTCGCCATCTTGAAGCGAATGATTCAAAAATAGGGCCCCAGAACTAACACAGGTAAACTAATAGTATTACAAAGTTATTGTAAAATCGAATACGTCCACAAGAACACAAAACTTTGTACTGGTTTGAAAAGGGAGATTCAACCTAAGACGAAAGTAGAATGACGAAAAAACTTTTTCAACGAACAAAATACGAATTAGTGAAATACAAAGTGATTTTACAGTGAATCATTTAAAACCGAAGTAAAATACAAAAGGTAAGGTAGAGCTTAACCTTAAACCTAACCGTAGCTAAAGTAAACAATAATAATAATGAAAGTAAGGCGAGTTTGGCAGAATAACGCAAATGATTGTGTTACTTATGAAAAATAAACTTTAAAAAAAGGACAACTTATTGACCACGCTCCTGCGCTGGTAGAGCTGCAACACTCAACAACCAAAAACAAACACAGCATCTTAAATCTTAGTTCAAACACGTAGTAACCTATCACAGCTAAGATCGTGTTTTTGTCGCCAATTTCCCTTTCCGGTGGCACACGTAATCGTCCATTATTCGCGCATGCATAATGAAATGAACATCCGTGCCAATTAATAACTTAACGATTTCAATTAACGCTCCTGGACAATACGGAATCTGGGATTCAAATCTAAGATGGCAGCAGTACGAACCGGAAATCACGCTTGTGTGTTCCGCATTTGAATATTTCTCTCTTGGTATGTCAAAATTAATGGAATTTCCCAGAGACTTAAGTAAATGTCGTTGGATATACATGTTGTAAATATAAAAACAGCACACGAAGCTTAACACTAATAAAACTTGCAAATAAAATATGCAAGCAATGTGATGTGCCTGCTCAATATAATTATACTTACCCAAAAAGTTGGTTCTATCTAATTTTTAAGAATTTCTACAAAAGCCGAGTAGATTGAGGGATATACACTTCGTTCCTAGATCCGATTCTCAGGCCAAAAGGTTGAAGGATACCTTTCTGAGGCAAACATTTTTTTTTCAATATCATTGGATATGACTTCGGCAATCACTACAGCCTTGTTCGTTGTCAACTCGATTTAGTTATGTCCAACGACAAAATAACTGCATAGAAAACAAGAACGTTTATTTCCTAACACAAAAAAGGATAAGCTGATTCTCGTATTCATCGATCAAAACAGATAATCAACCGACTGTACATTCAATCTATATTCTGATCAACCGAACCTCATTTTTTTCTTTCACAGCCTTAGACGCTCGCATAACTTTTCACTAACAAATCACAATAAAGTATCAAACAAGCATGTTTACTAATCGGCACGCGGTATCGAGTATCAATCGAAGCGCCACTCGAGATGCCTCGTCGCTGCGCGGGAGTCGGTCGGCATTTTTTGTCACCCATTGTTTGTTTGCCTGTGAGCTGTGACTCAATTGTGACGTAGGTTTTAAAGGGATTTCATACACATTGCTATGATAGTAAGTACTCATAAAAATTTACCGTAATTACCTACTTAGGAAATATAAATAAGTACAAAGTTTAGACTAGACTATACAATCTACATTCTGAGAGGTCCTAATTTTGGTGTTCAAGAGACAAACTGCGTTTGAGGTATCAAGCTAAAAAACGAATGTAATTTGAATGAGCTCTCCATCAAGGTTTTTTAAATCAAAACTTTATTAACTCCTCAATAATCAGGCGGAACGCTTTTACAGTGAGCTTTCAAACAACATTATACGTTTCACCGGAGATCAAGTCGGATAGAAAGGCTCGATAATCGAACAGCAATTATAACCTATCGTATAATTTATTTAAGGGCTCTATTTTGACTCCTATACTCCTTTGACCAAATAAAATTTTATAAGGACAAAAATACAACGAACAGGATGTTTACTGCAAAAACTTGTGCAATGAGCAGGCTCCCTTATCAACCTGCTATAGTTAAGAGGTGTGATAATAGGCCGCAGCAGGAAACATAATAAGAGAGGTCTTAGTTATCTGCGTCTGCGCAGTCCGCCTCTGACCGCGATGGACATGTCACTTACAGGTGAGTACAGTTTATTTTAATAATAAGTTAATTAAAGAATAGAATAGATAGGATAGAAATCAAATATACAGGCCTGCAGAACTAAGGATCTCATTGTTAAAATTGCTTTTTAGTTACACAAGTAATACATTTTGAAAAGGACTCTTGTAAGTACTAAAACTGATAAAATATTTAACGGATTTTGTATTTGAAGTCTCATACTTTTAGTTTTGAAGAATATTAAAAAGTTAGTTAGTATTGGCCAAAGTTTTTTCATCATCATCATTAAAATGAGATATAAAAGCGTTTATATTTGGAACGTATAACATAAGCATTAATTGATGCACTTTGACTCATACATAGCCAAGTAATGGGATCCAAAGATTAGAAACCAAAAACTTTCGCATTGACTGGATAAGACGTAGACTCTTTTCACAACCTGAAAAGCCAGCCGGTATTTTTTTAAAGGTGAATACTAACTATAGTTTCATATATTTCATATTCATATTTCTTGAAATTTGCTAAATTCGATAATATATTTGATGAAGACTGGAAAACTGTGGGGGAGGCCTATGTTCAGCAGTGGACGTCCTTTTGCTGTTAATGATGATGATGATAAAATATTGAGCAATTGGGCCTACAACCACAAGCAGACGAAAAGAAACCGATGCATTCATTCTTACCTTTATTTATCTATTCAGTGATTACTCTCGTTTAAAGTTAATTCAAAAATGTAACACATCTCTACATTCTGGATATTTTAGTTATTGATATAATTTACTGATTGTCTTTGGATAGATAACGCAGATAAATAATTTTTTATATTTTACGGAATTCGATATTATTTATAAATAAATAGTTATACTCCTAATGGCATTTAGTAATCTACTATTAGTAGGCGGAATGTATGAGCACCTTGCGTTGAACCCGGGAGATCAGATTTTTTGCACACTCATTCATTGCAAGTTTGTGACCTCGAGCTCCGATCGACCGGTACTTTTTCAAAAATCCAAAAATCCGCGAAACTTTTGGTTCAGTTTTAAAATAATTTAACCGTTAAGTAATACTTTTTGGTAGTACCTTTTCAGGAATCTTTTAAGAAGACAAAATATTTTATTTACAATATGAGACTAGCATTTTGAATGCAGCAGACCAATTAGTTTCGACTGAAAGCTTGTTGAAAATAATAATTATCGCGTCATAAATAGATCAAGTGAACGTGTTTTTTTCCAACCAAAACTTATAAAAAGCATTATTAAAAAAACTTTAATTAGAAGCAACAAATATGACGCCGAATATCATTGAGTATACATATAGCTGTTCCCCAGGACTTCATCTTCTTCACTGGGTCTGCGGTAACAATTTTTATCACATATAGTAGCAAATTCGGTGTATTTTATAATTGATTTGAAGAGGGACTACCAGAATTTACTAATAATTACAAAAATATGTATATGAAAAAAACAAAATCTTTAAAACAAACAATAGCGAGAAAGTTGTTGTTGTTGTACAATTATTGCAACTTAAAACTTGCATAATTTATTGGGCACACATCATAAACAAACCAGCAAAAATCAGAACTACTGGATTTAACGCAAGCCCAAATTAGAACCTCTTAGTTTCTACATACGCACACATACAAACTTTTTTATCAATTTGCTTGGATTAATTTATTTCATTTCGTACCTTTGCTATTTAACTGCGAGTTTCATTAGAAAACTTTTCTTACATGCAAATGCATTATAATCGCAGTACCGATAAACAAATGTCTTGATCTACTACGAGGACAATGAGCCAGCTATCATTATCATTAAGTACTCCTGATTGCCGAAGAAAAACTAGTGACGCGGACATAATACGCCTCAAACATTGGTTATTATTTTAATTATAGAGTATGTAAGGACAGGTGCACTTTCAGAAAGATCTGTTTCAATGAATAAGGATACAATCCTGGGAATTTGTTGCGGTAACAATCGCCTTGATATAATTGCTAAGGGAGAGTTGATAGATCATTTTGTTATTTAAAATATTACAGTTACATTTTAGTTATTTCCCGATCAATTAAACGTCCGTGTTATGCGAAAAATAAAGCTGGGTATCGATACAGATATAATAGATTCCATATCTGAAAAGAAAGTAACTACATTATTTGCGTTTTGGACCACATCACACTGTAAAGTCACGAAATAGCTTTGAAATGGTTAACGATTTTCTTAGGAGATACGATTTTCTAAGGACGATTTTCTCAGTTTAAATCTTATTTCTCTATAGTAAGAAAGAGCTTCCATACTTCGGGAAAAAACGTCCTTTTTACGAATCATTCACCAAGCATAAGAAAATTCGCAGAAACAACTAGCCCTGTAAATCGTCTAAATTTTTATCGATGAACGTGTATATTATTACAGTTGCACTAACGCTGTTATTTGCGGCGTCTGCGCTTGCCGTGGACCTCACCCTGCTAGACTCCTCAGGGTCGAAGGCCAAGCTTCAAGACAACCCTTACGGAGGACTCAACATTGTGCTAGAGCGAAGTGAGCATTATTTAAGTTACATTTTTGTGAATGAAGCGCTAAGTTTATTTTTCACTCTTTATTTAATATCTACACGTTAGCAGAAGCAAAGGAAACCAGTAAATTGCAGGAATATAAGAACTGGATGCAGAAGTGCCTTATAATAAAAGTCAACAAAACGTAAACGCTAACGCAACTACTTCCATATGAAATGTCATGAAATCATAGCAAAATACAATGGCGCAGAACAACAAGGAAGTTAAATTATATGCAGTCTTTGCTATTTATATAACATTCAAATATTCTGTTGTTCTGGTCCCACAATTATTTAGGTAGTTCGCGCAGCAAATCGGCGACTGCATAAACACACATTTGGGATGGCACTTTAGGATACCTAAATAAATAAGGACACGTAATGATTATGTGAATTGATTGCGGTTTTAATGTGATGAACTTTTTGCAAAAGCTTATCACGGCCAGGACATTCACCTGGATTTTAAAGGCCTTATCAAAAAACTCGAATTTTCTTATAAGTCTCAAGCCCTGTTCAATTTTTTTTTTAAATACCTGTAGCCCACATGAAATACACTTGTCACCTCTCCAGTTAGATCTATCTCATAGATGCTTTAACTCTTTCAATCAACATCACAAACTTGACTTGTTCATATTTTCTTCCAGATGGCGTATCAGAAGTGATAACTGTGATCGGTCGTCACGCGGGCGCGATCAAAGACGTGGTACAAGATGGCGACGTGGTTATCCAGTACGGGAACGACACGAGCGTGCGGATCAGCGCCGAGGAGGTCGCCGGCGAGAGGAGCGGGCAGGTGCTGACGCTGACGTGGGAGGCGCCTAAGACTGTCAAACTTGAGGACTGCGTCAATCTGGGTGAGTTCCTTCAACCTTTCTTGTGGCGAAGGAAATGCTTAAGGGCTGCTGCGCCTGCTGCTAGAGGAAAGCAGCAGGTTGTGGTGTTCTAGTTCAAGGAATGTGTGAATATGGGGGCTGGATGTAAAACATTCGGTATTTCGGTGAAAACCGTCACTAAGAAATAGATAACTTGTCACATCTTCATTAAGGAAACCTACATTGATCTAGTCTAAACAAATGCAATACATAGGTAGTTTATGTAAGATACTATTCTGTATAAATGAAAGTGTCTCAATGGTATATCATCGCTAAAACCAATAAAAACATGTTAGAGGTTGATCTATTAAAAACAATAGATCAATAATTAATAGAAGAATATTTTTATTTATTAATTTATGCCTAAATAAGCATAAATAAAAAAAAAACAAATTCAAAAAATAGTGAAGGCTAATAAGCCTGACGTTTATTTAATACATATTTTATTATTGCAGGTGCCAACAAATGGTACGGTGGTCCGCAGCAGAAGCGGCAGTACTGGCCGATTGAGCGTCTGATCCTACCTGAGTATTCCTACGTTACCAAAGAGGCTGACAACTGCGGAGTAGCTGAACCCTACTGGTTGAGCTCCGCCGGCGTCTTTTACTACTTCGACAAGAAGGTCCCTCTCTTCGTCGACCAGAACAACTTGGACAAAAACGCCGCTTGCTTCAAAGCCCAAATCAAGGCACCATACTCCAGCAAGCGCGATAGAAACGACCTAATTTACGCCATCGGAATATTTGAAGACGTTCGCAAAGCACACGAGTATGCTGTAGAGAAATATCTAGAGAAACCTACAGGGATTCCTGATGAGAGAATGATTATGTATCCGATCTGGTCTACCTGGGCAAGATACAAGCGAGATGTAGACCACGATGTTGTGCTCAAGTTCGCTGATGAGATCAAGAAATACGGTTTCCCTAACAGTCAGTTGGAGATCGACGATCTATGGGAGACCTGCTATGGTTCACAGACAATTGACCGAGATAGGTTTCCAAATATGAAGGGTACGGTGCAAAAGTTGAAGGAAAAGGGATTCCGCGTGACTATTTGGTCGCATCCGTTTATTAACAAAGGCTGCGAGCCCTGGTATTCCGATGCTAAAGCAAAAGGGTGAGTAACAACAATCTTCCCAATCTGCAGAGAGATAGATAAACCACTGATGTAAACCAAACACTGATGTAAACTTAAGATCAGTGGTTTATGATTATTTTATTGCACAATTACATTATATTCCCATGTTTCATTGAAAATGCATTTGGATGACTTAATTTCGTAATAAGTACAGTCATCAGCATCTGGGCTCATTTTTGTTGAAAACTAACTCTTATCACAAAACTACATAAGATACCGCGGTGTCTACCTTGACGTGCTGTTGCCCGTACATTGTTTAGGTACTTAGAGTTTTCAGCATCATAAGAATCTGACGTTCCAAGTCTAAGTTGACGAACCAAGTAGAGTATTTAGCCCAATATGAAACCGAGAACTGCTTCAATACTCTTGGAGTAGATGAAATGGTAGCTCCACTTTTGGAATGATTTTTTACTATAGCAACTTCATCTTCAGAAGATAGTAAACTGATATCTATCTCTTCAGGTATCTAGTGGCATCCGAGTACGGGTCAGTAGAAACGAGCTGGTGGAACGACAACGAAACAACGACCGCCTACATTGACTTCACGAAGCCTGCCGCCCGCGAATGGTACATGGAACGGTTGCAGGCGCTGAAGGATACCACAGGCATTGACAGCTTCAAGTTTGACGCTGGAGAGTCAAGCTGGTCACCACAGGTCAGTGAGTTATTATTACTACGTATAGAGAAGCTATGCCAAGCAAAAATTGAGTCGCAAAGACGACGACAAGGTTATGACGTATTCCCTGAAATTTGAATTTCGAATATGAAACCATTTACTTATACGTTTTGATGAAAAGTGGCGGATTCATGACGGACGAGATTTGTTCATAGTGTCAGTTCCATGCGCTAGTAATAGAGGTTCAATGCCACAGGTTAGCATTTTATTTATTTACAAATACATAACAGGGTATCTCATGATTAAAAACTTCCCAGGATTAATTGATAAATATGAAATGCTTGGTATTTTAAAGAAATGGGCGAATCAATTGAATCAGCAGTAAGTTAAATCAAAATGACCAACGAATGTACATTTTACTACCTAACGTCTCCTGAGAAGATGTGACAGAGATGCGCAAATTCAATGTGTGTTATTCAACTTACTGAATGTACTATAAGGTACTCAACAACAGCTGATTTTATATCACCTTTTAGATACCAGTTCTGCAAGGTGACATCAGAGATCAACCAGGAGTTATAACAGCTGACTACGTGAGAGCAGTCTCCACATTCGGACCGCTAGTGGAAGTCAGATCAGGATACAGGTAACTTACATTATTCTAATTGCTATTCTAGGATTCAAGGTCTCGCTTTATTATCAATCAACCAAGCAAAATGGAAGATATGAGGACTATATACATTTTAATCTGGTTTTCTGCTTTCTTAATCACAATATAAGAAACTAACCCTCCATTCACATCCATACCTGATATTAGATGCGATTGAAGTCAAATATCTGCGCAGCCGTTAATAAAAAATAATATGAAGATAATAGAAATTAACCCGCCCCTCAGTAATCCATTTATATTTCAGAACACAAAACCTGCCGATCTTCATCCGCATGATCGACAAAGACACCTACTGGACATACGAGAACGGTCTCCCTACCCTCATCACCACTCTCTTGCAAATGAACATGAACGGCTATCCCTTGGTGCTGCCTGACATGATCGGAGGGAACGGATACAATGAGCCGCCTAGCAAGGAACTGTTCATACGATGGCTGCAAGCGAACACCTTTATGCCGAGCATGCAGTTCTCTTATGTGCCTTGGGACTTCGATAATGAGGTAAGGTTATGTAAACTTGAGGAGTGAAAGTTCATAATGCTATACTCCGATCAATTATCACAATAACTTTCTTAAAACATGATAACGTGTCATACTCTTATAGATTTGCATGATTTTGTAAGAGCAAACATTTTGCAAATGAAGATCAACTCTGAATACATTAATATAAAAGGATTTGGATGTCTTCTACATTATCATTTTTACATCAAAGAAAATAAATGGCGAGCTACTTACACGAACTTATTCGGAAGCTGTTTTTGACACTAGGTATTCACTCCGAAAACATCAAATAAGCCAGTTTAAAAGCTGTTATAGAGGTATTCCTTGGACACAGATACAGTACTCATCACATCTTCATAAGTGATTTGTGCAATAAAGTCGTTAAATAAATATATATAAAAAATTACCACGTATCTTATTATTTTCGAGTTCCCGATATTTCGGCTCTGTTGCAAGTGCCATGATCACGGCGTAACTGACTTTGTTTCGGGTAAGCTGTTATTGGCAAACATATAGGTCTACCCTCCTACAAAGTCTTTTATTGCGATCACTACACACTGAGTATATTGTTCACAAACTCGCACTCGCACCTGTACACAACACTCACAGTATCTACAATCAAAACGATAGTAAGTATTTTACGAATCACTGGATTCAAGATGGTAGCAATCTCGTTACAATCTATTCTAATGTTAGTGACCATGTAAGTTTAAGTTCATGAAGCCTTAATAGCATAAGTTGCGTATATAAGGTCAAATCGTTTTAAGTGATCATATTTTAACAGTGTCTTTGTATACATCATAGAAACAGGACACAATCATATTTTTTTGGAAAATCGAGATTTCAATTTTTATTATTTTCCTTAACAAAGACAATATCATTATTTAAAACAGCACCCTAACAATTTATAAAGTTAACTACGCCCAAACCTTCTTTTCTCTAATCCTAACCTTAATTAATAAAAAAATAATATCTGAAAAAAATAATTATCCTAGTCTCAAATTTTCTCAAAAACCAGCGGATAAAACCCCAAAGTGTTTTCTACAAAAAAATATCAATTAATTGTGCTGAATCAGCCCTTTAAATATTATCACTTAAAATGAGGTGACCTTATTTAACCCTCACTTCATATCCATTCCCAGACGATCGAGATCAGCAAGAAGTTCGTGGAGCTGCACGCGCAGTACGCGCCGCAGATCATCGCCGCGTGCGCAGCGGCCGTGGACAGCGGCGCGCCCGTCAACCCGCCTATCTGGTGGATCGCGCCGAACGACACGGAGGCCTATGATATTTCTGACCGTGAGTGTTCATTGCTTTGCTTGATTTGCTTCTACTAAGTATAGTCTTCTTCTTCTTTTCGTGTCGACTCTGGCGTTATATTTTTGAGAACCAGTACTCGGCGACTGACAGAGCGTTGTCAGTAGCGTTATACAGGTCAATAGGTGATTGGAACAGAAAAGTTCTGGATTGGAGATCCTTTGACCAAAGACGCAGCGTAGGACGTCCACCGTCAATATGAGCAAACGACGACCTTGTAATGATCTGAGGATCAAACTGCAGATGCAGACCGCTTGTGATCGGTCGTGGTGGAAAACCATGGGAGAGGCATATATTTAGTAGTGGACGTCCTCCGACTGATAAATGATCATTAGGTATGTTCAAAATTTTTGATTAGCTATCGCTAGAACAATTGATAAAAAGAACATACATACATGGTGACATTTTAATCAGTAATTAAATGTTTGTGTAAAGACTCCACCGATAAACAACTTTTACCGTTGGGGCAATAGTGAAATAGTATATAAGAAGCAGATATCAACGACATTTTGACACCGTTGAACATATTTTTCAGAATACATGCTCGGCGAGACAATCCTGGTGGCCCCGGTCATAGAGAAGGGCGCTAGAGAGCGCGACGTGTACCTACCCGCCGGCCAGTGGCTCGCGCAGGGCGACGCGGCGCGGCGGCTGGCGGGCGGCGACTGGCTGCGCCGCTTCCCCGCGCCGCTGCACGAACTACCCTACTTTATCAAAGCGTAGTGCCCTAAAAGTTAATGTTTAGATGTAGGGATACAGTATTATATGTAATAAATTGTAGCTTATTTCGTGATTTGGTTTTTTTGTGGACCTCTCCTAACATTTGTCAGATTTCTCTATGGTATGGTATTGAAATGAAATGAAATTTAGTGAATAAGAATTTGGATAACAGTGTTAGCGGTTACATTTGCTCTTATGGTATTTTGCCAATCTTCACTTTTTCAGGTGTATTCACATCACACTTAAATCTATTATTAGTCACTGTATTCCTGATCCTACACTTTCTATCATATACCAGATGAACATCACACTTAAATCTATTATTATTAGTCACTGTATTCCTGAATTCCTGATGCGCCACTTTCTATCATAAACCAGATGCAAGACTGTGATATTTTTTTTTTTTTTTTTTACTTAGGTATACAAACAGGATATGGTCTATGCTTAACTTATATAAAATTAAGAACTAAAATACATAGCTGGACCATAGCCCATGAAAAGTATAGACAACATGATTTTATACCATACGCTAATAGAGAACTGTTATTAAAACTAAACAACTATAAATGATAAAAATGTGTTGAAAACTGTATGACATCAGGTCCACGCATGACCTTCGCCCCTCAGGGTGTTGGATATAGCTTTTTTGAAAGTAGAGAAACTGATATTGAAAACATCTATGTCTTTGCCACCCTGGATCAGCTCGTTATACGTGCGGCACATTCTAACTAACGGGTTGTAAAAGGATGTGTTATTTTTATACACTTGAATGTCAAATATATTAGGGTTCCTGGATCTGTGTCGAGTGTTAATATTAATTGACGATAAAAGACCTGGCGCATCAACAGTAGAGTGGATAATTTTATGGAGATACAAAAGGTCGTACCTTTTACGTCGGGTTTTTAGGGACATAACATCGAATTTAGACAACCGTTCGCTATAGTTTTGGAGGGAGCGACCTAAGTTGTGTCTGCGGGACATATAACGTAAGCATCTTTTTTGGATTCTCTCTAGGCTGTCCACATGTTTATTGTAATACGGTGACCATATCGGGCTGCAGTACTCCAGCACGCTTCTGACAAGGCTGTAGAAAAGAAGAAGGGAGCTTTGAGGCTTTTTGAAATCTTTTGTGGTTCTCATTATAAATCCTAATAACCTATTACTCTTATTTATAATTTGATCGTAATGAGGACAAAAGGTCAGTTGTTCGGAAGATAATGGAAGAAGAACGCAGACAGGCGCAGTTACGGCATCGAGCCTCCATGGTGAAGAGACGGAATGGCGACTTGGACTGACAGACTGACTGACAGATAAATAAGGACTTTTGTTTTACAATTTGACAAGTAAACACGGTGCGTTTGTAAATATATGGATTAGTGATTCATCCGTGCTTTGGAATCAAGTATTGAATAAACGGAGGACGAAAACCTTCGACAGTCTTTCTTTGTAGAGACCGTGAAGACGCTGATAGTAGGATGCAAATGCTGGCACTCTCAAGCCACATAGCTACCTAATTGCCTACCTCGTCCATGTGTTTTCAATTCAATTCAATTTTGACCAACAAACGATCAATTTGTTAGTTACATAAGAGACTTAGCATAATGTTTGTTTTTGTTTTGTTTTGCTTTGTCATTGTCTCGTTTCCTCTAATCAAACATTGAAACGTACATTGCAACTACTTACACTACATTTCATCTAATGATCAGTCAACTGGCAATATTAGTACATGGAAACGAAAATTAACATTTGTAAATTCATGCAGTAAAAATAAAACACAAAGATTATTAATTATTCCCTATATTAAAGATATACAATATACTCAATAACATAACTACAACGGTCAATTAACAACAACTTCCTTTACTAATCCATCGCCCAATATCCTAAAGTCTTCCACTATGGCTTCAATGTTCACTTTGTATTTAGTTTCTCCTCTTATAGTCACCGGTTTTAGCGCATTCGCGTTTAGGAACTGAAACAAAATATTAATAAATAGAAAATACATTTTAATAAGACTACCACCATTAAATAAGACAGCACTTCTAGCTATAGCACTGTGACATCTTATAAAGTTGTAATAGGGACTATTTTGCAACAACAAGTGTATAGCCTGGTGTACTGGCGACTGTAAAATATATTCTACATCTACTTGCAAGTTATATAACGAAATGATTTAACCATTTGACTTGGGTACTTAAAGATGACCAAACTATGGTCAAATAAAACATTATGATTTTAGAGAACAAGATTGGGCTGGCATGCTAATGTGACCTGTGTGGCATGTCCAAATTATTAAATGATAAGGTAACAAAGTAAAAAAAACTACTATACTTTTGAATATAAACTACGAAATACTAAAGAGTCTAACTACTACTGCTAACCTTATACCACTACACTACCCATGTTGAATGTGTAAGAAAAATACTAACCATTTGTGTATATTATATTTGTAAATATATGGGCACAGAACGCGAAGAACTGACGGCCGTTGGGATACATAGGTTCTAGATTGGAGACCTTTCAACCAAAGGCGCAGCGTAGGACGTCCACCGACACAATGGACAGACGACCTTGTAACGATCCTTTACAAGGTCGTCTGTCTCGATCGATTCAGCCGTGGACGTCCTTTGGCTGTTAATGATGATGTGAATATTACCACATAACTTAATTGGAACCCATTTCAAATAAAAAAAATTGAGAATATGTAGATGTCGCTTCACAAAAAAAATAGGATATAGGCCCAAACCGCGATTAAGTAGTCTTTAAAAAAAGCCATGACAGTAACAAAAAGTCTAGAAAGAAAAAACAAAAACATACCTATAACTTGTTATAAAAACTTCAATTATAGTACAACTCACCTGAAATTCCTTTGTTTCGGCAATATCTGGCTTCCACAGCACCGCGATGACTTCGCCGCCGTACGAATCGTGGAAGAACAGCGCAAATTCGTCGTATGCACTCTGTAAGAACATAATCGAGATTTCTAATTAATCATGACATTGAAAAAGGTGATTGTGACGTTTGTGGTGTTACAAGAATAGACAAGATAAGGAATGAGTATATACGAGGAAGTCTGAAAGTGGCACCGGTGACTGAGAAGATGGTGGGTCGACGTCTGTGTTGGTACGGTCATGTAATGAGGAAGGAAGTCATGTAACTAAAAGAGTAATGAGTATGAATGTGGATGGCTGGAAGGGAAGAGGCCGACCGAAGAAGAGATGATTGTGAAGTGAAGTGGATGATTCAGTGACGAGTGATAGAATAGTGTGGAAGCGTAAAACATTCTGCGCCGACCCCAGATAAACTGGGAACAGGGCAAGAGAATGATGATGATGAATGACATTGAAAAAGGATGGAGATTAGTCCATTGACAAGACGCTGGGTTTTCGGCTGCGATTCGGCAAAAGAGTTGAACAGAGAAGTGCAAAATTGATCGTCAGTGATATACCTCCAAATACATAGCAAACACTTTGGCGCGAATCGGTGGAACATACAGACATTATACAAACATACATGCTTAAACTGCTTAAAATTAGTACCCTTCTGTTTGACTTTGCCCTATTTGGGTAAAAACTATTAGTTAAACTCCCTGAGACAAAGGAGATATTTTGCATTAGTTGCCCCCTGTCAATGTAATCTATCGACAAAAGATCATTTGCGTACTGTAAATTTATTTTTTATGATGACAGCGGATTGAACACAATATGTAATATTAACTTAATTGTTATCTTTATTATAGGTAAACCACTTTATTGAGACTTCACCTGCGGGGTGGCGGGGCGTGGGGGAGGCGTTAGCGGGTCGTGCGAGGGGTGCGCGCCGCTCACCAACCGCGCTCTCGCCTCCCCTGCACCTCTTTGCCCCGCATGCAAGGTCTGAATCTCGCGGTCTACCTATAACTATGGCAAATATTTTTTTTGAGTTATTTTTTTTAATAGTTATTCATGTTAACAAATCTAGCTATCGTTGCACTCACCCTCAACTCCCCCAAGTACTTCTCAACCGGATGGAACTCCACCACGGGTATGAGGTCGCCGCTGCCGCACGCGCCGCGGGGCGCCGGCGCGGGCGCGCGGTCCACGCGCTCGTGACAGTACGGCACCGAGTCCGCGTGGAGGCGGATGATGACGTCATAGCCGGCGAGGGATGGCACGAATGCCGGCTGGAAAGGAGAAAAAAGTTTCGTTACACTTTGAGTCTACCACTCACCAGGTACTTTTGATGGTATGACTGTAAATAAATAAATTAACAATGATCTGTGAAATAACGACAAATTAAGAGTAAATATTTCAATAAAGAATACGATTTTTTTATATTTAGTATGGGTTTGGTTTTGACTCCAGACCAAGCCAAGTGCGACTAAGACGGAGTCGAATAGTCCAATCAACGAAGCTTTTATCACCCGAATAATTCCCCCGTCATTGAAACTTGGCACATAGTGAAAATAAGTAATACAGAGTATAGATATACAATAATCCAATGATTTTTTTTACGAGAAGTTAGGTATTTATACCTAAACATGGAAATCGTTTATAACTCTCTGTGAAAAAATTCTCAGTCTGAAATTGTTCGTGTATACGTATGTATGTATAAGTTAGAATAGGTAAGAATAAGAATCCAATATTTGTTCGATTTCCGAGATACTCAAAATTTAACTTTTTGCATTTTGCTCTATAACTTCTACCGAAAAAATTCTCTGCCAATTTTTGTTTTTTAATATGGTTTTATTTACGTATATAAGTAGCTTTAATAAGTTATCCAAAACATTTTTCTTTACAATATTACAATTCTTATTATTACTTAATTATGGCTCGTGCATAATTGCTCAGGCAAATTTAATGCGTTTCTTAGTTAGGGGTCGCTCTATTGCAGTAGACTTTTCAATAATCCAATGAAAATTCCTCTAAATACCAAGTTTTTAAAATAACAATAATGGATAATAGTGAATATTACCGCCACATAGAACCGACCGGGCGCGCGGCAGTGCAGAGTGATGCTCATTAACAAAATATTGTGTTTTTGCAGTGATTATTTGCCAGTCAAATTCAGTCCTTACATTATGTTACGACGTAAGGCTTATTTTGACGGACGACTGACAGCGGAGTCTGGAACGCGGCGTGTGTTTATTGCGATTTCTGTCGGGCGAAAGTAGTTCTTATTTCTATAAGCAGAAGGCTTGTAGTCGGCTGTGATGGATGAGTGAGGATTCTAGAATGCCGTCTATTGTATTTCGGCGCCCGCGCACTCCATAGCTATCGTATAACTATAGTATACTATTATTCAATTATTGTGACGGTATTTTGCGCGCGGTCCTTAAAAGTCATTCTGTACAAAGACGTTTCAGTTTTCGTTCTAAGCTTGCTATTCTACAATTCAGGCTTCGAAAGGTTGGTAATTATTTCATGGGGAAATGTATAAAATTTTTCAATAAACTACCAGAATACATTGTTGACTTACCGATTACTAAATTTAAAACTGTTATTAAAGAAACCCTAATGACGAAAGGGTATTATAAAGTAGATGATTATTTAAAAGATAATAATGTATGGACTTGCATGACAAACATTGTAAAACGACGTGTATAAGTGCCCCCAGTGGGTCTATATGCAAAAATAAACGACTTTTATGACTTTTCTTTTTTATGTTCATCTCAGTTACCTTCTTGACCAATCAGATGACAACGACTCAACGCAATATAATAATTACGTGAAGAATTTAACGAGAAATGAAATAAAAGATTGACCAAGAAAGAAATAAACGACGGTGGAAAAGCAAAAGGCTTAAGCGACACTTTTACAGATATTTGGTCTTAACTTAGTTTGTAATCAGCAAGTTTATCTGCGTCGTTTGAGCCGGGTTTGGTGTAAATCCGGATTGGTGTAAAATATGTTTATAGAATTTATCGGCGAATATTGGATGACTTTCTTTATATCGGACAATAGCATCCCTAATAATAATAAACAATTAAAATTACAAATAAATTAATATCAATTAAAAATTACATTTGATAAAATAAAATAAAAGCACGATTTTTTTATTTCTATTAAAATCTACGTAGAACATACAGGGTGTCCCAAAAGCGAAGGATAATCCTGTAACTGAATAAAGGTCACGTTATGGCCTATAATATGCCAAAAATTTTTTCGTCTCGTTTCATTTCGTCTTCGCTGATTAAATATCATGCCAATTCCTAAAATTACAACTTTTTTAAGACCTGTTACATTTTCTAAGCTCACAAATGATTGAGACATGTAAATCAATGGCCTTTTTGACAATAATATTTTAGGGTACCCCAAAAAATGTAAAATAATGTAAAATTTAATTCAAACATGAGACTTTCATAGCCTGTGGTGTCAAAAATATACCAAGGGGAAAGGGCCAGTTACTTAATAATTTGGCAAGACTTGTACGTGCTCACTTTAACCTATTTAACACCTTTTATACCGTGTTCTTATGCAAATAAATAAATCTAAATCTAATAACTTGTTTAGTTACTTCTTAAAGATGAAATAAGAAACCAAAAATTGCGCACGGGCTGTTGCATAAACAGACAGGTAGATGGCGCTAACGTCACGCAATAACGTATACTAAGAGACCAAGAATTTCGCGCGGTTGGACCGACAGCACGGTAGCTCAATTGGAAGACCCGGTAAGCCAGAAAATTGCTGGTTCAAATCCCACCCGTGCGCAATTTTTGGTTTCTTATTTCATCTTTAAGAATATAAGTATGACACTGTAAGTGTTTAAAAACATTCTAAACCATTGTATAGCGAAGCGTCATCATTTTCAAGTTGAATTTATTCTGTAAAGAATAACTACTTAGCCCGCTGTTGCATAAACAGACGGGTAGAAGGCACTAACGTCACGCAATGACGTATACTAAGAGACCAAGAATTTCGCGCGGTCGGACCGACAGCACGGTAGCTCAATTGGAAGAGCAGTTGGCCCGGTAAGCCAGAAAGATGCTGGTTCGAATCCCGCCCGTGCGCAATTTTTGATTTCTTATTTCATCTTTAAGAATATAAATATGACACTGTGCTGTGAGTGCTTAAAAACATTCTAAACCATTGTTTAGTTAATGCCAATTTTGAAATGGTAACTATTATTTAGCAATTACTTTTAAAAATATTTTTATGGCAATTCTAATGCACATCATCATCATCATCATCATTCTCTTGCCCTGTTCCCAGTTATCTGGGGTCGGCGCAGTATGTTTTGCTCTTCCACACTATTCTATCACTCGTCACTGAATCATCCACTCCTTTCACACTCATATCATTTTTAACACAGTCCATCCATCTCTTCTTTGGTCACAAATTTAATATTTTTCAATTTAATTTTGCCTCGGTGGCGCAGCGGTGAGAGGGTCGCATTTAAAAGCGACGGCTGCGCCAGAGGTCCCGGGTTCGATTCCCGGGTCGGGGCCAAAAAATACCTGGGTTTTTCTGTTTAGAATTCCTCAGGGTAGCCCGGAGTTTGGAATTTGTCGGTGTTTCACCCCCGTGCCTCGGAAAGCACGTTAAGCCGTTGGTCCTGCGCCTGATCTCTCTCCGGTCGTGTCAGATTGCTGTCCCATCGGGCTATGAGAGTGAATGGAATAGAGAGTGCACCTGTGTTTGCGCACACACTTGTGCACTATAATATGTCCCGCGCAGTCGGTTAGTCGTTGTGACTGGCCACCGTTGTCGAAATTGGCTAGGAGGACTATTACTATTACTAATTCTAATGCACTAATGCACAAAGGTCGTGTTTTCGGACTCTATTATGATACAGTTTTATCAAGGTAGTGAAAATTATGGAAAAAATATATGATGTAGATCTTAACAAAAACTTTAAATGAAAATTGGTTTGAGCGAAATCGAACTAGTAGTTTTTGAGATATAGCACATTTTTATTAACTGCAAATATAACTTTGTCTTTCATACAAACACTATGAAAAACAAAGTTATGTTTGCGGTCAACAAAATATTGTAGTATTTTGGCTAAGTGGAAGTAAGAATCCCTAATTCAGTTAAAGTTTGTACGGAACCCTCAGTGCGCGAGTCCGACTCGCACTTGGCCGGTTTTGTGGACTATGAATGTTTTTCTGTCATTTCTTCTTCTCTAAAATAATTTAAAATCTGTTCTTAATGTCAAAAACACATACGGAGGTCTTAACCTCAAACAATGCCAGTCGTTCTACTCGGGCTCCCTCTGGGTCAGCTATACGCAAAAGGCACTTAAAGTGCCATTCAATAATGCCTTTAGAATGCTAAAGTACAAAGGCTTCTTGCTTATGCAGATTGCGGGGGAGGAACCAACAGTATTTTGATTTCCATTGAATCTATAGGTACAATGGGGCAGTCATATTTTTCATTAATCAGATTGGTAATATAATTATGTTCTACCTAGATTTTAATGGAAATAAAAAAATCGTGCTTTAATTTTATTAACAAATGTAATTTTTAGTTGATATTTATTATTTGTTATTTTAATTGTTTATTATTAGGGGTGCTATTATCCGATATAAAGAAAGTCATTCATTCATTCAATAGTCTCCGATTCTATAAACATATTTTACACCAATCCTGATTTACACCAAACCCAGCTCAAACGACGCAAAAAAACTTGCTGATTACAACTAAGTTAAGACCAAATATCTGTAAAAGTGTCGCTTAAGCCTTTTGCTTTTCCACCGTCGTTTACTTATTTCTTGGTCCATCTTTTCATTTCATTTCTCGTTAAATTCTTCACGTAATTAATTATTATATTGCGTTGAGTCTCTGTCATCTGATTGGTTAAGTAGGTAACTGAGATGAATGAAAACTGAAACGTGTTTGTACAGAATGACTTTTAAGGACCGCAATTATTGAGCGCAAAATACCGTCACAATAATTGAATAATAGTATTACTATAGGTATACGATAGCTATGGAGTGCGCGGGCGCCGAAATACAATAGACGGCATTCTAGAATCCTCAATCATCCATCACAGCCGACTACAAGCCTTCCGCTTATAGAAATAAAAACTACTTTCGCCCGACAGAAATCGCAATAAACACACGCCGCGTTCCAGACTCCGCTGTCAGTCGTCCGTCAAAATAAGCCTTACGTCGTAACATAATGTAAGGACTGAATTTGACTGGCAAATAATCACTGCAAAAACACAATATTTTGTTAATGAGCATCACTCCGCACTGCCGCGCACCCGGTCGGTTCGAAGTGGCGGTAATATTCAATATTATCCATTATTGATATTTTAAAAACTTGGTATTTAGTGGAATTTTCATTGGATTATTGAAAAGTCTACTGCAATAGAGCGACCCCTAACTAAGAAACGCATTAAATTTGCCTGAGCAATTATTCACGAGCCATAACTAAGTAATAATAAGAATTGTAATATTGTAAAGAAAAATGTTTTGGATAACTTATTAAAGCTACTTATATACGTAAATAAAACCATATTAAAAAACAAAAATGGGCAGAGAATTTTTTCCGTAGAAGTTATAGAGCAAAATGCAAAAAGTTAAATTTTGAGTATCTCGGAAATCGAAAAAATATTGGATTCTTATTCTTACCTATTATAACTGATTGCGCCGTTGTGTTTGATGATGATGAGGTGATGAAATGAGACCCAAAGCTGCTTGTAATGATGATGATTTACTTTCTTCCCAATTACAATGGTATGAAATGGTATAAATGATGAAATGATGTATCGTCTTCGGGTTCTCAGAGCGCAATGAATAAAATGGCGGGCTCGCCGCCTCCGGTGTGACGTCGCGGTTCGCGCTGTGACGTCACTGAGTGTTGCCGGCGTTAACATCTTGCCCCCCCTCGAAATCGTTCGGATTTCGAGCATTTGATGAGTCTGGATCTGACGCTGGATCCGGTAGCAGACAAAGGTTTCGTATAGCTCGGCGGATGATGCCTCTTGTAGTGTATAGTTCTGCTACCCTGGATACTCCATCCGAGCCTGGGTATAATTTGTGTACTCGGGCCATACGCCATTTGAGAGGTGGGGCGTTAGGCTCCTTGATGACGACTAGGTCTCCTTCCTGTAGTCCTCTTTGGTTGAGCTGCCATTTGTATTTCTGCTGCAATTCGCTTAGGTACTCGTTTCTCCAACGGTCCCAGAAGTGTTGTCGCATCTTCTCCAGGCACCTGTAGCGATCAAGTGGGCTAGGTAATTCCTCCAGTAGATTTTCGGCAGGTAGTGACGTGAGCGGTCGGCCGATCAGGAAGTGTGCTGGAGTCAAAGGATAGAGGTCGTTTGGATTGGATGAAAGGGGAGTCAACGGCCGGGAGTTAAGGATTGCTTCTATTTGCGAAAATAGTGTCGATAATTTTTTGAAAGTTAAATGTTTGTCTCCTAATATTCTAGCGATGTGAAATTTCGCGGATTTTACCCCTACTTCCCACAATCCCCCAAAATGGGGAGAATATGCAGGTGAAAATCTAAATTGGATTCCTTCATCGGACGCAAAACCGGCAATATCTGCACTGTTTGATTTTAAGAATGTTGTGATTTCGTTGTTTGCGCCGACAAAATTAGTGCCATTGTCGCAATATATTTCGCGTGGCTTCCCTCGACGGGCTATGAATCGCCTTAAGCATAAAATGAACGCATCGGTCGTTAAGTCACTTGCAACTTCTAGGTGTAAGGCCTTTGTGGTAAGACAAACAAATAGGCACATATAACATTTAGAAATTTTACACCCTCGACCTCTACGATCAGTGATATGAAATGGCCCGGCGAAGTCGACACCGCTGATGTGAAAAGGAAGACTAGGAGTCACCCTACTGGCAGGTAGGTTTCCCATTATGGGATTTAAACCTGGCGCTTTCATAATCCTGCACGGTTTGCAGTTGTTGACAGTGCTTCTGGCTAAAATTCGTCCTCTAATAGGCCAATAGTTATCCCTCAATGAGGTAAGTAACAGCTGAGGACCTGCATGTAATAGTTTTTTGTGATGATGTGTAAATAATAATTTTGAAAAATGATGTTTTGAATCAAGTAAAATTGGATGTTTTTTCTCGTAGGTTTCACTTGAATTATGAAGTCGGCCTCCAACACAAATGATGCCGTTTGAATTTAGAAATGGAGTCAAGGAAAGAATACGAGATTTTGCAGGTAAGTTTTGTTTGTTTTTTAATAACTCAATTTCATCAGAGAAACATTCTTTTTGATGTTGTTTAATTAAAATGTTTAATGATGCATTTAATTCATTTGTTGTTAATGCACCTGTGTTTTTGTTTTGTTTATTTTTAATGTTGTTAATGAATCTAAGAACGTATGCTAAAGATCGTTGTAAAGTGCTCAATTTGGAAAATCTTTCAAACTGTATGATATCTGATGAAGTTGAGTTTGTGTGTGTAATGTTAGATTGTAAGGTAATTGTAGTTGTTTTAAGTTCAGGCAATTGAGGTATGTTTTTGGCGATACTGTATGATTCGCCCAATAAATCTGATGAATCGTTTCGTGAAATGTGTGCGGAAAATCTATCGGCACTTACTTGGTGAGTTGTTTGATTGAATAATGATTCGCCATAATCATTTTTATTTTGTTTGACTGGTGAATGATTTTTATTAAGTTCCTGACTATTAAATTGGTTACTTGTTAATTGTGAAAAATTACAATAAATGTATGAATTGTTTTCAGTATAAAAGTCACTTGACATGGAGCCTGCTACTATCCATCCTAAGTGCGTATCCTGCAATATTGGTTTCTTAGGTCCTAAAATTATCTTAGATGCCCTGATTAGATCCCAAAATATGTCAGCACCTAATAATAAATCAATGTCTGAAGGTTGATAAAAAGATGGATCTGCTAACTGGACATTATTAGGAATGCCTAAGTTCTCTATACGCACTGCGACATGAGGAACACGCTCAGTGATTTTAGGAAGGATAAAACATTTGACCTGTGTATTGAATGAATTATGCATTGAATGTAAATTGATTGTGCAATGTTCAGTAATATTTAACACTGAGTTACCAATACCTGAAACACAATGATGATTATTTTTGATTTTACAGGTACCTATCTCCTTTTGTGCTTTCTCGCTGATGAAAGAAGACTGGCTGCCCGAGTCCAGTAAAGCCCTTAAAATGAATATTTTGTCATGGCTCGTCACCTTAACTAATGCCGTGGAAAGAAGAGCTTGATTAGTGGTGATGGCTGACATGGAAACGGAAGTGGAGGGTCCGGAAGCAGCGGAGTCGACTACTGGATCAGGTAAGTTAATTTCGTTTGTATTTGTGTTTGGTTGGTGATTTAGAAACGCAGTTGAAGGTGTATGTAAAGAGTTTTGTCTGTGTAATAAAGTGTTGTGTCTTTTGTGGCAGATCCTACAGCCACTAAATATCCTGCACTGATAAGATTGATGGCCGCTACGAAGACAGTTGTTACATAATTTCAAGATATTTATTTTAGATATACGTTCTGTAACGGGAAGCGATTTAAATTTAGAACATTCAAATAATCTGTGATTTTGTTTACAGAATGGACACATTTTACCAGGCGATAATTCAACAGATGAAGCAATAAATGATTTTGTATGTGGTAAACTATTACGTTTTTCATTTTTAACACACCTGCCTGCATTAATTGTTTCCAAAACAAAAGCGCGTTGACGAAGAAAAGAATAGAATTGTTCTAATGTAGGTGAATCTAAATCACTCCTAAATTCCTCCCAGTTACGTGCAGTCACACTGTCAAGTTTTGCCGAAGCCATGTAAATAATTAAAGTATCCCATTTATCAGTGGGTTCACCTAAAGAATGCAAAGCACTTATGTTCTTTGATAAAGTATCGATCAACTCACGAATACCTTGTTCACTCTCTTTATGTAGCTGTGCAATTGAAAATAAGCCCTTGATGTGTTCATTTATTAAGAGGCGCTTGTTATCATACCGCTGACACAACAAATTCCATGCAATTTGATAATTGTTTGATGAAACGGACACGGAACTAATAACTGAACTAGCCGCACCCTCTAAGTATGATTTTAAATAATGAAATTTATTTACATCTTCTATGGTATCATTGTTATGAATAAGAGACAAATATGTATCCCTAAATGAAATCCATTGATTTGGATCCCCTGAAAAATTTGCTATTTTCAAAGGGGGTAATTTTAAATTACAAGTCCGTTCCTTGTTCGAGGTATTAGATGAGATATCCTGCTTGTTTGCTTGTTTTTCAAAGAATTCTAACAACGATTGAGCCTTTGCAATTAAATCATAGAACATGTTTTCTGTGATTTCGCGTTCTTCAATTTGTTTCGAGGTATCTTCATCTAACAACTCGATTTGTGATTGTATTTCCTCGAAGTTGCAAGAAAGATCACGTACCTTATCACATCTCAGCCGTAATTCATTTAACTGTAATGCGCTCACTTCTTTGCACTCCATTAAAGGTTTTAAATATTTATCAAATAAAGTTAATCTGGCACGGATTGTCCCTCTTTGCTTAACAAGGTTTTGCTTTGATTCCATTTTGACGGCGAAAACACTTAATCACAACACAAACACGCACTAATTACCGATCTAAACTAATGCTAAAAATAGACTGAATAATGTACGTTACGTGAGGTCCTGCGCAGATAAGAAACCTGTTTTGCGTTCGAATCCAGGCGCCCGGTGAACGATAGACGGGCGTAGGAACAGTAGCTCGAAGTAATTACGCAGTTATTATTTGTTGTTTGGACAAATACTCGCAGCGATTTCACCTGAAATGATCGGCGTATGCGTTTGAGATGGTTTGATTGTAATATATGTGTGAGATTTAGATGGACGACTGGGATACTAGTATGAAGATGATATTAAATTTAAAGTTATGTACTGATATTTTAGGAAAAATGTGAATGTTTAAAGAAATAACGGTTGTTAAATTTTGAATGTAGGTAGGTTGCTGCTGAAACGAAATTATCGACAAATTACGCAAATCTAAGCAAATAAGGAATGGAAAGATAAGGAATAAACACACTTCCCTCGGAAATAGTCGCTGCAGACGTAGGCTGGCGGTGTCCTGGAGAGAAAGTCCGTTTTCCTGTCGATTTGGTTGTTCAATATCGCAACGTAATGGCAGCGTAGAATCACGTCGGGGTCACCATATGATTGCGCCGTTGTGTTTGATGATGATGAGGTGATGAAATGAGACCCAAAGCTGCTTGTAATGATGATGATTTACTTTCTTGCCAATTACAATGGTATGAAATGGTATAAATGATGAAATGATGTATCGTCTTCGGGTTCTCAGAGCGCAATGAATAAAATGGCGGGCTCGCCGCCTCCGGTGTGACGTCGCGGTTCGCGCTGTGACGTCACTGAGTGTTGCCGGCGTTAACAATAACTTATTCATACATACGTATAAACGAACAATATCAGACTGAGAATTTTTTCACAGAGAATTATAAGCGATTTCCATGTTTAGGTATAAATACCTAACTTCTCGTAAAAAAAATCATTGGATTATTGCATATCTATAATCTGTATTACTTATTTTCACTATGTGCCAAGTTTCAACGACGGGAGAATTATTCGGATGTCTCCATACAACGAATCTCCTCGTTGATTGGACTAGAAGATGGAACGAGCTCGCCCAGAAGAAGCCTGTTCACTCTAACTTTGAATAGAGTCGGATTGTAATCACTACGTACGACGTATTTAATGAGTATGTAATTATATACTGGTTACTGCTACACTTTATAATATCCGAAGCAATGCATCACTTAAACACTTCAGTTACAGAGTACTATAATTCTTAGGCCCACTTGCGCATGATGATTTAACCCAGGATTACGCTAATCGTTGATTAAATCATCGTTCTGTCTTTGTCAGTTTATTTGACGTCGCTAGAGACAGAAATAAGTAAGAAGTGGGCCTTAGCAACTCAAAAGTTAAGTATTGAATAGTACTTACGGCTAGCGTCTGTACTTGCACTTGTACATGCTGACTAGGCACTTAAATATTGACTTGCTGAATGTACTATAGTGTGATATCTATTATAACTGCTTACCAAAACATTATCCTTCATATCCCTCAACATCGCGCCGCTTAAGTACTTCATCGTGCTAGCGGCAAGAGTCCGTACTCGCGCGAGTACTTACGGACTAAGCGCGTCGGCATTCCACACACTTAGCAAAGCTTATACTAAAAATAATACTCACCAAAACATTGTCCTTCATATCCCTCAACATCGCGTCGCTAAAGTACTTCATCGTGCTAGCGGCAAGAGTCCGTACTCGCGCCAGTACTTGCGGACTCGGCGCATCGGCACTCCACACGCTGGGCAAGTCTCCATCGTACGAGGTGACGATGTGGATCTTCGCTGTTTGAGGCTCGCGGGACGCGAATTTGCTTTCTAGCTCCATTATTTCTTCTCCTGAAAAGAGGGATTTGAAATGATAAAATGATAAACATGATTATTTTCTTTTTTGCGCGCGTGTGTGTGTGTGTGTGTTTGTGTGTGTGTGTGTGTGTGTGTGTGTGTGCGCGTGTGTGTGTGCGTGCGTATGTGTGTGTGTGCGTGCGTGTGTGTGTGTGTGCGTGTGTGCATGCGTGCGTGCGTGCATGTGCGCGTGTGCGTGTGTGCGTGTGCGTGTGTGCGTGCGTGTGTGTGTGTGATGTTTCATGAATAGTTTCGTCAAAAAAGAATGTCAAGATTGTTAACAATATTCGACAAGCAAAGAATAATGTTCAGTTTGGTGCGACTGCAGCGTCGCATCTAAAGCGACCGTGTCGTAAACAACAAAAACTGGCTGTACCATGTCTTAAAAAGTATAATAATGACATGTACTCACGCTTCATATCCTCATTAAAGTCTAGCACGACCATCTCTCTCGCCCAGTCTCTCTCAGCGAGCAAGCTCAGCGCTCGCAGCAGCCCCACGGTGGGAGCAGCGGGCGGGCTCAGCGGCGCCGCGTGCAGGAACACGGCGGCCACCAGCAGCTCCGCGAGGGTCGCCGGGAAGTGGGGCGGGGAGACCAGGTGGGCTGACAGCCAGCGCTTGAAGATGCAGACGGTCGGACCGAAAGCTGAATGCTTTTGGTGGAGACTGCGAACAAAAATATGAGGAATTTAATATGAGAACAACTTAAGACTTTTAAGGGAAAATGGACGAAGTCATTGTATTATGAATTTCAATATCTGTTTTTAAAAAGGTTCGGTAGAATCATGTCACTTTAAATAAATTATAACTGTCACTATTTGCTTTTTTAGGGTTCCGTAGCCGAATGGCAAAAAACGGAACCCTTATAGTTTCGTCAAGTCTGTCTGTCTGTCTGTCTGTCTGTCCGTCCGTATGTCACAGCCACTTTATTCTGAAACTATAAGCATCACATAGCTGAAACTTGGTAGGTAGGTGTATCTTGTTCACCGCTTTCCGATTCAGATACAAAAAGTAAGAAAAAATTATATTTAAGGGGGGGCTCCCATACATGTAACTAAAACCAAAAATTTTTTTTTACTTAAACCTATGCGTGTGGGGTGTCTATGGATAGGTCTTTGAAAATGATGTTGAAGTTTATAAAACCATTTTTTCTAAAAGTGTAAGGTTTGAGATATAGACGCTTCCAAAGTGGTAAAATCGGCGTCCCCCCCATCTAACTTTTGAACTAAGAAAGTGAAAATTTTGAAAAAAATATATGATGTAGATCTTAACAAAAACTTGCAACGAAAATTGGTTTGAAGGAGATCGAACCAGTAGTTTTTGAGATATTGCACATTTTTATCAACCGCAAATATAACTTTGTCTTTCATACAAACACTATGAAAAACAAAGTTATTTTTGCTGTCACAATATTATTTTTGCTGTCACAATATATTGTGATGTTCTCGTTAAGTGAAAGTAAGTGCACCCTGAATTCAGTTAAGGGTGGCACGGAACCCTCAGTGCGCGGGTCCGACACGCACTTAACCGGTTTTTGGCGTTTGGTTTAGTTATAAATAAGATGGTACAATAGATAATTAGTAGTATATTATATTACAATTTACAACTACTTTTATAAACTAAACATATTTAATCACTCGTTACTGTTCGGCCCATAATAACAAAAACAATCAAAATATAATATAATCCAAATCTAAACACAACATTAAATTATTGAAATGCAAATTAAATGAAATAAAATTAAAATACAATAAAACTCAATATAACAATATTAATTAAGATAGCTGATATATTCCATCTATTTTTTCTCTTTTATGTTTATAGAAGGTTAGCGAATGTAACTCACCCATGTAAAGCGCCCCTCAGCCTCGGCAGCAGCACGGTCTCACACTGCAGCCTCACACTCTCCTCACTCTCCCTGAACTTGGCCACGCCATTCTTCATCTCCTTCCTCAATAGCGTTATCTCCTTCGGATGCGCGATCTCCATTCGGAACACGATCCCGTTTTTTAATACGTCTACGTGGGTCGGGTAGGCATGAGCGGGGAGCGAGTATTGTTTGTGTAGGCGGTCGGCGATTTGAAGATGGAACGCCGCTTTTAGGCAACGGAACGCTTGGAGATCGCCCGGCCATTTTCCGCTGTGACCTATAAAAACGATATCGAACTTCATTTCAATCAGCATTAGATCAATATTTGGTTGTAAAAATGTCATAAATAAAAAAAATGCAAGGGGCAAATGTTTATGTAAGTGTAATGTGTATGTGAGCTCGAACATTTGTACCAAAGTCATGGATGTTTATATGTATTTAAGTATTTATGGGACACGCCCCCGTTATAATCGTTTTCTGGTATTCGTAGAAAATTCCTTAGTTCGAAACCAAAACAATTGGCGTGTTGTCTGGCGCATATATATTTATATTTATATTATTGAAAAATAATGTGTTTCAAAGATGTGTATGTGACTCTGAGTGTGTGTGCGAGAATGATTGAAAGATGTTAGCTATTACAGATTAGAGATTCAGTTAGCGTATAGTCGAGTGAGCAGAATAACCGTATCACAAGTTTCTCAACTTAATTTGTAGGCCAGTACCCTGATCACGAAAAACTATCGAATACGTAAGCGTATCGAGAAATGTCAATTCTTATGGAAATTGGAATAGCGCCCCTAGCGGTGCGTAAAGAAATCACTTTTTTTAATATGGATTTTGACATTTCACGATACGTTTACGCATTCGATAGTTTTTCGTGCTCAGGATCTGTTCTGTAAGTCGCTGATACCTGCCAAGTTATTATACGTAACTTACCTAACTCCAAAACAGCGCGACACACAGGCACATATTCAGGCAGCACTTGGGTGCCGTCTTCCCTCGTTATATGTTTAACTAGAGACGCGCCGCCGCGTCGCCACGGCTTGTTTTGCGGCCGACGCGCTTGGGCCGGCGCCGGGTCGCAATAGCTGAAGACTGGAGATACTCCTGTGGAATAACATTACCGTTATCATGAGTTTAGGGCGGTTTTACTCGCTAGCGATGACGTTACTTTTTGTATGGGAAATTTTAGTTCTGCAAGTAACCACTAGGGGTGCTGTGCAATTTCCCATAGACTTTTTTTACGTAGTCGCTAGCGAGTAAAATCGCCGTAAACTCATGGTAACGGTACAGTGGATTTTGTTAGATTAGAAGAGTTGTGTCGCAAGTACTGGAAGGCTCTCGTGCCACAGACAGTTAGTATATGGTTCATCCAGTTATTTTAGTAGTATTTCGTTCTCACATACCATAGACAGCGCTGATGACGAGCGGCAGCTGCTGCAACTGTCGCAAGTCGTTAGCGGAATCCTCTTCGCGCTGCGTCTTATATCTTATTAGTTAGTCTATGGTATGGTATGTTTTAGTTTGTTGCGCTGATGTCAAGCGGCAGCTGATACAGCTGTCGCACGTCGCGTCGCAAATCGTCGAAAGCTCGCACTGCGTCTGGCTAAGATTCTAGTTAGTTAATGGTATGTCTCACTCACCATAGACAGCGCTGATGTCGAGCGGCAGCTGCTGCAGCTGTCGCACGTCGCGTCGCAAGTCGTCGAAGGCCCGCAGTGCGTCAGCGGAGGCCTCTTCGCACTGCGCGTCGTACTGCTTTCGGGTTACAAGGCTTTCTAGCTGAGAGCCGATGTGGTACAGCTCTGATGGATTGGTGCCTGAGGGTTTAAATGAAATAGAATGTCTAACTTTATTAAGATTTATTTATTTTTATCTTTAGTAAAAATTTGTACAAGCATCTTCTTTTAGACTTGTGATTATAAACTAAGGGCAAAAGGTGTGGGAATGAGAGAAACTTAGAGTAAAACATTATTATCATGCCCATATCAAGTTAGTTTGTATTTTATTGGTTCGTTGGTCCTGTGGTCTGAGGGAATGAGAATGTTTTGGCATTAAGTCCGCCATGTACAATTTAATGTTTCGTGCATGAAGTTTTTTGATAAATAAATAAATAAAAGCACGTTAAGCCGCCGGTCCTGCGCCTGATCTCTCATCGGTCATGCGGACTGCCGTCTAACCGAATTAATAAAAGCAAAGGAACAGAGAGTGCACTTGTGTATTGCGCACACATCTGGGCACTATAATATCTCCTGTGTACCTGTTCTATCTCTGTTGAGCCCCTAGGTACGTACCATTACCGAAAATGGGTAGGAGAATATTATTATTTACTCACCGAACTTCAAGTTTAACAAGTAGTCGACAATTTGCTGGGTAAGTGCGCGGCGGTCGCTCAGTGTATCGGCGGCCCACACGCACGCCTCCGTTATAGACCCGTCTTGGAAGCGTCGCAGCTCCGATTTGTCGCCCCAGAACGCTCTAGAAATTGACAAAACTATATTGGAACGCAAGACGAATGACATTCTTGAAATAACCTAAGTACGAGTTTATGACTACTTTAATGAGTAATTTTACAGTAGTTTAGATATTTATTGAATACTAGCTTTTGCCCGCGACTTCGTTCGCGTGGACTTCAGGTTCGTCCCGTCTAGTTTTTTTACGACCTCACATTAGAAACCTCAAAAATTGTAGCCAATATGTTATTCTGATGTATAAGCTATATTGTGGTAAAGTTTCATTCAAATCCATTCAGTAGTTTTTACGTGAAAGAGTAACAAACATCCATACATCCATACTTACAAACTTTCGCCTTTATAATAGTAGTAGGATATAGTAAATGGATAAAAGATTTTATTTTATTTTATTTTTTATTTTTACTTGTTGGAAAACAAACAGCAATAAGTTACATGTATAATGTTAACAGGAGTTTTAAAACTAATAAGCCTATCGAGTTTTCACTTATAGAACGTATCGTACATACATAGCAAAGATATACAACAATGTTATAGAAAGGAGATAACATCGTGCGATTAAATAAACTAGCCAATAAATTGCAAAGTACAATGCCAAGTATAATAAAAAAGTTAAGTAGAAGAAGTCATACCAAGCCAGAAATAATTTATGTCTTATCAAAAAAGTTTGAGCTAACATGTTTTTTAAAATGATTTGGTCTCGCAGTAAACAAGTCTATATATTGAATATAGTTTTTATTAAAAACAGTCGCCACTCTATTAAAGAAAAAGTTTTTTCTATAATTAGTGATCGGCGGTGGTTCCACATGGAGGGTCAGATAGTTTCTTCTAAGATTGGCACGAGAGGGAACCTGAAATTTTAAATTTGAGAGAAGTTCGCTGGAATCAAGCCTCCCTAAAGCCAAATTATGGAGATAGGTCAGGTCAGCTGCTACTCTTCTCAGAGAAAGTGGGAGCAAATGGTGATGTTTGCAATTAGCAATGTAATCGTTATCGGATTTTATTCTTATCTTGTAGTTAAGAAATCTTAAAAACTTCCGCTGAATTTTCTCTATCTGATCAATGTAAATATTGTAATGGGGATTCCATACTTGGCTTGCGTACTCCAGTTGACTCCTTACCAAAGAGCAGTAAAGAATTTTAAAAGTCTTTGCCATCTTGAAATTATTTGTAACTCTTATAATGAAACCAAGTGTTTTCATGGCTTTAGAAGTTATATGGTCGACGTGTTTGTCAAATAGTAATTTATCATCTAGGATTACACCTAGGTCACGAATGTGATCAGTGCGTTGAAGTGATTGCTGGTTTATTGAATAATCGAAGCTAATTGATTGATGTGATCTGGTGAAGGTGATGCAAGTGCATTTCGATATATTCAAGTCAAGCTTATTAGTAAGGCAGTAGTCATGAAATCTATCAAGATCTTGTTGCAATAGTACGCAATCCCCTATATAATTAATCTTTTTGTATATTTTCATATCATCTGCGAATAACAGGTAATTTGAGTGATGAAAACATTTGTGAATGTCATTGATAAAAATTATAAAAAGCAGAGGACCAAGAATCGAGCCCTGGGGAACACCAGATGTAATAGCAGAGTAATGTGGATGTGAGGAGAAACCATTTAGAACGACTGTTTGGCACCGATCTGTGATGTAGGAGGCAAACCATCTAAGCAGATCTCCATGTATACCAGCGTCTTGTAATTTATGAAGCAAAATCACGTGATCGATTCGATCAAATGCCTTGGTATAGTCCGTATACACGGAGTCAACCTGGCCCCCAGAGAGCATGCCAGAAGTTACATCATCCGTGAAGCACAGCAGATTACTCACAGTGGAGCGACCTTTCAAAAAACCATGTTGTTGCGATATAAAGGTTTGTTTAAGCGCTGCGTAGACCTGGTGATGGATAATTTTTTCGAGTACTTTCGCTAGGACACATAGTTTGGAGATTGGTCTATAATTGGCTACGTCACGTTTGGGACCTTTTTTGTGAATTGGGGTTACTGCTGCAGATTTCCAAATTTTAGGTACAACGCCTTCCGCAAGCGATCGAGCAAAAAGTAAGCTAACAGGCATGGCCAGGCTACACGCGCAGTTTGATATGAGGGCTGGGTGGAGACCATCTGGTCCAGATGATTTTCTTCGGTCAAGTGTCTCTAACATTTTTTCTACCTCGGGTTGTAAAATTTCAATAGAAGATATTATATTAGGAGAGTCTAGTTGATTAGAATCTAAGTTAGTATGGCTTAGAACGTGTGTAGGGGAAGATGAGTCTGTTTCAAGAAAGTTAGATCGGAAAAATCTAGCAAAGGCATCACAGATGCCAGTGCCTGACGTTAAGGTAGTATTACCAAGGGTCATTGAAGATGGAAATGAATTGTGTTGCCTGTTTGAGTTTACGTAGGACCAAAAAGCTTTAGGGTTTTCAAGGATTGAGTTTTCAGTTCTACTAACATAATTGGCAAAACAATCTTGTTCGACCTTTTTAGCCCGTTGTCGAAGGACATTGAAAGAAACGCGGTCAGCTACGTTACCATAAGATTTCAATTTAGTATGGACTTTTTTTTTCTCCTTTAAAATCTTTATGAGGGCAGGTGAGTACCAAACTGGATAGCTAGTGGGATGTGTAAGCTTAAGTGGTACATATTTGTCTCTCAAGGAAAACAACTTAGCATTGAAAACTCCCACGGCATCATCCACAGACCCACAGGATAAAAGGGCTTCCCAATCTTGATTATCAAGATCTGCACACAGTGAAATATAATCAGCCTTATGGTACAAGTATTTAGGCCTAGGTTGGTTCTCCAGAGCTGGTAGGTCAATAAGATTCAGTTTACAGATTAATGCTGGGTGAAAAGGATCCTCCTTAACCAACGGTTCCGTGCAGTGAGACACTGAAACGTCTTCACTGGAAATAACAAGGTCGAGTAGTCGGTCCATATTATTTTTTACATGATTAAACTGACGCAAATTACACAAATTTATAAGATCTAACAATTCGATATGATTAGAATTTGTACTCTCAATCGACAGAGTAAGAGAATTGGCACCATTGGTATATGACCATGATATTTTGCTTAAATTAAAATCACCTGCTATAAAAAACTTATCATGCGGGTTATTAGTACGGGCGAATACAACCCTCTCTGAAAAATTCTTTAATTGTTCATTAAAAGATAGCCCCAGCTTCTGTTGGCATAAATATAAACAGCCAATATTTAAGGTAGTATTATTTCCCGTCGCGTGAATATTAATTGAGACCCAGATATCCTCCGCCGTAGAATGCCACTCCGGTCGGGCGTAAGACACAAGGTCATAACGAGTTGCTATTAAAACGCCGCCTCCGAGTTCCTGCTTGAGACTCAGGTAGTCGCGATCCCGTCGCCATACCGCGTACTTGTCGCTAAATAGCTCCGCATTATTTATTCCGTCAAGTAACCAAGATTCAGTTATTATCACAATATCGTAGTTATGAGTTTGAATGTTTCTTTTGAACTGCACCGTTTTCGTACGCAAGCCCCTGGCATTTTGATAATAAATGTTAACCATCGCGGACCGCGAGCCGGCCAAAATTTGTTATTAGGCCGGTTCGCAAACGCTGATAATTAAACGTAGAAATATATGAATAACGCATGTCAGGGGTGCGAACGGCAACGGTTATGTGATAGTTACATTTCGAGTAGTTATGACGGTTTAAGTGATGTAGTAGTGCGATTTGTGATATGGATTTATTAATAATTAGTATGTGGTAGGCGACTAGTAGGTAACGGCAAGGGTACGCGTATATTTTAAGATGAATAATATCCTGCAAAAACGAACTACCGTTTGCTGTTCTAAGTGCATTGATCATGTATGTGTGTATGTTATCGGCATCAGTATATAGGTAGTATTGAAGACCCATAAATGTAATAGCAAAGTGAGTATAGCAAAGGTGAATGAAATAAAAATTGTTGGTTGGGACATACGGAAATGCAAACATGGTAATAACCGAATTGATATTGATTTGTGTTTTATTAATAGGAGGCTGACTTAGTTTGGCGCAAGATAATTGACTTGTTACTGATGAAAGACCATTTTTTATAGGCAGATAAATAATAAGATACTCCGACAATAGTGAAATATTATTTAAATGAGAGATCTTGAAGGTGATGATAAAGGTAAATAGCAACATTATGTATAAAAAAGTAACTTGGTACGACTTGAACAAATAATAATAAGTAGAATTAGGCAAAACAGTAGTTATGAGTAGTCACTTGATTTTAGGCCACTTTCACTAATAATGGGTATAATCGGTGATGTGTCGCTTTTTCTTGTTAGGATCCTGCTATTTTGAACCCAAACGTACTTGAAGCTATGATCTCTTGCAAGCGCCTTGGCCTCACTCAGAAGATGCTTATTCTGTTTTGTGAGGTGGTCGTTGATATAAATTCTATTCACTTCTCCTGTGAAGCCGAGGTCCGCAGTAGTTAGTCCTGGTTTCCGCAGTCTGGCCGAGGCCACAAAGTCTTGTTTCTTGTATCTCACTAGGAACCCCACGATGATAGGCTTGCTGGCTTGAGATGCCGAACGCGCCCTGGTTATAAAGTTAATATCTCCCTTGTCAATATGTTGACCAAGCAGTTCGCCAATGTTAGAAATCACTTCGAATAGGTTTTCATTTTTTTTGACTGGAATTCCTTTTATTTCAATGTTGTTCAGTTTGAGCAATTGGTCTCTTGAGGCAAACTCAATGGATAAGCTGGCCAGTTCTTCCTTCACCTGAGGGTATTCCGAAATAGGTTGGGGCTTGTTCTCCAGCGTATGGATCCTCGATTCAAAATTAGCCAGTTTATTTGTATTTTGTTCAACAACTTCCTTGATACAAGCAATCGATGTTTCCAAATTTAGCAGGTTTTCCGTGACGTTTTTAATGTCTTGCACTATTGACGGTAGCTGTTCTAGTCGGGCATTTATACCGTTGATACCACTACGTAGTTCTTGCAGCACCAGGTCAAGGGTAGCGGACGATGACGAGGGCTGTCTGGGGGATGATGCAGCCATCGTAGTTTGGTTCGCCTTGCAGCTGGAGCACTGTACCGTGGCTTGCCGTGCGGGTCCGAGTTTACGGTAGTTTACCTCAGTAATGTTGGCACAAGTAAAACAGTAAATAACTTTGCACTTGGAACATGTCACTCCATCGGAGTAGTTATTGCTGCATATTGGGCACGAAAACATAATGACGAATAAATAAAATAGATTCGCGCAGAACACAATGCAGGTAGTCGGTAATAAGTAAGCGACGAACGTCGAACGTGTGTGCTCTGAATGGACGCGCGTCTATGACTGAAAAGATTGTTAATTGATACCGAAAGACAACTCTTTATTGTACATCACATAGGTCAATCACATATTCATTGCTCAATGTACAATCTAGGCGGTCTTATCGCTATAAGCGATCTCTTTCAGACAACATTTGGAATTATGAGTTTAGGAAGGGTATTTTCTGCATAGAAAAATCAATACAGCTAAATACACACAATACAATTACAATATGAGAAACAATTGTACTGTGTAATACAATGAATGTATTAAGTAGGCCCTTATTTTAGCAGCAGGAACTTACCGGAACTGGTCAGCTTCAGGCAAATTAGCAGGTGGACCTTTCTCAACAGTATTCAGGCAGTTTTCTGAATTCAATATGAAACCAAATGAAATGTCTTCTTTGTAGCTGTAATAATAAAAGTTAATAAAATTGACAACAGAACATTCTATTTTTTCTACCGACAAAAGAACTATTCTTTTATTATATGTGAATTACTAAACAATCATAATTTGACCAATAATCGATTTTGTATACGGAAATATTTACCTCTCTTTCTTAGCCTTTTCAAGGCTAGTTTTGACTGGCCATGACAAATCAGCCTCTATCATTTGCAAGATAAGATCCACTCTGTTCCCGAGCCCCTTAGCTAGTAATGCGTACAATGAGTCAGTCACTAGGGCTAGTAAATCCACGCCATAGTTCAGTTGTGTTGGTTTTGGAAGCTTCGAGATTACTGAATCTTTGAGTTGTGTGAAGTTTTTAAACCTGGAAAATCACGGTTTTATATACATTTCAGACATTCCATTTAGTGAATTAATTACATTTAATTCCATCCAAAACAGAATGTTTGATAGTCCCAACAGTAACTTCATCCAAAAAATAATGCTTGGTTGTCCCCATACCATTTTTAAGGTTTTAGCGGGGAGAAGGTATAGTTGACTGGATGAAGGATGAAGGATGGATTGTTGTACCAAACATTTAATTCCACTATGTGGGCTTTCTAAACCGAATAGGGTGCGTATTGCGATGTTACTATGACAGTTAGGCAGCTGCTTTTGAACGGATTCGTAAATTCGTATAATCCACTGAGCAGATTAGCGTAAGACAGCATTACAAAAGTATGTGAAATATAACTTTTGATTTTTCTTTACTTGAATCACAATGCTCATTATTTTGGCGACTTAACTAGTTGAGTGGGAATTGAACTGCCTGGAACTTGGACGGATTAAAGCAAGAACCCAACAGGCCCCCTGAACTTTTATGGAAAGGAAACATCCTACTACTATTATAAAGGCGAAAGTTTGTAAGTATGGATGTATGGATGTTTGTTACTCTTTCACGTAAAAACTACTGAATGGATTTGAATGAAACTTTACCACAATATAGCTTATACATCAGAATAACATATAGGCTACAATTTTTGAGGTTTCTAATGTGAGGTCGTAAAAAAACACATTTTTTGCGCTACTAGATGGGACGAACCTGAAGTCCACGCGAACGAATTCGCGGGCAAAAGCTAGTAAGAAATAGACTTACTTCAAGATATGGTCAAACTGCATGATTGGTTTGACTGGAGTCATGAACAGAGGCAGGAAGCTGTTGATCTTGCCATTGTCAAGAATCTCAACATCCAGTGCACTTTCTCTCCTCAGGGCATTGTAGGTGCCCTGCAAAAAAAAAATATGATATTTTTTATGTTAATAGTGTATACACAAGGTTCTTCAGAATAATATTTCGTAGGTGGTGGACAGACTAGTGAAATGAAACATACATAAATCACATCATCATCTACCATGAGGAGAGACACTTCAGAGTTAATAAATATAGAGGCAAACTGATATTATTGTTATTTTACACCTTACCTTAAATATACCTTACCATTTATGGTGAAAGCATTGGTAAGGTGTAACACAAATAGATACATTTATAGATAATTTTATCTTGATCACTATGCATGCCACTGCAACAATCTGTCAAGATCCTATGGACAATGATAATGATATTGATGAGGAATTGATTAAGAATGAGGGACCTAGTTTTTATTTGCTACACATCATCATTTGCAGAAGTTCTAACAAAATAAAAATTATGTACCTTGCACATCTGCCAACACAGATTATAATAGCCGGTCCTGTCCAGAAACACCACTGGGTAGTGCCGGTGGAACTCCTCAAGGGAGGGTGTGTTGTCACCTTTGTACAGAGTAATGCCTTTGGTGTCCCATTCTGATGTTTCTGTAATAAGTAAGTGAAAATGCATTAACAACTGTGTTAGAAATTTTACAGTAAATATTTTTAATTGGCCCCAAAAATAAAAGAAGGATGAAAGGAAATTATCTAATAAATTATAGAATTTAATTGGGACAGATAATACATTTTTGTAAGGCTGTGAAATAAAAATTCTAGTGTTGCATTTATAGTTAAAGATGTATTTCAATAATTCTCTTTTCTACTTACTCAATGCTATCCAAACATTCCTCACAATTTGGTAGCTACTCATGATGTTGTTAATCCTTTTGGTCTGCACCAAGTGCGCCACCAGCAAGCTGATCACATGCCCAGAAACCTGGAAGTTTCTCTGACGAATCCAAATCTTAAGCAGAACCACTGCTTGCTTCAAATTCTCACGGTTCACTAAACTTTCCTTCAGAAAATGCTGATTTTCTGCAGCTGTGAGATCTTGTAACACACTGCTGTTGTAATAAGGAGTTGGAGGGCCTATCTCAGCTCTGTCAGAACTCTCATCACCAAATAACCATGCTTCTCTCAAGTTATTACGCATTGGGCTGAACCTATGCAGTTTATAGGCTTCACTCTCACATGCCAAGTCAATTCGGACAGCTATATATTTACCTAACTTTCCTGACGGGATTATATCTAAAACTGGTTTAGTTTCGCAACCATACAAGCAAGTGTAGTTAACATTTTCAACAGTTTCATGACTTTTGATGTGAGATGCAATAAATGCTAGGTATGAGGCTCTCTTTTTGTGGTATCTGTAGTTGATTGAATCATTCTTAGTGTATGTATCAGCTGGCACTGTTATCAGAATGTTGACACACAGCTTAGAACTTATTGAACAGCCTAAAGAATAAGATCCTACAATTTCAACATCTGTAAACTTGTGGAAACGGAACATACATTTTGTCTTAGCAAGTTCGTTCCCAACAGGTATTTTAACTTTTAGTTTTTTAGCAAGTGCAGGCTCAGTCAAGTCATATTCTGTGTTATCGCCAGGAATGGTAAGTAAATGGTTCTTGAAGTCAGTATACCACTGTTGGAATTTCTTTTCAGTTTTCTCCTTGACCTGGACTTCTTGCAGTATTTCCTCCACTTGCAAACGGAACAAGTTAGAATTGAATAAATTCTCTGTTTCTTGAAGTCGGTTTAGCTCATTTGCGGTAGGCTGGCGATACAAACTTTTAGTCTTCAATCTTTTTTTTGGTTCAGACGCAGGGACATCCGCTGGCCGCTTTCCATTATTATTGAGGATTGACGGATCTATATCATCCTCTGATACAGAGTCTTTTGCGACCTAAAAAGTTAAATGAAAATTTGAAATTTGAATCACTACGGCGGCACAATGTTTCAAGCCATTAAGCCAAGCCAAGCCAAAGTTGTATGAGTAGTACTTACTCTTTTAACCATTTTATCGGTTTAGCTTTCCACGAGCTTAAAACACGGCAAGATGTTTAAATTTAATTATAAATTTGGTTAGAAATCTGTAAACAACACGCACCACGATAAAACCAAACCACACGTGCAAATGACAATTGATTGATTGACACTGACAATGCTGACTGACATTGACAATGACAATGACAACTTACTTTTTTTATTAGCAAAGGAATTTTATTTAAGACTTAAAAAAAACTTAAAAAAGATGGATTTAATGCTAAAAGCATTCTCATCCAGTCAAACCTTTAGAACATGCAAAAAAATACATATTTGATACTTATAACTTTTCTTGTTCTTCTATCATACCTACCTACCCTAGCTAGGTAGGTGATTTTAAAATGAATACCTACAAAATAACTATGGATTGGCAATAATAGGTAGACACGCAAGCAATATTCACTTTACAAGAAGTCAGACTGATGATGTGAGTCTGACTAATGATCTAATTCTTGGCCGGTTTGAGCAACTCAAATTAAAGTTCATTTATAATATTACTTGTACTTAAAATGATGAAATTCACTCACTAACATAGCCCTCATAAAACTTAGGGTGACAGCGTGCCAGGTAAGAGATAATCATCTCTCCTGTATGATCTCACGGTAGGATTATCCCACTGAGCAAGTAATCACTAAGCTTTACTCCCTTCTAAATACTTACCAATTGTATCAGTGTAGGATGAGAAAAACAATCGATTATAATAAGTTATGTTTAATTATAAAGTTTATACATAGCTTTATGTATTATTTAACAATAAATCGTATCTAATCTAAAAATTAATACAGTACCAGATTGCATTGTGACTTACATAAAACTACTATGTTCATGATGAGATGAGTCACAAATTATATGAGAAATATTTACAAAACGATTGGATAATAATAATCTCAACTTCTCAATTCTCCAGACATGATACTGGTAAAATTTAAACATAATAAATAATGTTTAGGTACAGTTAGATCAAATTGGTTTACTGCATTTTCTAATTAGAAATAGGTGCTTTGGTAACATAAATTAATATACTAGGTAGGATCACAAGCATTTTATGCAGCGCAATACAGTGTTCAAATGAACGCAATACGTTTTCTAAACGTCATTGCAAGTTATGTTCGAAAAAATACTGTTATTTTTATTTGAGGATCAGGGGCAAAGTCATAAGCTATAAAGCCTAATTGAGTTTCGAGATGATTGCATTGGTGTATTCGCTGCATTTGCCGGTGCCTCCCAAGTCACCAGTGAGGCTCTTGCCCTCCTTGAGGACCGTGTAGCAGGCGTTCTGGACGCGGTCGGCGTACTCGTTGAGCTGCAGATGCCTGAGCATCATGATGGCGGAAAGCAGGAGAGCAGTTGGGTTCGCCATATCCTTGCCAGCGATGTCAGGGGCTGTTCCATGCACCTGAAAATAAAAAAAATTATGAGTTAATGAAAACACAGTAGTTGGCTCTAACATCTACAATCCTACTAGGCAGATATGCAGCACCCTAGACCTCATTCATGCACATCTGACGTCATGTATGAACAAGATCAAATATCTGCTTAGCCTTAAATAACAAAAAACCTTTATTTAAATATCACTAGCTCTCTTTTCTTTTTAACAGGGTCAACTTTTAAAACACCAATATTTGTAGGGATTAACAACAAAATTAAAATAACTGGTTGGCCACCAGCACCACTATCACAAGCATAATTGTACATTTCCTTTAAACAAATTTGTAAATTTACTATTTTTGTGTGCAATAAACAGTTATCTATCTATCTATCTATACCTATTCTATCCTATCACTAGCATAGCTATCACTACCACAGACAACCCATCTAATAAGACAAAGTGGATCATGAATACAGTTGAACATAGAACTCCTACTTTTTTGAAGTTGGCTAACTAGAGCTGTATGCGCCAGAGGTCGCGGGTTCGATCCCCGCACATTACAAACATTTTGTGTGCATGAACATGTCTGTTTGTAGTGGTCTGGGTGTTTTCTATGTATAATATGTATGTATTTACAAAAAAAAAAAAAAAGTATTTAAGTATGTTTATATCCGTTGTCTGGTTACCATAGTACAAGCTTTGCTTAGTTTGGGACCAGATGGCGCTGTGTGAAATGTCCAAGGATATTTATTTATTTATTTTATTTATGTATACATACACATAGAAGTGTTTGAATTAAATTACCTTTGTAATTACTGGATCATGTTCAGCACCATTAAGTATAATACTGGTAATAGCAAGGTTTGTGCACAAATTTTAGTTTATTTTATTTTCATGATCAAGAGATAAAATACTCAAAACTTAAGCCACAAATAGGATTTATAAAACATCATTTTCAGTGCCCCTATAGGTTTAAGGGGTCTGTTTCTAAGGGATCGGGGTTATCCATTGGTTCAGGTTTAAACTCGGTAATTGTTATTTCAGTCTGTTCTTCAGTTTTGATTTGTTGAGGATTTGCATGAGGATTGCTAGAACTGCTTAGATTCAATTTTGGTTCACAACCAAACAGAGCTTGATATGGCGAACTTCCTGTTATTCTATGGAAAGATGTATTTTTAGTATACTGAACAAAGTAGCAGCCCATTGCCCACTTTGTAGAATTATTATCTCGCATCCACACATGAAGCATGTTTACAACATCTTGGTTACTCCACTCAATACTTCCTGGGGTGTGCAGGTATTGCGGGGTACCATGCATTATATTACATTCTGGACACATTTTTACAATTTCTTCTATTATGTTAAGGGTGAATTCTTGACCATTATCACTCTGCAGTGTGCATGGCATTCCAAATTCTAAAAATACTTTGAGCAATTCAGTGGCAACTTCACTTGCTTTATTTAAACGAAGTGGTCTGAGATGTACAAAGTTGGTGCTATAATCCTGGTAGTTAAGAAGCCATTTAAACTCACCATCTGGCGATGATTGTAGGTCAATCAGATTGACTTGACCACATTTATTGAAATCTCTAGATATAATTCGATTTACTACCTTAGCTTTCATACTACGTTTGGCTTCACAGACAGGGCATAATGATACGAATATATCGATTGCTTTCCTGGGTATAATGAATGTATCCTTGATATGTTGCTTGATTTTGTCTCGACCACCGTGTCCGGAGCCTTGGTGAATATATAGCAATATATCGTAATATTCTTCAGTCGGTAGCACACGAACAGACGGCCTGTCGGGGCTAACCTTTTTTAGAATAAGGTAGTCTTCATCACCAACACTCATAACCTCATATTTTTTTGACCAATAATACTCTGCACTAGTCCTCCGTCGACAGCCAGATTCGATGGACAGTTTTGCATTTTTTAGGTGCTGGATAACCTCAAAAACTTTTTCATTTGTCCATGGCCCTCTTATAGCTCCCGATTGAGACTCGTACATTCTTTGTAACTCATGATAATAAATGTCTTTGAAATCACCGCTATTTTCGTAGCCGTTATCATTATGTTCTATCTTCACTGTCTGGGTTTGTGATAAACTCGACGCCATATTTGTTACTCGTTGTGTCGTTGTTTGTTTTGACTTTCTTTTTTTTTCCATACCAGTTTTTGCGACTTGAAGAGTTTAGCTGTGGTTGTGGGAGACCTCCCCACAGATTAGTATGGACCTCCCCCTCCTTAATATTTTTTTTTTATTTACTTTTTGGTATCGAACGGAATCGGACTGCGGTTAATAAGATACACCAAGTTTCAGCTGTGTGCTAAGATACCAAGAAGCTTATATACAATTATATATAAGCTTCTTGTATGATACTTATAGTTTTAGAATAAAGTCGCTGTTGTGAGTGAGTCAGTCAGAAGTCAGCTCAGCAGTACTATCAAAAGATATAAGTAAGCGGTTTTGTCTTAAAATTTGGGATATTTCTTTATTAAAAGGGAACCGAAAACTTAAAGGCAATCTTAATCATGTTTTACAGAACATACATCCGCCAGACCAGAATCGAGCCCCGATTTGTTTGTCAGACAAGCAAGACCATAGAACCTTTGGAAGGAATATTAATTTTATGGTGAAGGTGAAGACATACAACTTTATGTCAGATGTCCGCATATTATTCGTGACGTTGTTTTGTTAGCGCCATCTACCCGTCTGTTTATGCAACAATTAATTACAACAATGGTTTCATAATTTATCTTTTAAGAATTTCAATAAGACACTGAGATAAAAAACATTCAAAACCATTAAATCTAGCCCTTTTTTCATAAATATTTTTATAACTTTAAAATAATAAAAAATAATTAACTACTTGATTTATAACGATCTGTGTTCAACCATAAATTACCATGGTAGGTTGTTGTGGGTCATTGAGTTATTATCACTATAGATATGACAGATACTGTAAACTGCTTCGTTGAGACTTTGCCTGCGGGGCACAGGGGCCGCGGGGGGAGGCGATAGCGGTTCGCGCGGAAACACCCGCCCGCGCTATTCACTAACCGCGCTCTCGTCTCCCCCCGCACTCCTTTGTACCGCAGGCGAGGTCTCAATTTCGCGGCCTAACTATAATCTAAGGTAATAATCACTACGATTGTGAGGTATAGGTAAACCGCTTCATTGAGACTTCGCCTGCGGGGGGAAAGACGAAAGCGGGGACTGTAAGGGGTGCGGGCGGCGGGGATACACAAGCAAGAGACAAAATTTGCCGCGACAGTTCTTATGATATGTAACAATGGTGGTCGTCAGTGTCGACACTTTAAAACATTACCATTTTGGAAAAAAAACCGGTTAAGTGCGTGTCGGACCCGCGCACTGAGGGTTCCGTGCCACCCTTAATTGAATTCAGGGTCCACTTACTTTCACTTAACGAAAACATCACAATATATTGCGACGGCAAAAATAACTTTGTTTTTCATAGTGTTTGTATGAAAAACAAAGTTATATTTGCGGTTGATAAAAATTTGCAATATCTCAAAAACTACTGGTTCGATCTCCTTCAAACCAATTTTCGTTGCAAGTTTCTGTTGAGATCTACAACATATATTTTTTTCAAAATTTTCACTTTCTTAGTTCAAAAGTTAAATGGGGGGGGGGGGGCGCCCATTTTACCACTTTGGAAGCGTCTATATCTCAAACCTTACACTTTTAGAAAAAATGGTTTTAGAAACCTCAACATTATTTTAAAAGACCTATCCATAGACACCCCACACGCATAGGTTTGAGTAAAAAAAATTTTTAGGTTTTAGTTTCATGTATGGGAGCCCCCCCTTAAATATTATTTTTTCTTACTTTTTGTATCTGAATCGGAAAGCGGTGAACAAAATACACCTACCTACCAAGTTTCAGCTATGTGATGCTTATAGTTGCAGAATAAAGTGGCTGTGACATACGGACGGACAGACAGACAGACAGACAGACTTGACGAAACTATAAGGGTTCCGTTTTTTGCCATTCGGCTACGGAACCCTAAAAATCGATTCGATACAATACAATTACACTAATGAGAGTGAATAAAGTCCAAAAATTATTATCTAAGGCCGTGAATTTTGATCAATGAATTGATAATGGAATCTTAAAATTAAATTGATTTTTTGGCAAAATTAAAAACCTCAAATTACATTACATGGTAGCTTTTGCGACTGTTTTGTTTAAAACGTTCCGGGACAGTGAACGCCTAGCCTACAGGCGTGAAAACAATAAAACATCTATTGTGTCTGGAGTAGTGTCCCGGAACGTGTTAAGTGTATATCTAGTTCATATTCCACTGAATTTGGATATATATTTTTTTACTTCAATATTCAAAAGACAAAGTCCGCCTATTTAAAGAAAGAGAGTGCGCATGCTATTTGGGCGTGGAAAAGAAAATAATGTGCCTGCCGCCCGCACCTCTCACAAACCCCGCTCTCGCCTCCCCCCGCGCCCCTGTAAAAATTTCCATTTCGTTAAAAAGGAATGTCAAGATAGTTTACAATATTTGACTTTACTAATCCTTTTTAGGGAAACTATGCATGTTAAAATTTGCTAACTAGGTGTATTATTTAAAGTTTATCACAAAATAAAACACCATAAATATGCATTTTCATATGGAATTTAATTCTGTTTGTATGTATCTACTTATTTACATACATTAAATTAAAAATTCGCGCTCTACAGCATCCAGTGTACTTTGACTAAAATAAATTAAAAGGCGTTCTTACATTACTTTTTATTGTCAGATTAAATCTGGGCAGCATAATTTAAAATTACATTTTAAAATATCAATAAATAAAACGCTTTAACATTAATATGTAGCCTAAATAAAAATAATACAGCAAAAGTACTACTAAATAAATACAATCACAAAAATCAGGAACTACACACATGTTATCACAAAAATAAATTCAAAATAATAAATACTGAATAAAATACGGTCATTAATAATTATTGTAAAATGAAAACTGGTAACACTGATTTGATTTCATTAGCACATGCAGACGATTCATCGATCTTTATGAAAACTAATATAATACGAAAAAATCTTAAATAAAAAATACATCACACACTAAAACATGAGCAAGACACTTATATAGATGGCATTTTGAGTAACATTTACCTTACCATTTTAGATGGTATAAAATGAGAAACTATAGCACGTCAATTTTTGTATTCATCAAGCTATACTAGAAAAGATATAAATTAAAAGGTAATGGAGAAAGTAAGCTTTAAAATCAAATTAAGTTTTAAGTAAGTACCCGGGTGTGGTCCACCTACCGCTCGTGGCGAGCATGTCGCTCATTTCGCCGTTCAAATTATCGTTGTGGTCGCGGCGAAAACGTCATCGTTGACGTACGTCATGCATGACTAACTATGTCAAGAGGTGGGCCGTTGTGAGCGGTGTTAACGGAAGTACACAGTTATTTGAGCACACTCATAAACCCGATCCACTTGAGGAACAAGTGGACAAGACTACGAAACGAGCAGTCGTGAACGTAGTCGTCGCGAGCATCACATGGACCACATTCCTACTTTTTTTTATTTCGTTTCAATTTCAACAAACCTTTTTAATATACAGGGTGTAAAAAAAAGGTTGAACGAAGCTTTAAACCTCGCATATATACATCAAACCAAATCGTATATAACAAAAATATTCACTGGGAAACGACTTATATTTTTAAGCATTAAAAATAATCAATTATTTATTAGCCGCAATGTATACGCGCACGGAACACTTAGGGCGTAACGCGCGCATAAAAATTACGCGCTTGGTTGTGTGCGTGCGAGCGCCAGTTGTGCGCTCACGCGATACATTGCGTAGTGCACCTTTTATGGTCGGTCAGTTTACGAAAAACTGTACTGAACATTTTGTAAATTTCTTAGATAAAAACAATTGTTAGTACTAATTAGTAGATTTAAGTTGAAAAATATCTGGAAAAAAACCCTGTCAATATCGTAGTAACGCGTCATTTCCCAGGTATAGTTTCTTCGAGAAAAATGATCGTTAAGCTTTTTGTTACACCATGTAGTTATACTTTTTATACTACCACAAAATATTTATAACATGCAGCTATTATAACGTAATATTTTTTGTAAAGTTGATTGTATTTAAAATCTTTTTTCTAACGAAGAAAGTGAAATAAATGCAATAAGTACAAACAATTAAGTGAGATAGTTGATATGATAATTACAGATCTTATTAATAAATTATTGAATAAGAAATTGGATAAAATGTATCTTTGTATGTATTATATAGAGCATATTTTACAATCATAATAAAAAAAGTGTCAAGAAGAATGAAGGCAACATTAACAGATCTATGATCTAAACCTTATGGTGGAATGTATAAATATTTGAATAATAAATAGATGTTCTACATCTTTGGCAGTAACACTCGTGTGCTGATCAGAACCGTCCGTCACAATAAATATACTAAACCTAAGAACGCTTACAGTACGAAAATGTTACTTCATAGTCAACAATTTGATCTATCAATTTAACTATGCAACAGCGGAGTTTCGCTGAAGAAATTGTCATCCCAGCCTATAAACTTTCTTACGTTCTCAATTAAATAGTTATCAATATGATGGAGTTATTGTTTGTTTACTTAAAATGATATTACAGTAATTGACAATCTATTTCACTATTAGGGGGTTTATACATTAACTAATTGTAGATATTGCGAATGTTTCATACAGAAACTAATATTCTTATCAGAGAATAAATCAAAACCAAAGTTTTTGTAGTCTCAAGCAGTTTACGAACAGCGAAATTTTTACATACGCGCTTCTTTACATTTTGCGTTTCCAAATACCCGACTCATATACATAAACGGGGTTCGAGTTTTTCCCGGTATATCCGCTCGAAGTGACGAGTCAATACCAACATGGATTCTGACGATCTTATCACGCAGTTGTAAGTTATACGCACAAAAAAAAACGCTTAGTCGAACCGCCTGTTTCACAATTTACAAGTAAGTTTCAGTAAATATTTTAAATTGCAATTGTAAAAAGCAATTGTGTCATACAAGAATTCGAGCCCTGTGTCATACGCTATAACATTGATGAGGTGACGCAGCCTTTGCGATAAAGAAAGCAAGTCTTCTTCTTCTTTTCGAGTCAATGGCAATTAAACTTTCTGCGCCCAAAAAGTGACAACATCAATGGCCTTCTGGTTGGCGCTGTTTCAGTTAGTGACATCTGTCAGATAACACATAGGTACTTCATACAAAATGACAAATTCTATTTGAATTATTCGTAAGGTAGAACTTACTTTGACATTATGAAACAGTAGGCTCTAAAACTCTTACAGTATCTCACTTCAATCATAAACCAATTTCATATGCTACTCACACCGATGACAACTCCCCAACTCCTTAATGTAAATGCTTGATGATCTCCTCAGTATACGCCGAACAGGCGCTGTGTCCCCCAAGGTCTTCAGTCAGCACCCTTCCCTCTTTAAGCACGGTGAAGCATGCGGACTCGATCTTGTCCGCGTGCTCCGGCAGTTTCAAGTGACGCAGCATCATGACTCCGGAGAGCAGCAGCGCGGTGGGGTTGGCCTTGTCCTGGCCGGCGATGGCTGGTGCGGTTCCGTGTACCTGGGGAGGCGTGCGGTTAGTAAAGGGTTAACGGTGTGGGTGAGGGTCGAGTCGTGTCCTCTGGTCGGAAGCGAGGTTTGTGAGCAAATTGAATAAAAAAAATATGTGAGACATATTGAAAGAAGATTATGGCTATCATAACCGATGTCTTGCTCAAACACCTCAAATAAATGAAAAAAAAAAGGGAAATGTTGATAAGTTTAATTATGTTGTAGCAAGCATTGATGTATTATACTATATTCTGCATTTTGGCTACTGAGTACAACATCTTTTGATAAATATTTCGATATTTAATTCTTTACGTAATATGACGACTCAAGGACAAGACTCGAATGATAAACATTAATTGATATTTGTTAGATTCACAAACAAATAAACTGAAGTGGACTCTCATCCAAGTACCATAAACCAAGAGAAGTTTCCATTTCCAAGTCATGCCATAACATCGACAGGAACACAAAAGAAAATTTACAGAAAACTTTAACCAAATTGAAATCAGTGATATTTAGACGTAATGACACAATGAAAATTATATTTCATAGATGAATGACGAAAATATTAACATAAATAAACATAAAGAGATAAGTGCACGTGTAAATGTAAATTATAATATTTACGACATCCTAGTTAAGACTTTTCTAGAAGTATCATTAAAGTATTTACATCAAAAAATGATCCAAAGAATTATAAATGAGTCCACATACAGTAACATTCACAAAATCAAATCCTTAATGACACCATGCATGTTAATTAATTTAAATGGTGAATTAACAATAACATGAGGTTAATTCAATACAACCATCTTAATTTGACAGTCCCAAACACATGCCATCTCATTCTCACGTAGGTACAGAGAGAGATGGCAATAGTTGAGCTGTCAGCTTTAGAGTAAGTCATAGAGAATAGAACAGATTTTCAGTTAGACACACAACGCCTGCACCTCGGTTAGTTTAATAAACCTCAAGTAGACTTACATATTGAAAAACTTTGTATTGTTGAATGCAGTTTGCACCACTGTTGTTCCAAACACTCATACATAATAATTAGGTACCACATGGTGTTTCATTTCACTTCTTGCATTGATTATATTTGCATTTTTTGTGTGAAGCAGTGATAGTTTTGTGAATGGTAATTGTTTTTTTTACTGGATATGCATAATATTACAAAATTATAGATAAATATAAAATGGAATTCTAGTGCTGTGGGAAGGAAGTTGAGCTGTGCCGAGTTTGTGAAATACTATTATTACTTAGGAGCCAATAAGTGTGTGTAAATAGAATTGCTGAGTATTATTTCATAAATTTCCAGTGGTTAATTTAAACATAAAATAGATTTATGAATGTAAAACATTTGTGACATAGAAGTTAACTGTTTATTATCAACGAGACTGCAACTTATTACATACATTTTCATAGTTCTCTTATATTCTCATACAAGAAGTATTTCTGAATCAAACCGTGTCGACGGCAATTGTTTATAAGCCTCCAGATTTCCTAATAATCTGTCATCATCTCATAAGGTACTGATCATAATCAGTATCATCAGTTTAGCCGGAAATAAACCTTTTCTCTTAACCAACCAATGAAGATTTGACTATCCTTTGATCTAGCCATATTCTCAGGTCGCATATTGATGTCTGTTTTTCTCAATACTGTCTCTATCATATATGCCAGCTTGATGTGTGAGTAAGAGCCAGGAACTTTCAACTCTTCTAAGATTGTGTTTTCTTTCATAGAGGCTAAGCTGTGTGGAGCGGATCTAACACATGGAAAATTGAACAGAGATATTGCTCAAAACACATGGCATGTTATGCTTGTCATATTTTAAGCAACAGCATTGTCTTCGTTCAGATTCATGTAGCTCACCTTCTATAAAAACGTACAGTCGTACACCTTATACGCCTTGCGTATGAGTGAGCAAGAAGGCAAGAGCCATCAACTTCTTACTGAGTAGTTCCCCGAATCAAAGACGCAATCCTCCAAGCTGAAAAATTAAAGTTACTATTCCATTTTCAAAAGATACAAAGTGTATACTCACAGACTCGAAGAGCGCTCCGTTCTTGCCGATGTTGCCCGAGGGCGTGAGGCCGAGCCCGCCGACCAGGCCCGAGCACATGTCAGACATGATGTCACCATAGAGGTTAGGCATCACCTGGAAAAAGACAAGGCACAGTTAATTGAAGTTTTATGTCGGCTGTTCTATATCCTCCATCGGAGATAGGATTTCGTACTGCCAGAAGTTTTATAGGGACAAAAAATTTAAAGGTAGAACAATTTCTATCTCTATAGGGCACGACGAACAACCACAGATAGAATGAATATAGGGAATGGCCATTAGATATTCAAGGACTGGCATTCGGATTGAAGACTTAAAACATAGGCTTGGCTTGGCAGCAGCGATCAAATTCAAGAAGGGATAGACGAAAACATGATGACCATGTTCATACTGAGACTTGTTACTTTATTGTTTTTTTATAGATGAGGTACGCAGGCGCATTAGATGTTAGTATACAGAAGTGTATTCTATCTTACTATGATTTTTCTGCATTAATAGACTACAAGGTTTTCTCAATCAGATCGTTAAAGCTTTTTTGATTGCCTATTACTAAATTGAAGCTAACTAAAAACTGATGATTACAAAAAAAACGCTTATTTGTAGAGATGTGCCGACTATGACTTTGGCCGACTAGCCGACTAGTCGGCAGCAAAATGGCCGACTAGTCGGCCAGGCCGATCATTACTTTCGGTAAAATCCGGGTGCCGACGATATTTTTTTTTATATTACAAGATTAATGCTCTAGTTATTTATTAGTTATTATATTACCGTGTAACTAAACTTAAAGCCAATAACGAATCTACATTTTAATTTTCAATTTTATACATCGAAATCATAAGCAAATAAGTAAGTGGGTTCTCCTCACACTGTGTGTTTTATTGGTGTTTAATGAAATAAATAATATATAACGTTCAATTACTAAGCTAACACAGTGCAAATAATTGAATTAATAGTGAAATTAACTAAATAAGATTGTTTGCGTCATGTCGAAAAAGAAATCACGCATTTGTTTTTTTTTTTTGACGAATTGGAGGAAGAAGATAGCAGTAAAGTGAAGTGCAATCAGTGTCAAGCAGTTATTTCTCGTGGAGTTCAGGGGAAAAAGGCAAATACTACGAGCAAACATTCACAACTGATGCTTCAACTAGGTTCTTTATTAATCCTTATTAATTTCGAGATTGAATAACTTTGGGATGTCAAAGGAAGAGTTCCTATTTTTAATGTTATAATTGAACCTACTTATTACCAAGGATTATTTGCTTTAAACTTTATTTTGTTATTTTATAAAAGACTAAAGGAAGAGTTCCTATTTAAATTTTCTTCCAATTATTAAATTGTATTGTAAACTGAAACTGTTATTCTTATAATAACAAGAGTAAAGATACAATTTCATTTCAATCACTAAATTTTTTAAGCACATTAACATGAGTCAGAAGGGGGCCGACTAGTCGGCGGATTTAGCCGACTAATCGCCGACTAGTCGCCGACTACAAAAATGGCCGACTAGTCGGCTTTACCGACTAGTCGGTACATCTCTACTTATTTGTGTTCCAAAAATAGTTATCAACTTTTATTTTCACATTCATTTTACGCGTACTGGATATCAATCGCATGTGGCACCGTGCCAAATGCAACAATGTTTTGGGGATGTTACGTGCGCGGTGACGTCATTACGCGCGAGTATACTCGTTTAGTTGCAAATGTCAAGCACTCCTTTTTATCAGATAACGAAATGTAGCACGCGGTTCTGCTTATTTTATCGGGCTCTCCAAACATTGTGCCGGTTCAGCTGGTTGTAATTAATTACATCTACGTAAATGATATCTACGTGGCAGTTGTGTAAATAATTTTCATAAAACTCTTTTTTTTATTGTGACACATGCACAGTACAACATTTAAGACAGTAGGATGATTAACGGGTTATATTCGAAAGTGGCGTAGTATTTTATTTTTCATATACATATACACCGAGTATTACTGCAAATATCATTTTTCTTAAGGTAATTTATGAAGTAGTTACATTCAACCTGATTACAAATTAAAATCTGCTAAGTCGTAAGACGTCAATCAATCAATCAATCAATCAATTTATTTATCAATTATTATTATTTATTTTATCAATTTATTTTCGTCGGTCATGGAGTGTCTTTTATGTTAGGATGAGCTGATGAGTGGTCTATGTGGGAAGATGAAGAATTATATTACGCTAAGGTGACCTTCCGGGACAGTGAACGCCTAACAGGGGTGAAAACAATAAAACATCTATTGTGTCTGGAGTAGTGTCCCGGAACGTGTTAAGAGCGCTCTAACATTTAGGCGACTTTAGTGACTGATAATTTTATACTACAAACGACAGCAGCGATGCGCGGCGGCAGCGCCGATGTTTTTTATGAAAGGGCATCCGTTGCTGCCTCGCTGCTGACGCCGAGACGTGAAGGCGCACTAAAAATACAAAATACTCACAAGCACATCGAACTTGGCGGGGTCCTGCACCATGTTGAGGCACACGGTGTCGAGGTAGCGCTCCTCGAACTTGATGTCGGGGTACTTGGTGGCCAGGTCGCGGCAGCAGCGGAGGAAGAGGCCGTCCGACATACGCCTGGAAGGGGAACAGAGTTAATGTTATGTATACTGGCAGCCAGAAAAATTTAGAAGTTGTGATACTCTGTATTTACAGGCAGTGGCAGTCAATGTTAATAAGAAATGGTATCCTATAGCAAAGCCAAGGCCAAGCGCAAGTCGGACCCGCGCGCTGAGGGTTCCGTTAAACTGAATTCGAGGTCCACTAACTTCCACCTAGCGAAAATATCACAATATTTTTTGACAGCAAAAGTAACTTTGTTTTTCATAGTGTTTTTATGAAAGACAGTTATATTTGCGGTTGATGAAAATGTGCTATATCTCAAAAACTACCAGTTCGATCTCGTTCAAACCAATTTTCGTTGTCATGTCAACCTCAATGTCATTTTGAAAGACCTATCCAAAGACACGCACGTATAGGGTAGGGTTGTTTAATTTTTTTTTTCATTTTTTAATTTCATGTATGGGAGCCTCCCCTTAAATATCTTTTTTAGGGTTCCGTAGCCGAATGGCAAAAAACAGAACCCTTATAGTTTCGTCAAGTCTGTCTGTCTGTCTGTCTGTCCGTCCGTATGTCACAGCCACTTTATTCTGAAACTATGAGCATCACATAGCTGAAACTTGGTAGGTAGGTGTATTTTGTTCACCGCTTTCCGATTCAGATACAAAAAGTGAGAAAAAATAATATTTAAGGGGGGGCTCCCATACATGAAACTAAAACCTAAAAATTTTTTTTTACTCAAACCTATGCGTATGGGGTGTCTATGGATAGGTCTTTGAAAATGATGTTGAGGTTTCTAAAACCATTTTTTCTAAAAGTCTAAGGTTTGAGATATAGACGCTTCCAAAGTGGTAAAATGGGCGTCCCCCCCCCCATCTAACTTTTGAACTAAGAAAGTGAAAATTTTGAAAAAAATATATGATGTAGATCTAAACAAAAACTTGCAACGAAAATTGGTTTGAAGGAGATCGAACCAGTAGTTTTTGAGATATTGCACATTTTTATAAACCGCAAATATAACTTTGTCTTTCATACAAACACTATGAAAAACAAAGTAATTTTTGTTGTCGCAATATATTGTGATGTTTTCGTTAAGTGAAAGTAAGTGGACCCTGAATTCAGTTAAGGGTGGCACGGAACCCTCAGTGCGCGGGTCCGACACGCACTTAACCGGTTTTTTTTTTACTTTGTGTATCTGAATCGAAAAGTGGTGAACAAGATACACATACCTACCAAGTTTCAGCAGTTTGATGCTAATAGTTTCAGAATAAAGTGACTGTGACATACGGACGGACAGACAGACAGACTTGACGAAACTATAAGGGTTCCGTTTTTTGCTATCGGCTACGGAACCCTTAAAAGGGACACATATGTCAATTCAAATTGTCACCAAAATAAGATAATAGTAGGATAAGGAAGGATTAAGGGGTTGTTATAAAGAGACAATTAGATTTCGGACATCATAGATTTAGAAAAAATATAATAGAAAGAGTGAGAATAGAGAGAGAGAGAGAGAGAGTGAGAACAATGTCATTAAATCCCTTATATTTATAATTACATACTCCTTGCTAGTGTGGAAACCGAACTTTGTTGTTAAATGGTAAAACAAGATGTCACCAAGGTAAAACAAACAACGTATTCTGAAACCCTAATTAAGACATTAACAAAATTGAACAATGTCCTATTAGCATACCTCATAGTTTTCAGGCATCTTCTTTTAACAATACATGAATAATACAGCATTTCTTATATCCATTTAGTAAGGTAACAAAATAATAGATTAACAAAACAAAGTGGGCTGTTTAACTATTGCAGTAAGGCCGAAATTCGTTTGCCAAAGTTTCGCGCGTGTTAGTAACGAGAAAAGTAATTGACACCTCCTATTAGCATTAATAATGGAGTATGTTGCGATGTCCTTTAGTAGAGTATCCGATGAACTATTTTACACATCCATAACAATCATTTTGATTCACAAGATATTTGTTAAATTGGTGTATCAAAAATCTGGAACTAGACTAGATTTATCTGTAGTTAATTTTTGTTTTTATAGTGTTTTGTCACTCTTAATAATATAAATTGCACTTGTAAAAAGGACAACTGTGAACCTGTGACGGCCACCGTCACACTAACAAGCCTGTTGATATATAGATTTATCTGGCTCAAAACTGAAACGGGGATATAGACATCCTGTAGGTAGCGTAATAGGCCGCACTTAATATCGTGTCTGTTCACAAGAATAATGATGGGCGCATGTGACTTTTACACTACCTATCCTACTGAATGGAGGAGAAGAAGACAGCTTGTTTGTCTAAGAATAAGCTAAGAAAGAAGCTAAGTGGTTGAAGGTGCAGGTCGGTAGGTAGTTACCTAATTTGTTGAAGAGACCACTTGTAGCTAGGAAAGAGCTGGGTAACCAGGATAGGAGTTCCATTAACCATAGTATCTTGTCCATGGTATGATGGTAATTAACATAGTTTACGTTGTCTGTGCATGTTATGTAAGGAGTGTATTAAATTGTCTGTTACCGGGGGCAGGGTCTCGCTATTTGTCGCTTAAAGTGTGCAGACAGGTGTCTGCACACTTTAAGCGACCAGCTACAAATTCACCATCAGCATGAATTCCTCTCGGCAGCCAGCGGCAGCTATACGGCAGTGACATAAGTTGTAGGATATTGACGTGGAACGGAACTTAAGAAGAGACAGCATGACAGATGAGATGGAAGCATTATAGTGACGATTAGTGCCTTTATGGTACGATAGAATCACGAAAATACGCGAATAATTGATAAACTCCACCGAGAGACTTGCGCTTAAATTTGATGACGAAGATGATGTCACGAAAGGAATGATGATTGACACATCATGCTGTTACCGCGGGCAGTGTCTGGCTATTGTTCACCAAGGATAGGTAGAAAACTTCCAGGTTACCGGTAGTCAGCAGCAGCTAAATGACAGTGACGTCACCTGTTACTGGGTGGCTGCGATAAAGTGTTAAGGAGCACTCACATAATGTTGGCCTTGTGCACGGCGGTGACCTTCTTGCGCTTGTTGTCGCGCGCGAACTGGAACGCGAACTCGGCGACTCGCTTGCTGGCCTCCTCGGTGATCAGCTTGATGGACTGCACCACGCCGTCCACGATCTCGTGCTCGATGCCAGAGTACTCGCCCTCGGTGTTCTCTCTGATCGTGACCACGTCTACGTTGTCGTATAGGGTTTTGATGCTGGAATAGATATGAGGAGTTAGATTTGGAAAGTCGAAAAAAAGTCGAAAAGTCGAGGACGAGACGATCTTTTAATGACACGATCAGGCTTTAATTAAGCAGAGTTGGTCACACTGTTCCTCGTCTGTCACAGAGTCATCATCATCATGGGGTGCCATCTTCAAATTGAAGTTTGGAGGTCAGCACGTAGAAACCGATGCGGTCTTGAGCCGCTCTTTTTAGCTGGTTATAAAAACGAAGATTGGTCCAGTCTATGATGTCATATCCATTTTCTTCGGGGTCGGCCTGGTGATCTCTTGCCAGGAATCTTGCCTGTCACAGAGTCACAGTTGCTTTTTACAAGTGCAATTTGTATTATTAAGTTTGTATGGTGACAAAACACTATAAAAACAAAAATAAGCCTGGACAAACTTTTTTTATAATTTGGAGTAGCATTATTATTAGGAGCTAAATGGCTTAGGTGCTAACATAAATAAGCTTATTTATTTTCACATGTAAAAAGCAACTGTGTCAGACAAGGAATCGAACCCTGGGTATTATGCTATCCGGGCTTATAAATATAATTCTGAAAAAAAAACTCTCTTCAAAGTACACCCAAGACCATTGTAGTTCATATTACATTTCCTAAAAGTACATAGCATAAATCCGAACGGATTCAAGACCAGATCAGCACTGCACAGTCTTCTTTTCATACGTCATGATACGTAACCCGAATATCTGTGTCAGTGTTAACTACACAACTGCACGGAACTCGGTAAGTTCACCAGCCAATGTCAGGGATGTCCCGATAAGCTGTCGGTCGCAACAACCTTGCCATCTCAATCAGAACGCGAATGTCACGTAGAGATACCGAAGATTAATGGCCGATAAGCGAATGCGTCATTTGTCGAATTCGGCGGACGGTTTGCGCAAAGCTTAGTTTGCGCATACACAGTAGAATTTGGCTGTTTGTGAAAAAGTACTTTTTGGCTGTTTATAAAAAGACAATTTTATCAGGGCATCGCAGGGCGACCACTGTTGCTGCTGCTGCATATGCCTACCTCATGCGTTTAAAACTCCAATGATATAGTGACACGCCCGCCCAAGCTTTTGCACGGGTTCAATATATCTTATGTCACTCAGGCAAGAGATAGCTTTGCAATAATTATGAATGTATTTTCAAAATAGGATGGGTACATTCAGCGATAAGCCTCTACACAATCTTTACTTCGTTATACATAGTAAGGACCCAATCATTAAATTCACAGTTAAGTATAGCAAGTACTGCTGCCATTATCTACACTGTGTGCGAAGTTATGTCATGTGACTCAAATCAATTTACGCGCGTCGTAGATAACTTATCGTAATTGACGACCGTGCGAACTGCCACCATCGGTTTTTTATCGACATAATAAATAACATTTTGATAACTGTTTTTTATTTTCTTTTCAGAATTTACATTACTTTGTTTAGTCACGTGATTTCTAAAGTATGGCATTAATAGCAAATTGATAGTTTATTGATTAAGCTAAATGTTAAAATGTTTTATAATTACGAACATGCAAAATAATACTTAAATTCTACTATTTGGTGGATCCAATTCATCTTATAAGAATTACAGATGTAAAATAGAACCTAACTTTGCAGAAAAAATATTTTTAACACTAAAAGCTTGACTATCTAAAAATAGGTACATGCAAATGATATATGGGCTTAATTGGCCAGAGTTTCAAACAAGGTTAACTAGAAAAGCAATTAAGTATATTGTAGAAAATGGTTTGTAGATGTACCTACTAGTATTGTACATGAATGAATACATCAGTAGACTAGACTACACGCTTTTGATAATAGCAAGGTCAAATGCCAAGCCAAGTGAGTTGTTGACACAAGACGCGTGTGACAGAGGCAAATAAACTATAGAAAAATATTATCATATATTTCAATAAAATATATGAATAAAATCTAAGGATATCCCTTTTTAACAGAATGTATTTGGATTTTCTAGTTGCAATCATTCCGCACTGTTTATTGTACAATAAAATTGTAAGTACCGACCTACTCACTTATTCTTTTATCTATCACCTGCAAGGAGCGCTGTGAAACTTTATAATTGTTCAAGATAACCTTACTAAGTACTTAAATTCCTAGTGAAGTGTGTAAATGTTTGATATACTTTTACTATGATGCATGAAATAATCAGACCCTACCACTTCAAACAAAGCAAATTATTTATTCTAAAAACCAATCGTATAAAATAATATTTGAGTAATATGAATTATTTTTGAGTGTTGTAATTCCACTACATTATTAAATCTTAAGTTTTTTAAATCTGTGAATTAAGTAATTGTGACTTATACTACAACACAAAAGACCCAGAGGTACCCATAATACACAATAATCTCAAAATAAAAATTGACGAATGAGAAACATACAACATTATTATCACAATAGTTAATAATGATTTATTGACCTGACATGTGACAGGAAAGAGATTTGTGATTAGTATTTCTAGATTACATTGATTTGTTGTAAAATAAAATTTTAAAATTAAGGATCTCATCTACATGTTTATGTCACGTTAAGGAAATGTCTGGTTTATTTATGAATTCTGCAGGCAATTCAAGACAGTATCAGTTACCAAATCTGTATGTAATAGAAACTTTAAAAGTGCATACTATAATGTAAAATAATATAAAATTTATGGGGAATGATAATTACAAAATAAGTTCAGAACTTACCCATCCAAGCTCTTGCAAGGCCTGACATTGGCGTACAGGTCAAACTCTTTACGGAGTGCCAAGTTTAGGGAACGGTAGCCTTTGCCCACAGGAGTCATAAGGGGACCCTTCAAACCAATCTTGTTGGCATTTACGGAGTCAATGGCTTTCTGCGGGATGCCAAACTTTCCATCTGGACCCTAGAAGATAGTAAATAAAATATTTTTATCTTTGAATAATCAATCACACAAAAAGTTTGTAATAGTTTTGGTACAATAAAAATCCTAAATAAATTATTAATAACTGTTCTGGTGAGGAGATCCAATTTCAAGATGACAATACTGATACAATATGACTTTACTGACAAGTAAATTTTTTTAGCTGGTGAAACTGAAAATGTTGCTAAAAACCATGCCTGCCTTGGCAGGGTTCCAATAAATATATTCTCACCCAAATACATGGTAAAGCCAGATTTTTTTGTTTGTGACATAGTAAACAAAGAGGGACTTACCCTGACGGCTGTGACATCGACTTCGTCCCATTCAATTGGGACCTTCGCGGCTTCGAAGATCTTCTGCACAGCCACCGTGATCTCAGGTCCAATACCATGGCCAGGAATTAGTGTCACCCTCCGCACGCCCGAGCTATACTGCGCTGCACCACTCCTAGCCGCCGGAGTCTTCAAAAAAGAAATTACTCCAACGTTATAACCTCAAACTACATCACTAATTAAATCCAACAAAAATAATTTTAACCTCATATTTCCCGCCCTGAACCCCTCCGGAATTAACGCTCGCACCCGGCTCAAACCACTTCAGCAAACCTTCTACTACTTTACTCTCACGAAAAGGCTTCAAAAGCTGTTTTATGTAATTCTTCGACATAACTATAGATCGTCTATTTTTGGATGGTAGGAACAATATGCTTGAAGACTACCAGGGGAAAATTAATAACCACGGCATGCAAAGGAAACAACGCAGTTATAATGTAACACTTATTATAAACTTACGATTTTCCTGATTAATCTTGCAGCCATTTCTTTAAATTTTTGCTACACGACGTCGACAGGTAATTTTTTCCGCGGCGAAGGGCGGAGGGGGAGGAAATTGCGGCGCCTCGACGGCGACGGACGACGCATGACCGGAAATGGATATCAAGGACATTTTATATAATTTTTGCATTGAATAATGCTTTTTATAATTCATAAATAAATTTAGAATTGCAAAAAAGCTAGCATTTGATGTTTACACAATGTTAATTTTATAATATTCCGTTAAAAATGATGGAAAATGGCAATTTAATTAAATTAATTGGCAAAACCGTATTGATCTCTTGCCGTAGAATGTCATCTTAAAAAAAGGATGTCATTTTGTTAAGATGTCAAAAAGCTGTCCATTTTGACATTTAATTGGTGAGTTCCACTTGCTGTCCCTAAAATCATGTCTTCCGCCGTCTAAGTCCGCCGTACGTTGGTTAGAGTTGTAAGTCCAATGTATCCTTACCATTATGTATGTCATAAAATTAATATTCCTATCGGAATAGAAGAACAAGTAAAAGCTGTCAAACGAAACCGATTTTGGATGACAATAACCAACCAATTTTAGTAAGTTACATTAGTAATGTAAAATGAGATAACCTTTCGTCCAGCAGGTGATTTATACTTATCTTCCTAGGTTAAATATATTAGTTTACCGCATGATAAACAGTCAACGCAAAATAATAGTCCGATTTCGACTACGGTGGCCAGTCACAAGGACCAACCGACTGCGCGGGACATATTATAGTGCACAAGTGTGTGCGCAAACACAGGTGCACTCTCTATTCCTTTCACTCTCATAGCCCGATGGGACAGCAATCTGACACGACCGGAGAGAGATCAACACAAAATATCGAACATGCAGCCTTAGTGTAAAACGAAAAATTATTTATTTGCACAAAATATTGTAAACTTACATTAAATGTTATTTTTCTTTACTTTTTACATAACGACGTTTATAGAAAAGAATAAGCAAACTTCGTACTTTATATTGAAACTGGATTGGCAAATATAAATCGTAAATTGAGAGGCTTCGATTTCGACTAATTTACCTCTTAAATGAGAAGTTGTAAGGGTTATTTTGCTGTAATTAACAATAATCATTAATTATTCATCTGTGGTTTTATGCGTCCCGCTCGTTCGCGCACTGCAAGTGGAACGCACACAATGTCATGATATCTGATGATATCTATCTGTCATTTTGTGCGACAGGACAGGACGGACGACAACAAACAAAATTAATTTCAGAAGTTTTCTGAGTAGTATGATCACGAAGAAAAGCGACGAAACAAAGCTAGCTTTACTAAATCTCAAACACAACACAACATGATTATGAAATACCATTCAGCGTGTAACACCATATGAACTGAAGTTAAAAAATATCATGGATCAGCCGTTGTCGTTGAAGCTGGCTTCTTTGAGCCTCATATCTCAACATAAGTTACAGAATATCCTTACTCTGTGTGGAGACAAGAAAGATCTCATCATAGACCCTACACTCATCAAGCCTCTTGAGAGAATTTGCGGTGTTACTTGGCTAAGGTATGTGTATCAGCAACTAAACATAAAACTAAACCATTTTGTTGAAACCATAAGGTGCATAATCTTAATTATGCTGATGTATTATTCCTATATTGTTGCAGGCAAAATGGAATCGATAAAATATATAAAATGGAACCGCAACTTGGAACTACTGCCAACAAAAACAGAGTGTACTTCATACCTGCTTGTGTTCAGAAATATAAGTGCGTACTGGACCAAATATCATCACTACTCAGTCAGAACTCTTCTTTGGCAGATCTAGAATGCTTCCACATTATAATAATCCCAAAAGTGTTATGTTCTTATGAATCCATACTTGAAAGTAAGGGACTATATGGCATAGTAAAGTTACATTCATTTTCCTGGGAGCTAATGGCTTTAGATGAACAGCTTCTGAGTTTAGAACTGCCATTTCTTTACAAGCAGTTGTTTGTGGAACAAAACCACTCCTTACTATCTAGTGTGGCCATGTCATTATGGAGTTTGTTTCATGTAACTGGTAAACCTAAAATATTTTTCTCACTAGGAAAACTATCCACAAGTGTTTTGGACATGCTTGAAGTGTACAATGAGACTTATGCAAGAGATTTTGTTAGTTCAGATAGTTCTAATGAAATTGGAGCAGTGATATTAATTGACAGAAACCAGGACTACCCTTCTAGTCTGCTCACTCCAGCTACTTATAGTGGTTTACTAAGTGAAATATTTAATATAAATTGTGGCCATTTGGATCTGAATGTGAAGGATACTAAATATAAGAAAGGAAAGCTAGATTTTGGATTACAAGAAGAAAAAGCAACTGATAAAAACACAGTTATGACATTGGACAGTTCTATTGACAGCCTCTATGGGGAGATAAAACACCGGCACTTCTCTGAAGTCCTGAGTGTTCTTAGTTCCAAAGCAAAGTTACTGAAGAATGAGGATATCAAAGCACTGGGCATACAAGAAATGAAACATTATGTTGCTACCAAACTCCAGCAAGTTGCTTTATTCAAACAGAATCTAGTCAACCATGTGTTAGCCTGTGAAACTATTATATCTGAAATGAGTAACAAATTCGAAAATCTAAAGCTGACTGAAACAGAAATGCTGAATAACAGAAACAAGAAATCTAACTTCACTTTTGTGGATGAAAATTTTGGTACAGACATTCATATTTATAATAGTTTACGCCTTATGTGCTTGCTGAGCTTGACACAAGGACTATCTTATGAAGAATACAATACTTTAGTCAGTAAATACTTGCTAGCTTTCGGTTATAAGTTTTTGTATGTTTTTAATAATTTAATCAATGCTGGCTTACTGATACAGCCTTCTAGTAGTAAATTGTCTTTAAATATTTCCAGTTTAGGTAATTTAAGTGACAGGCTGCCTAGATGGCAGAGTGCCTTTCAGTCAGCAGCGAATAAGTTAAAACAACTCCCATCTCAGCCTGATAAGATAGGGAACACATCACCTAGTTATGTTTTCAATGGAGGCTATGTACCTCTTATAGCGGTGCTTTGCAACACAATACTATCTGCAGATTCCCTATCAGAGGTTATCTCAAAGTTGTCTGCTTTATCAGATTTAAAAGTTGGAGGTTGTATTGCTGCAAGACTGAAAGATGGTATGGAGACTTTAAATGAGAAGTTGTCTAATATGAAGCTTAATTGTGACTTGGAGTTTGGTTGTAAGGATGCTAAGAGTCTGTCTAAGGTGTTGAAAGCCGACCCTAACTTTGGTAATGCTTTCCCTTTGAAGCCTAAGAGTGTGCTTGTGTATGTGATTGGTGGGGTGAACTATGCGGAAATAGCTGCTTGTGATGTGGTACAGACTACCACAGGCAGTAGAATATACATAGCTAGTGACTGTGTTGCTAGTGGGGGAGATCTCATGTTTGCTAATACGTTTGCTAATACTTGAATACAAATATGATCATAATGTGCAAGCAACTGATGAATATATTGATAGCTCATCTTTTTTGCTTAAAACAGTATGGTTGCATTGTTGATTTTAAAACAGGTATTTATTACTTTAAGTTTAAAATATAATCTAATGTAATTTATTATACTCTCATCAATATATTTTTTTATAAAATCTCAAATATTTGTAAGGAAAAAGAAAATGTTTTCATATTAATATTAAAAAGTGCAAAGCTTTGTCAGTGAAAAAAGCTTCAATAAAACATGAAATTGGCATATAAAAATACTTTTTATTTGAATTCTTAAAAATACGTCATATATCACAGTACAAAATATAATTTAAAATTTTTGCTATATGGCGCGACTGAATAAAAAATACAAAACATTTTAAAGATAAACATTGTCTGCGATTATGTAACTGTTATTTTTATTTCATAAATAATCTTTAAAATATATTGATACTAGTGTGCAGTAATTAAATTGAACTAATAGAAAAAGCTGATGCTCTTGTATTTTACATGAGCTTCAGACATTTACTATGATTAAACATTTCTAGTAAGGGTTTCAGATGGGCGCCGCTCAGTTTCACAACTTTTACAAATTTTAAAGCCATAATGCAAAAAGGTGATTTACTTTAGAATAACTAATACAAAGTTAAGGGCGAGTTACTTGCGCCAGTACTGGGCGAATTTGTGGAAGTGTTCCACTAGGACCGCCATGACAGCTGTCACCGACATGTCTAGAAGGTTCTGGAGGTAGTGCACCGCCTCTTCGTCGCCAAGGTCCAACCTGTAAAATACAACGAAGAGTTACTCGCAATGACAGGCAAGAAATATTTTAGTGCACAATGTTTGTGCCAACCACACAAGTACGATCTGTTGTTTTTCCACTTTGGTTCGGTGAGACGGAAGTCTGTCATTTGCTATTGAATCACAAAATCCAGTAAGTGAACCACAAAATCATTTAATAATTTTAGGATATCAATTCAAAAAAAGAAAAAAAACCGGCCAAGTGCGAGTCGGATCTGCGCACAAAGAGTTTCTCAAGGGTTTATCAACTTGAAATAAAAAATTCTCTATTACAAGCGCATAAGATACAATTTCACCTGCTGACGTATTAACAATAGTGTTGTCGTACGTTGGCCGATGTTCATGCTGTGACTGACCTGAGTTTGTCCTGCACCTTCTTGACGGCCTTGTCGGGCTCCAGCGCGATGTCGGGCACCGACGCGTCCACCATCAGCGAGAACAGGTTCAGCATCAGGTTCGCGTGCCTGGAAGATACAAAAACACATGTTTTTTTAAATAAAAATAATAATCTTGCGATGCGCGGAGCGTATCAGCACCGGCAAAATATGTTCTCGCTCGCTTTCGCTCTCGCCCCATATAACGGTGAGACAGAACGCTGTCAATCCGTTCAGTGGGCAAGGCAGAGCGTATCGTGTTGCTATTCGTGCCTGACACGTTCCTTCTTAGCACGGTCGTATGGACAGTGGGAAAAACATTGAATGGAATTTCATTCAACTATTGAGAAGGTGAGGTTTCTTAACGGTATCTGGATCACGTCGTGCCAGTCTTAATTAAATTCAAAGATTTATTTCGGACAAAGTCCATACCACAATACTATACAGTTGAGTAGGTAATACATCGAAACTTTCACCTACTCAATCCAGATTTATAGACACTGAGACAGCTATCTACGTCCACATACTAATAGCGTATATAGAGTAATGGGCGTCGCCTTATCGCGTTTACGTATGCACTAGATACCAACTCACCTCCGTAAATGCAAAAAGGCCGTATAGCACTGCTTTCTGAACTCGTGATAATGCTCCGAGTGCACCCCTCCCATGGCCTCCACCATCTCCTTGCTGAGCTTCATGGGCGGCGGCAGCGGCTTCGGGTCTCGCCCGAGGATGTAGCCGAAGTCGATGTGGAACAGCGCGCCGGAGCGGGTGAGGAGCAGGTTGTCGAGGTGGCGGTCGCCCACGCCTGCAAGGAGCGAAAAAGAGGGTGGTAAAATATTTTCCTTCGGATATTGTGAGAGCAATCTCGCAACAGTGATGAGGGCACGCAGCCTACGCGTTAAAAAGCACTTGCAAAATTCAACAGGCTTGATGTGACGGTGGCCGAGTGGTATAGGCATACGCCCGGATTGCGTAAGACGCGGGGTTCAATTCCTCGCCTGTCACAGAGTCACGGTTGCTTTTTACAAGTGAAATTTATAGGTAAATTATCTTCGAATGAATGCAATACACATGGTGTTTTGGGCTCCACATGTGTTTTGTGGTTACTCGTTACCGACTTCGAAAAAAGGAGGTAATAATTTTACACCTTAAACACGCTAAGAAAATGAATTATGATGAGTATGATGACTTATGAGATTTGCTTAATTTTCAAATGTCTTAGCTACCATGGAACAAGGCAACATTGTACTTAAAACATTTTCACTGGATTTTCCGGGCAAAATCGTGCCTCCTTTAGGCTTTTAAACTATTGAAAGAAATAATTCACAGTTAATTTGATTAGGGCCTTATTACCATGCCGCATGGTTGAAATTTCATCGTCAATCGTAAAAAAACTGACAAAATATGTTTGACAAGCAGTACAAAATTAATAAGCCGGCTTGCGCATAACAATATTAGCTTAGTACTGGAGTAAAATTAAATCATCGTTGTCTCTAGCAACATCTAAAAACAGAGTTGAGTAAATAAGTAGGTACATCAGAATAGTTAGATACGGGATTGCTACCATGTACCTTATTATTTAGGAAGTATTTAAATAATAAGGTACCTACATGGTAGCAATCCCGTATCTAACTATTCTAATGTCAGTGACCATGAAAGTTTAATACAGTAGGAACATCTTTTGAAGCGGTTTAACAAGTTTAAAGTCAAGTCAGCTCTTAAAGCTGGGGCAGCAGCGGTGTTGGCTGAAAACGCCAAACGACGTAAGTATGCTTCACTTGCAAGTGATTATATATTTGCGCCGTTTGGCGTTGAAACTTTTGGACCATGGGGACCATCCGCTAAATTACTTTTTGGAAAAATTGCCCATAAATTAAATTATCTTTTGGCCAATAATAACGCTGGCTCGTTTCTCGCTCAACGGATAAGTATTGCTATCCAACGCGGTAACGCAGCCAGCATCCTTGCCTCTTTGCCTCATGGACACGGATTTATTTTTGAGTAGGTTTTAAGTTCATAATATTAGTTTTTATTCTTAGTTTTTGCATGTATATACTTATAATTTTTATTTCATACGATATTAAATAAATAGTAATCATTTAGTTTAAAGTAGGGCAACTTACCAAGCAGATAAGTAATAACGCAGTACCCAGCGCAACTCCTGATATATGTATCCATAGTTTCCGGTTTGATGCCATAGGGGGCGCCTTCGCACGGATTGTGTTTCCTGAAGAAGTTCTGTATACTGCCCTCCGTCGCGAGCGCTTCTGCCACCGTTATAGACTCTATGAACTGCAGGAAACCGTGCTTCGAACTCGTTGCCAAGACTTTGTATGGCGTCAACTTCAGGTCCAGATTTTCTCGTCTCAATAACTTGTCCATTAAAGTAATCATTTGGAGTATAAGTTGGTCTTGTCGGAGATCGTCTCCATGTTTGAATATGGCTTCGTATTCGATACCTTCTGTTGTTAGGAACGTGAGTTTGGACGGCATGAGCGCTGATTTGAATAGGCTTGCTTTTTTTGCTACAATTCCTTTGATGGTGACATTCGGGTCTAGCGGAAAAGGCATGGGTTCGAAGTTTGTGAAGTTGAATTTGAATGCGTCGGGGTCTGCTAACAACTGTTGGAGTCGTTCGGCCTTCTTGTTTCTGTTGCCGCTCTCTCGCGTGACCGTTTTGACGAGTTTGACTAGTTTGTCTATGAACACTTGTTGGCGAGCTAGGAAGTTGCGAGTCCTTTGCAGTTCTGCGTTACCTGTGGAAAAAACGAGTTTTTTATAGATATAATAGGTTATTATAACTCTCCTGTGAAATAAAAAATAATTGCATAATGTAATGACACAGAAAAAAATGCATTACCATTTTGTTTAAGGTATACATATGTGGTGCATAGACAAGGCAAGGAAAGTGACCTTAATAACCACTCTTACTAATCAGATGGACCATATCATAAAAGTTGCATAAAATATTATTATTATAATAAAACATGAAGTGGTCATTAAGTGTCCCTTTGTCTTTGGCACTTACCTCAGCAGGAAGTATCTACGGCCGCTGTGGTCTATGAAACTCACTCCGATAGCTAGTGTCCATGCCCCCTGTTATCTATAATCGTTGTAGTCTTAGTCTATGGCCGCTGTGGTCTATGGCACTCACCCCGGCAGCTAGTGTCTATGGCCGCTGCGGTCTATGGCACTCACCCCGGCAGCTAGTGTCTATGGCCGCTGCGGTCTATGGCACTCACCCCGGCAGCTAGTGTCTATGGCCGCTGCGGTCTATGGCACTCACCCCGGCAGCTAGTGTCTATGGCCGCTGCGGTCTATGGCACTCACCCCGGCAGCTAGTGTCTAGGGCCACTGTGGTCTATAGCACTCAGCCCGGCAGCTAGTGTCTATGGCCGCTGCAGTCTATGGCACTGACCCCGGCAGCTAGTGTCTATGGCCGCTGCGGTCTATGGCACTCACCCCGGCAGCTAGTGTCTATGGCCGCTGCGGTCTATGGCACTCACCCCGGCAGCTAGTGTCTATGGCCGCTGCGGTCTATGGCACTCACCCCGGCAGCTAGTGTCTATGGCCGCTGCGGTCTATGGCACTCACCCCGGCAGCTAGTGTCTATGGCCGCTGCGGTCTATGGCACTCACCCCGGCAGCTAGTGTCTATGGCCGCTGCGGTCTATGGCACTCACCCCGGCAGCTAGTGTCTATGGCCGCTGCGGTCTATGGCACTCACCCCGGCAGCTAGTGTCTATGGCCGCTGCGGTCTATGGCACTCACCCTTGGCCAGCTGGTGCGAGAAGGTGCGCATGACGTCGAGGTACATGGCGCGCACCTGGTTGTCCTGCGCGAGGCGGTCCTCGCACTCTATGAGCAGGTACCAGTAGAGGTAGTTCCCCACGACGCTGTTCCCGCACGCCCGGGATATGAGGAAGGAGGAAAGGTTCAGGCGCTCTTCGCCGTCGTCGCTGTAACGAAATAATTGTACATCAAACACCATCAATACATAAGTTATCGCGTCTTACATTGGATGAACGGTCTATGCATAAAAAAATAACAGAAGAGTTTGGTTTGATAATAGTAGTCTCCCTAGCCGATTTCGACTACTGTGGCCAGTCACAACGACTAACCGACTGCGCGAGACATATTATAGTGCACAAGTGTGTGCGCAAACACAGGTGCACTCTCTATTTCTTTTACTCTCATAGCCCGATGGGACAGCGATCTGACACGAGATCAGGCGCAGGACCGACGGCATTACGTGCTTTCCGAGGCACGGGGGTGAAACCCCGCCAAATTTCAAACTCCGGGCTTTCCTGAGAATTTCTGAACAGAAAAACCCAGGTATATATTTTTGGCCCGACCCGGGAATGGAACCCGGGACCTCTGGCGCAGTCGTCGCTTTAAAATGCGACCCTTAAAACGCTGCGCCACCGAGGCAGTCGATAATAATAGTTATGAAAAAATATTAAAGCCAAGAACGGAAAAATAAAAAGAAAGGATGCCTTCGGAATGATCCTCATCCGACCCGAGTGCGCATTTGATCAGTCTTAGCGGTCAGTTAGATGGACTCTTTAGCACTAATTCAAATCTACTAAAAAAATATGACTTAAACTTCAGAAATAACTCTTGTTTCACAATATCCTAATAAGTTTTGGTTATCGTTATCTGTCCAATAAGTATTTCGTACGAAATGTCGTTCCGTATTTGAATTATTCGTTGGCTAGTGCTTATTTGTCGATGGTGAAAAAAGATTATATTCTTTTTAAAAATAATGTAAAGGTGTCGTTATGAGAAGCTCTTTTCGAACCTTTACACAATGCAACAGTGTGTAATTAGTAATATCAACTCACTCGAATAGGTTGTTGTTGTCGATAACGCTGTTGTTGTTGGCGATGACGTCCTCGGCGGCGGAGTCGTCGGCGCGGGCGTCCAGCGAGCGGCGACTCGTCGTTGATGCTGTCATCTCGCTCGATGTTAATACTGGAAACAGTGGAAGGTGAGTCAATTTAACTTCCATTGTTTTTTTTCCATCCTAAATATTTAAAAACCATAGTTGATTTATAGTTGTTTTTTGTTTTTATAGTGTTTTGTCACTATACAAACATAATATAATAAATTGCACTTGTAAAAAGCAACCGTGAATATTTAATGTTTGTTGCTTGTTAATGTGACGGTGGCCGAGTGGTGTAGGCATACCTACGCCCGGATTGCGTAAGACACGGGGTTCGATTCCTCGTCTGTCACAGAGTCACGGTTGCTTTTTACACCAGTTTTATCGTAGTACGAACAACGGCACATCAAGGTAAACGCTGCAGTGTCTTATGCAGTTGTAATAGGGGTGAAGTTATCGGTCCAGTAGTTCCAGAGATTAGCGCGTTAAAACAAGTTAGCTTTGAAACTTTTGCCCGCATCCAGTCAATTTAGTATAGTAGCAGACCGCAACTTGTGCCAAATCGTTTCAGCTTTATTCCTTTATCCTTTAAACTCTTAGGTACATGACAAATTGATTTTTATATTTAATTTGATTTGTATAGATTTTTGGTTATGATTGATTTGATTTAATTGATTTTTGTTTTATTTTAATTTAATTTGATGTAATTTAATACACATGTATCTAAAGAAAGAAAGAAAGAAAGAAAGAAAATACATTTATTCGACTCATAAAAATACACTGACACGTAAACACAAATACAACAAACAGACACACACATAATTTACACATAATTACATTTACATTAAGAATGAGCCGAAAAGGCACCCTCTCAGCATTCATCGTGGCAGCAAGATGCGCATGCCACGACACTGATTTTCAGAGGTAGAGAGATCTAAGTACTAACACCAAATAAGAATGTTACCTGAGGTAGATAGTAGACTAGCCTGGCTCCCCCTGTGGCCGCTCTGCGTGAGCTTCCCCTCCGAGTCGGAGTACACCACCGCCGTCTCCTTGCCGCACACTCGCAGGTACTCTGAAAATAAACAACACTGTTTTGGCCACCGTTAGATTTATACATCACCTTAAGGTACTGATATAATCGTAGTGGTGGGGTCAGAACCGACTACCCAATATCAGGTTAATTGCTCGTTTAAAGTATAGAACAGATAGTTGATATCGTGCTAGCACTGCGAAACTTACAATAAATGAATGGAATAGCGGCCTCCTGCAACTCCATCCACGCATTTTAATTATACTCCGTTCTTGTGTGTCGCAGCGTGATGTTTCATAGCCTATAGCCTTCTCCAATAAATAAGCTCAATAGTTTTTTGAAATCAGACATGTATTTCACGAGATTAGCGCGTTTAACAAACAAACAAACTCTCCAGCTTTATTTTTTTAGGTGAAAAACGACAACAACTTTATGTAAAATGTAATTTGTAAATTATAAATTTAAAATTCCGAAATAAATGAATTTATTATTATTATTTTTAGTGTCGATTTAAGTTAATAAGCTGCTGTAATAAAGTTTGATAAGGACCTATAGGAACTTACCTTCATGAATTTCCGAGAAGTTCTCATATTTGAGAGCCTGTACCAACTGAAGCAGATACAATAGCAAATCTTCGTCAGGCGCTTGCTTTAGGCGAGACACGGCGTACCTAAACATAATATATTTGCTCGATTAGAAACTACCTCGTGTGTTCATAAGTTTTGAGACAAACTTTGTAGTTAAAAAAATAAATTAAATATTACTGGCTGCTATTTAATTCTTTTTCCAATTTTGAATTTGGAATGTTTACTTTTAATACCTTTGACTTTCAAATTTATTTCTGTCAATTTTATCGTGATGGAGGGGACAAAAGAATTGCGTGCGACCGTGATATCGCTATTTAAGGCGGGAAAAAAACCAATGGAGATTTTCCGTGAGGTGAAAACTTTTGGCGTAAGCCGTAACTTCGTGTATTACACTATCAAACGATATAAGGAGACAAGTTCCTTGCAAGATCGCCAAAGGAGTGGTCGGCCACGCTCTGTAAGGACGCCTGCGAACATCAAAATCATCCGAGAGCGACTTCGCCGAAATCCATGTCGCACTCAGAAAAAAATTGCTCTGCAGACTAATATTTCGCGCGTTTCAGTCAACAGAATACTAAAATATGATCTTAAGGTAAAGGCGTATAGCCGTAGAAAAGTTCACTTTTTAAACGATCGGCTTCGTAAATTGCGACGCGAACGTTGTCCATTACTGCTTAGGAGACACGATGCGAGGAAGATACTGTTCACCGATGAGAAAATTTTTACTGTCGAAGAAAAGTTCAACCGACAAAACAATAAAGTCTATGCCAAAAGTAGCAAGGATGTCCCAGCTTCAGCACGGAATGTCTCGCGTACTCATCATCCGGCAAGTGTGATGGTATGGTGGGGAGTTTCGTATGAAGGTGTCACTCCGCTCCATTTCTGTCAACAAGGCGTCAAGGTGAAAGCCAAGAATTATCAAAGTGACATCTTAGAGCCTGTTGTGAAACCCCTATCTCATACTTTATTTTACAACAAATCTTGGGTTTTCCAGCAAGACTCAGCACCATCCCATAAAGAAAAAACCACCCAAGCTTGGTTGAGGGAAAATGTGCCGGCCTTCATCGCGGCGAACGAATGGCCCTCCTCCAGCCCCGACCTCAACCCGCTGGATTATTCTCTATGGACTGAGTTAGAGCTCAGGGCCTGCCGGAAGTCCCACCCAAACTTGGAGTCACTGAATCGAGCTCTTGTTCGAGAAGCAAAGCGAATCCCGCTAGAAAAGATTCGTGCCGCCATTGATGATTGGCCAAATCGTCTAAGGGCCTGTATTAAAAACAAGGGTGGACATTTTGAATAAAAGATATATTTTATTGTTGATTATTATCTACTTAGTGTTCACTGTAAATTTTAGAAATATAAGTTAATTATTTAAAAAGTTATGCCTCTTTTTTTTCGTCTCAAAACTTATGAACACACGAGGTACACTCAACACATTGCACTTACTACATTAACGGTTTTTTTCTGTCCCGATACGCACAAAAATATGTACAGAGTGATTTCCCATTAAACCGCTTTAGAAGTTTAAGACCATTGCGTACGAAATAATTTAGTTTAAAAGTGATCAGTAAGGTTTGGATAGGATGTCCGTCAAAAGCGCAGCGTAAAGCGTCCACCAGAAAGATGGACAGACGACCTTGTAAAGACCGATCGCTTGCAATGGGGGCTACCGTTTTCGTGCTCACTAGTTTGCGCCACTGTCGCGTGAGGTCCAGAATATAGCTTTTATGATGTGTAAATTGTCATGATGGAGAGATAAAAAATCAAGTTTGCCATTAAATCTTAATATAACAATACATCAGGCATGCCGCAGTCCAGTTTTGTTAGGAAAAGAGGAGTAAGTAGGCACACAATTCATTGATCCGTAACTAGTATTTGCCATTATTAATGGAAATTATTGCTAAATATTCGAAACATTAATCTAAATAGAAATAAACTCGCACATCTAACCCACAAACAGTGACATTTGACATTTCGGAGACCTCACGCTACACAAGCGGCGGCGAATTCATACGCGTTAGCCCTCATTCAGTAAGTAGCCTTAGAGGAAGTCTATATTCAGCAGTGGACGTCCTTATGATGATGATACATAATAAACTTACTTCCTGACAGCGGGGTGCGTGAACTTAGGTGTGAGCAGTTCAAGCGCGTCTTCCACGTCCATTGGCGTCCACTGCTTCATCATAGCCAGTGCCTGCCGCACCTCGCCTAGAAAGAATATTTGCACATCTCTTACTATCATCATCACAATGCTTTGCAAAATGAAGGATTTTATGAAGTGACGAGACGATATTGCACTTTTGAATCGTGCACGATATTGCACTTTTGAACCCCGGACATGCTCATGAGCATGTCCGGGGTTCGTTATTTTAAAAGTTGTGCTGTTGAAATGGACTTAAATCTTTAGCATAATAGGAAAACAATGTTCTATTTATTTATTGTGTAAACTGCTTTGTGATATGCTTAGCATTACATAGTTCTTTACGTATACGTATCTTTGGCATTACCAATCAGATGCATTGCAAAGAACCGTCTCCGTTTAGCACACAGAGTTCAAGTTTTGAGATTGGTAATAAACATATTACCAATTATTTTTAGGTCTGTTCATCTATTTGTATGCAACTTAGCTCAGATAATTTTTGTCGCAAAAAGTTATACTTAAGTGGCACGGGTCTCTCTCGTAAACAGGTAATTAATTAATCAAACACGACGCTTGTCGAATGAAAAAAATAGTAAAAAAACCTTACTAAGCCCGAACATCAAATATTATTTAAACGTCGCCGTTGAACATAGATTAGTTAGTATAGTTAGTGCAATCAAATCTCACATTTAATGACCTTATTACTGAATAGTTGAGCAAACGCATATGAAAACAATAGCGCGCCTAATTGTGCGAGCAGGTATATTTCCGACGAGTACAAGGTCTTTTACATATCGATATAAAAACTTATTTTTTTTGCAGATTATTTCATTTGAAGTGCCAATATTTTTAATGTTTATTCAGGCAGCAGTATTACGGTTTTAGTTATCCAAAACCTACCTGGACACTCGAACGGGAGAGGTAGAAGTGACATGATATTCCAATAAAATAAAATGACTTCAAAAATGTAAACATTAATGCATATTAAACTAACAAAGACCATACTGACTACTGACCGATGTACGCCCTGTATAAGTAGGTGAGAAAAGGGAAGGTTGAAGAAAAAAAGGCAAGAGAATGACTTAGAACTTTATAGTTGAGAACATTTTTTTACTAGTGGTGAAAAATTATACAAAAACTTCATTAAGACATGACAGGCAGTAGATGCCGGGGAACCGGCATTTGTTATCAATCAGAAGAAATCCGTTGAAATAGGTTGATTGAAATATTAGATTTATTACCTCCATTTATTTCTTGGCTGATCACTTAAAACTGGCACTCACATAACTTTATCACTGTCACGCTTTGATATCGTAAGTGAAACACTATTCGGTACATTTCTACACTATAAACAAATCACAATATTATTAACTTTTCACACAAGCGTATCACTAACAAGCACAGCTATATTTAAAATTTCAGTCATAATAAAACTAAGTATCGGCCGAAATTCCGCCGCATTCCGATTTCAAAACCCACGCGTTTCTTTCAACTTCGCCCGAAAATGACTTGAACCCGAAACTCAAAAACAAGTTTCGTGACGGCAACCGGCTTCGTCAGGCCTTACTAAACGAATGGAATAGATGGTTCAACACGAATGATAAATATTCATACGGCTAGCATAATTCTTTTATCGTTTTTTAAACCGTTGCGATATCTGCGTAGTTGCTTTGTTGAGTAAGTTAGATTCTTAAGTTTGTTAGATAACTAACGGAGAGTAATAAGGAAGATTAATTTTGAAGTAGCTGCAGATACTATATTTGAGTAGGATTAGAATATGGAACGAGAAATATAGGGCGATTGTCTGTGATAAGCGAGCTAGCCCGGAAGAAACCCATTCATTCACTCTCGCGCCTATTACATCAAACATTTGATAGCTCAGTACTTATAATTTTTCGGATGGTTTTACTATGAGAAGTTTCGTCGACAAAAAATAACAACACTTTAAGTTTTATGTTAGAACTCCTGTAAGGTAAAGATTGGCGAAAATAATGTAAGAGCAAATGCAATTGCTAATTTTGTTACCCAAATGCTTTATTCACAAAATAAAATTTAATTTAATTTTAAGCGGAATTATCGCTCCAACTAAGATATAAGTTTAATTTATATGAATTAAAACATGTTTCATTTTATTTAACATCACTCATCTATCACAAACTCTACCAACTAAAAGAAGCAAGGTTTATTTCATTTGAAGCAAAAAATGAACGTATAGTTGACAAGTAGATATTACTGATCGGTTATTTTTTAATTAGTCCTTAAAAAAATCAGGAAATAAACAAATTTAGATTTTCCGTCTAAAATTCTAGACACCAAATTAACTTTACCTTATTTAGCAATTCGCATCATTACTGGATTAAAAAAAGAATATTTTATTTTAACGAAGACCTTGAGTGGTAACTAGTATAGTAACGCGTCTGGTTTCCAAGTGATCATAATATTTAATCGTGACTTTAACAATCGCTTTTTGATGCAAATTAGCACGCAAATGTGAATATTTATGTGTAAATGAAGGCGCTTATAGATACGGATTATTTATTGTTATTTTATGACACGTGGATGGTAGAAAGTTTTTTCAATTGATTCTTTAATTCTAGTAAAGTTGACTTCTTTCTAGACATTTCTTCTTATTATAGTAAGATAAGTTTTTTTTTAAGTATTACATCTGTCACATACCTACTGACGTCGTCGCCCCGAATAGGATACTAACCTATATAACGGGGCAGTGGATCGACGCCATACTAGCAAAGGGACATAGGCAACTTAAATATACAAGTGTCAGTTTTTGAAAAACAAATCATTCCATCGTATACGCCTACTTATAAGCTGTAAAAAAGATAAGTAGCATTTTCTTATTAGAAACTTATTTTGAGAGCTATGGCACCAAACGTGATTTATTTGTATGGGAAATGCCATAAAAAATAGTGTAGCTTCCGATTTTCTTCGTGTTTCGATTTGATTTTTTTATATGTTATTTAGGCATACATTTGCTACATTTTCTTCAAACAAACATGGTGCGCCACACGCACCCCTTAAGAGGTAGGAGTCCACTTACTTGACAACAAAAATAACTTTGTTTTTCATAGTATTTGTATGAAAGACAAAGTTATATTTGCGGTTGTTCAAATTGTGTTAATTGACAAAAATACCGGTTAAGAGGTACAAGCGTTGACTGATGTTTTCCTTCTTATCGACCAATTGATTCATAAGTTATTATTTCGACATATTTTATCTCCAAATCTCATTTCAATGGTGACTTACTGATAAATGGTCAGGCCATAAATCATCGGTGCACTGATAAAAGACTACCAGAAAGCGTTTTACCACGGTCTTAGTGCACCTAATATTTGGAAACAATTGTGTTGTTAACCACAAAACTATAGATTTAGTACAGAAAAAACCGGCCAAGTGCGAGTCGGACTCGCTCACTGAGGGTTCCGTACCAACTTTTAGGGCTTGCTTGACAGCAATAATAACTTTGTTTTCATAGTATTTGTATGAAGGACAAAGTTATATTTTGCGGTTGTTGACGTTGTGTTATTGGTCATAAACTAACAGTTCTATCTCGTTTAAACCAATTTTCGTCTAAGAAAAATTTTCACTTGCTGAGTTCAAAAGTTAGAGGGTGGACGCGCATTTTATAACACTTTGGGCTTCCAAAGTGTTATAAAATGCGCGTCCACTACAAATCTTACAAATGTTTGACTTTTAGAAAAAATAGTTTAAGGAACCTCTCCTCTCACCTGTCATTTTAAAAGACCTATCCACGGACTTTGAGAAAGAGGTCAATCGACGAATCCAACTCGGCTGGACAGCGTTCGGGATAATGCACAAGAGCGTCTTCTCGTCTCAATTACCTCAGTGTCTGAAGACGAAAGTCTTCAACCAGTGTGTGTTACCAGTGATGACATACGTATCCGAAACGTGGTCTCTAACTATGGGCATCATAAAGAAGCTCAAAATCACACAACGAGCGATGAAGAGGGCTATGCAGAAACGAGGAGATATACATAGCATAGCATATACATAGCATAGACATAGCCCTGCGAATCAGTAAGCTCAAGTGGCAGTGGGCAGGGCACATAGCGCGTAGAACTGATGGCCGTTGGTGCAGAAAAGTCCTAGATTGGAGACCCTTCGACTAAAGGCGCAGCGTAGGACGTCCGCCGACAAGATGGACAGACGACCTTGTAAAGATCGCAGGATCGAACTGGATGCAGACCGACTCGACCGCAGTGGATGTCCTTCGTCTGATAATGATGATGATGATGATGATCGACAGACTTATGTCTAGGACACGCTTAGGTTTAAGCAAAAAAAAATATATTTTGTTTTAGTTCCATGTATGGGGGCCACATTTATTGATAGGAAGATTAGTTTGTAGAACACATTTATTACACTGTCTTGTCTTTGCATAAGACCAGGAAGGTTTTCATGATGATGATGATGATGATATGACACACTGTTAACTAACACAATCGTTTCCAGAGATAGGTACAATAAAAAAGAACCTGGGAATCTTTTATCAGTGCACCGATGATTTACCTCTATGGTCTGACCATTTTATCAGTGTCACCATTGAAGTCGAAATAATAACTTATTAATCAATTTGTTCACAAGAAGGAAAACATCAGTCAACGCTTATAGAACCGGTATTCTTGTCAATTAACACAATTTGAACAACCGCAAATATAACTTTGTCTTTCATACAAATACTATGAAAAACAAAGTTATTTTTGTTGTCAAGTGAGTGGACCCCTACCTCTTAAGGGGTGCGTGTGGCGCACCATGTTTGTTTGAAGAAAATGTAGCAAATGTATGCCTAAATAACATATAAAAAAATCAAATCGAAACACGAAGAAAATCGGAAGCTACACTATTTTTTATGCCATTTCCCATACAAATAAATCACGTTTGGTGCCATAGCTCTCAAAATAAGTTTCTAATAAGAAAATGCTACTTATCTTTTTTACAGCTTATAAGTAGGCGTATACGATGGAATGATTTGTTTTTCAAAAACTGACACTTGTATATTTAAGTTGCCTATGTCCCTTTGCTAGTATGGCGTCGATCCACTGTGGGC